>VXBA01000317.1:836458-942939 GCA_013399895.1 Serilophus lunatus
CAGCTCAGCCCAGCTCAGCCCAGCTCAGCCTGGCCCAGCTCATCCCAGCTCAGCCCAGCTCAGCTCAGCCCAGCTCAGCTCAGCTCAGCTCAGCCCAGCTCAGCCCAGCTCAGCCCAGCTCAGCTCAGTTCAGCTCAGCCCAGCTCAGCCCAGCTCAGCTCAGCCCAGCTCAGCCCAGCTCAGCCCAGCCCAGCCCAGCCCAGCTCAGCCTGGCCCAGCTCAGCCTGGTTTGGTTCCATGCAGACACAGCAGCCCCGCCGTTTTCCCCGAATTCTATAATTAGTCTCAGTGATGATCGCAGCAGGATTCAGAACCCTGCCCATGTGCAGAGCCCAGGGTGGGAGCAGCCTGCTTTGTTTTCATGTTATTTAAAATAAGACCCATAATTGCCAATTGTTGTGGTGCAGAACCACTCCCTGATGGAGACAGGCAGGAAGGGCTCGGGAAAGCCACCCCCTTTCCAAGTCACTGGGGAAAGTGGGAAAGCAAAAAATCCCCAAACTCGGAACAAATCCACCCACTTTCCCCAGAAATCTGAAAATCGGATTTGTGGTTACTAAATTAAGGAGCAGGAATTCCTTTTGCGGGGAATCTGAGCGCTGAAAGCCATCCAGCACACACTTCCCAAACCCATCCCACACACCAATCCCTGGTTTGTTTGCCCGTGTGTGTGTGTGCTGTTGTGTAAGCCAGAATTATGCAATCTCACAATTTACCATTGAGCACATTCCCAGCTCGTTCCAGCTGAGCAGCAGCAGCTTATGGCCATAACAAAAAAAGTGAGATATTTTTTTTCCCCCCCACAAATTTATTGACATGGAATGAACTGACCTCTTGTATCATGGAACAGGGCAGTGCAAAGATGAGCTCTGGGAAAAGGGGCCCCTGCTGACCAAAATTACTAGCAATGGACTTGTAGTTAATGCAAACTGACTCTGACCATGGCAGGGACACGTGGAGCCTTTAAAATTCCTCTGTGACAAGGTTTCTATAAATTGGATGCCCTGACACAGAAAACTGGGAGCTCTGTGACCTCAGAAGCAGCACAACAAAGAGCTACTCAGAGCGAGACACTGGAGAGAGGCAAAACACTTTCCAGAGCACTTTTGGATGGAAATGGTAGATCAAATCCCTGGACAAAACAGCCCATCCTCAGTAATCATCACAAATTGCTGAATTTGATGACTTTTTTTCCTGGTTGGTTGATTAGTCACTCAAATAATTTTTCAACCCAAAAAAAAAAAAGATTTCTCAGTAGATTTTTTTCAGGCGAGACAAAATGAGTCTAATTTTCACAAATAGTTGTAAACAATGGTCAGGTTACAGGAATAGCTGTAATCACTATTTCAAAGTATTTCATCTCCAGAGGTGGATGAAAACCTGTTCAAAATGGATTTTGAAGATCTGTTTATGGAAACTCGATTCTAAGGCTGAACAGTTAGGAGGAGTCACTTCCTCCAATGTATTTTACTGACACCAAAGTGTTGTTCTTTATGTACCAAACACCAGGAGCACAAATCAAATTTAATCCTGTGCTCTTTATGCACTGACATTTATAGAAAGAAAAATGTGTCAGAGGAAGAAAAGTGTCCAAAAAACTACTCAAGGCTGAATGATGCTTTCTCAGCTTATCAGTGACAAGGGCTGTGGTTTCAACACATCACAGGGGAGAAAATAAAAATGCCAAGATGCAGGTGATACAGCACAGCCTGTTCTGGGAACACTGACACACTGCTGTAGCCTGGGACTCACTGGAGCCAGGAGCAGGAACGCCAAGGGCTGACTTGGAACAATGTGGGATAATGGGCTGGGTGAAATCAGGGATTGGGGAATTATCATAGAATCCCAGACTGGTTTGGATTGGAAGGGACCTTAAATCTCATCCAGTTCCACCCCCTGCCATGGGCAGGGACACTTCCCACTATCCCAGGTTGCTCCAGCCTGGCCTTGGACACCTCAGGGATGGGGCAGCCACAGCTTCTCTGGGCACCCTGTACCACCACCCTCACAGGGAAGAGTTTCTTCCCAACATCCCATCTAACTCTGCCCTCTGACAGTTTGAAGCCATTCCCTCTCTTCTATCTCTACATACCCTTGTAAAAGCTCCTCTCTTAAATGTTTAAGAGAACTTGATACTTCCAAAACCTTCAGGCTTAGGAGTGGCTTGGTGGAATTATTTGGGTCAACTCCTGTTTTGCATGTTAATTTGAAAAAATAATAAAATCTAACCTGAGTTTCAGACCACCAAGGCCAGGACAGTCAGCTCAGGAAATTACTGATGAGTTTTCAAACAGGATTGAAGCAATTAAGAGTCACCATTTGGTGACCTGAGTCCAGCTCTTAGGCAGAGAGGGGATCCCTGAGCTGTCAGTCAGAGCAACATTCACACAGAGGAGGGATTTTTTCCATTTCTCAAAGTTGTTATGGGAAGATGTCACTATTTATTGCCAAGGCTGCTGGGAAGCAGCAACTCTTATTACACCTAAGCCCTCTCAGCACAGAAGAGCCACACACTGATAAACCTGAATGTATTTGCTGTGGCTGCTGTTCCATAGGCTGCACTCCTGTTCCATCGGGGTATTTCCATCATTATTGGCCCCATTATTTTATATCTCCTTCCTCCCTGTAATGCTGACTCCAGATCCCTTCATTTTAACAAAAGGACATGTTCCTCTGAGACAAGCAGGGATGAGGAGTCTCAGGGATGGAAAGGGAGGCTGGAGGAAAGGCAGCAGCTGCTGCTGTGCCTGGGCTGAGGGAACCTCCAACAGTGCAGGAGCCTTGGAGTCTCCATCCCTTTGGAAGCCCTGGAGCCTCTGTCCCCTGGGAGCCCTGGAGCTTGTGTTCCAAAGGAAGCCCTGTTTTGTGGGAGCACTGGAATCTCCATCCTTTCTGCCCACAGGGGCCCAGAACAGGGACATCAGTGCAAAGAAAACGGGTGTAGAAAAGGTGTTTCTTCCAACAGCACAATAATGTACATGTGCAACACTCTGATTAGGGAACATCTCAAGAAGTGATAAAAACCATGGAAAACAGTCTAAGAGGAGTCTCTTCGGCTGGGAAGACAAGGAGAGATGACATGACAAATTATTAGCAAATAAGACATGGTAAAATAAGGAATAAACCGCCTGTTTCTATTTACTGTCTTTTACTAAAATGGCCAATGAACAGATAATAAAGATGAAAGATAATGAACAAGAGATTAAAAAATGTCAATGCTGTAAATTATGTATCAGACATTGCACCATGTCTGTGGAACTCACTGAGACAAGATGTAATTGAGCCCAAAAGCTTCACATGACTCAAACAGGGTTATTACTATTTTTTAAGACAATGAAATCGTTTATACCATCCAGAAGAGAGAATGAGCTCTTGAGTCAGGGGATAACCTGGGCTGGCACTGGGCTCCTTGGCCATCACTCCAACGTGCCTGTGTCACTGTTTGTCACTCCCCTGCTATCACAAGGTTTGCTCTCAGGGTGTGTGGAGGCTCTGCCTGTTGTGAGAGAGGTTGGGACTAATAAAGTGAGTGAGAGTCTCACCATGAATGACTTTATCTAATGAGGGTGAGACACTCTGTCTTGGTTTTACAGAGAGAGAGCTTCAGATATAAAGGCATCAAGGAAAACTTCTCCCAAATGCATGTCAGAATAGGTACAAGAGGGCCCTGATAATGAAAAAAAAGACAAATAATTCTTTGCCCTTTTCTTGCAGACTTCACTCAAGGACTGGAGCTGCTTTATGAATACACAGCACACAGCTGCCAACAGTCTTGAGAAGCAGCAGTGTTATACAAAGATCATAAGCCATGTTTAAGAGATGAGAGTTAAAAAAAATCCAATGCTGCAGTCAGCTGATGCTTTTTCCTATCTTATATCTTCTGTTAGAACATGTTAAAAGAGAATTAAAATTATTACCCACTCTGTAGGGCTCAAATGCCCATGTAAATGAAGCCAGGAGTAACTAGTTAAGGGAGGAAGGATTGAGGAGATTAATGTGAGCTAGACTCACTTCCCTGGCTGGCTCAGAGAGCTTATAACAGAACAGGGATGCAGGAAAGCAATTAAGGGAACTAACTTAAATGAATCTCTAGTGCTGAAGGTTTGCCAGGATATACCTCTAAATTCTTCTCTGATGCAACCAGGCCCCTTCCTCCAGGGATGTTCTAACAGCCTCTCAGACACCAGGATAATTATTGCAAAGTGTGACCCAGACTGTGGTTACTGGTATAATCACAAACCCCCTGAGGTTCCAACATTAGACACAGTCTCACCAGTGGAGCAGAGTCTCCAACTCTGGGTAACAGGGTTGTAATGACTAAACTCAAATTGCACTCTCTGTGATGGGGGTGGTCCTGGGGGTGATGGTGGCTGCTGTGGGGCTGCTCACCCAGATGGGGTTTAGTTTCTGTCCCACTGTAACTCCTGGCGAGGAGCACATTCCAGGAGTTAGAAAGGGGAGAACAAAGGTAATGGATCACAGAATGTCCTGAGCTGGAGAGGATCCACAAGGACCATCCAGTCCAGCTCCTGGCCCTGCACAGGACACCCCAACAATCCCACCCTGTCCCTGAGTGTTGTCCAAACCCTCCTGGAGCTCTGGCAGCTTTGGGAAGTGACCAAACCCTGGGGAGCCTGTTCAGTGCCCAACCACCCTCTGGGGGAAGAACCTTTTCCTGAGGTCCAACCTAAAACTCCCCTGACACAACTCCAGCCATTCCTATGGGATGGAGAGAGAAAATACCTAATTACTGTTATGGCTGATGAAGTCCCTGCTCTGGCAGACCAGGCCCTGCTGTTCCCTCAAAACATTTTCTAAGCCAAACATGCTCCCTTGATATTTCAACCCCCAAATTGAGTGAGGATTTGATCCCTTTGGGAAGCTTAAGGACCGCAGTGGATTTGCTGGTTTCTGGTGCACGGGGAACTTTCACTGCTGGGATGTAAATCCTTGCTTGGTTCTAACAAGCAATCTCCAACTTAAGCAAACAGGGAGTAAGGGAAGAAATGAAATACTAATTGCAATCCAAATTGCTCCGTCTTCCATCCACCCCCTGCCAACCCTCCTCCCTGCTCCCTAATCCACAAGGTCTGAGTGATGAGCAGCGAATAATTAATTTGGGGTGAGCTGGAGAGGGCTCCTGCAGAGAGCTCTGTGGGTGCCATATCCTGTTCAGGAAAAGCTTGGACTAATTACACCTTGCTGGACAAACCCACGCAGGCACTGCACAAACAACTCACACTTCCATGTTCACTGGGAGCATTAGGGAAAGGCAGGAAATGCCACCATCCAGGGAAATCACGGGCAATGCCATGTCGTGATTAAAACTATCAAGGTGTGGCATTAAAGGCACAATCTCAGAATGTACCAGAGGAGGTGAAAATGCTGCCTTGTGTTTTTAAACCATGCAAACCTCATCTTCTGAAAGCACAGAAGTTAAAATAAAAGAGCTCAAAACCAGGGAAATTTTATACCTCGTTCTCCACTGCTCCAGAATGTCAAAGTGTAGGAGGAACAATACACTGCAGGTGTCCCTTCCCTGTACAACAGTCCTAAAGCTGAGCCTCCTGACTCAGGTACCACCAAATTCAAGGAACTGGCAGCTTGAATTCAAATTATCTCCCTATTGTATTTAGCAACATCCAGGATTAAAATTGTGCAGATGTCACAAGAAACACTTTGCAGTGTGATTGGAAATGGCAAACCTACCACACAGACAGACAGAGACACACAGACACGCTTCAGGTTCTTCACATTACACATTCCAGAGAACTGGATAACTGAGAACAGTCTCCAAAGGGTCTGTCCATGCCTGGGGGACAACCCCAGTGCCCTGCAATGGATCAGGAGATTTGGGAGCACCTTAACCCTCATCAGGGAAATGTCACATCCCAATGGCACTTGCCTTTGGTTGGTGCCCAGCAGGATCCTGCCCAGGCAGAGGATGAACCCCACACCCCAAGGTGAGCACCAGCCTTTCATTTCAACCCTCAGAAGCCAGGAATTGGTAAAAATTTTGCTGTTGTTAAAAAAATTTAATATATAAATTCTCCTCTCTCTCCCTCTGTGCATCCACATCAGCTAAAGTGCTACCACACAGCAACAAGCACATCCCTAATGGAACAAATCTCCCCACACAGCCAGGACAGCAAAGTATTAATAATTCAGGGTACATACAACTGAGTTATGTAAATCATCTGGGAAGCACCACAGGCCAACTCTGCCCAGGGATTCCCACGGAGAGGAAGGAGGCACTGCAGGGTTTGGATGGGGATGGGGGGTAATCCCTCATGGAATGTGGGGGTAGAGGGACAGCTTCATCCCAGAGACATCTATAAAGGTGAGCAAAGGGGCCAGCTTGATATAATACCTCTGGCTTTGTAATTCCTAAGATGTTGATATCCTTTGGAATGAGGGAATGCCACCCTCCTGCACACCATCAGTCATGGGTGAGGCACACCACGTCCCTTGCTCATATAATTACTTATATAACACACATGGATTAAAGCTACATTCATATTTCTGGCTTTAATTCAAGTCAGTTCAATATTTTTAAACAAATTACATTTTAATTCCAGCTAAAATGCATCAGTTTAATTCAATTAAAATCGGTTCTTGCTTCTTTTCACCACACCTGACCTGAATGTTGTGGAAGAGGACCTAAGCATGGCATTCTGTATTGTACTGAAAATTCAAATTATAATCACTGCCAACCAGATAAACAAGATCAGAATATCAGCATCATGAGAAGTCATCCTCGTGTGAACAATCTACCTGAAATCTCTCTAATAATCATCCCAGAGGCTCCATGTCCTGAGGTTTTACTGAAGAACATGGTAAGAGGAAGGCTGGAGGAACACATTTTTCCTCAATCTGCTTTTTTCTCCCCTCGCAGCTGATGGACAAACTTGACAGAGTTATTCTGTATTCACAAGTCTTGAACATCATTATACCCAGAGCTCTGTGCAGCAATCAGCCAGCAGTGAGCTCCACACTCGGGCTGCTGCCTCCAGCTACAATCAGTGCATTTGGTGCAAGAAGAAATGGGATAACAAGGTACAAATGTCAAACACTGGTGTCTCCCAGCGCTGAATAAAGGCTTGGAAACCATCCCCTCCTCTCTCTTATGCTCACTTCCAACTCTCTGTCTCTCACACAGATTCTCCCATCGAGGTTTTGCAAGGTTTCAATAAAGAACAGGGTGAAAGTTGGGTTTTAACTTTTTTTTTTCTGAACCTTTCTTCTTTCCAAGAGAGAAAGCCATTTATTGCTAACACTAATTGCCAACAGAAATGGCAGAGCAGAGGACGGTAAAACGTGAGCCAACAAGCAATGAGATGGGAAATTCCATGGAAGATGGAAAATGGAAGCAGGTGCCAGTTGGATATCCCTCCCCCACGGCCAGAGAGTGTATGGGGCAGGAACTGAGAGCACAGTTCTATCCCATTAAATGCTGCTGCAGAGAAAGGGGGAGTCCCTGCTCTGCCACCTTCCCACTTCTCTGCACCTACAGGACTTGGTTCAAACAGAAAATCGGGGTACAAGTGATGGTCTCATCATGAGCAGTTTTCACTGTGTGCCACAACCACAGAATCCCAGGATGGTTTGGTGGGAAGGGACTTAAAGCTCATCTTATTCCATGCCCTGCCATGGGAAGGGAACCTTCCATAGACCAGGTTGCTCAGGGCATAGTGGAAGATGTTCCTGCCCAAGGCAGGGGAATGTTTAACCCTGGAATACAAGTATTACAGCACCTATTGTAACCAACTGATAATTAAAAAAGCAAAGAGAAGAGTCTAGAAGGAACACAAAGCGTCCTCTAGTAGAAAAGCTGCAGTGATGGCATTTTCTTTCTCTTTTTTTTTTCTCTGCATTTATTGACATGAAGAGTAATGCTAATGTAATTGCACTGAAATTCATGCACATGAAAACCTCACCAGGGCGAGGGCAGAATAAATGGCCTGTTTGGAAAGAAGACACGAATGCAATGGAGAAGCAGTGCCTGTGCCTTGGCTCTGAAGGGTATCAGGACACCCTGGGACCGTCACCCCGGTGCAGAGTCTCTGCTGGGGGCACCCGAGCTCTGCCTGTGCCCCTGGGGTGGGCACTGAGGCACCACAGCAGCGGGGCTGCCAGGCAAGGGCCAGATGAGTCAATAATGTGCACCCAGGCTGTGAGAGCAGGAAAATGAAAGCAAGGCTCCTTCTATCCATTAATCAACCTGATCGTGCGCCGCAGAGACAATGCCTTCCGAGCGCTGAGCATCCCTCACGCACTAACCATCTGCAGCTGGGATACAAGGCTTTGATTGCAAACGTCAAAAAGATAGAGCAGAAAATTAACTTCTCCTTATTTAGTGGGTTTAGAGAAATGTGGCTTCATGCTACACTAATTCCGTGCCCTCGGTATGAAAACTCCCCATTACGACGTCTCGTCAAATTAGAGCCGACGATACAACGATGTCATCTCTACCCTCAACCAACATTCTATTTTGTAATTAAGCAGGACAGGGAAACAATGGCCTTGCTTATAGAGAAAAGGTCAGGGATGCAAAACATATTTTTTGCAAGCTAATTGTAAGATGCATGAAGCCAATTATCCCAGCAGTGCTGCATATGCCGGAGCAGGAAGGATTTGATCATTTTGCGCCATGGCTCCGAGTGGAGCCAAGGGGCCAGCTGTGCCCCGTGGGGCACGGGGCTGTCTGTCCAGGCTGGCAGGGAAACTGGGAGCAGGGAACTGGGAAGAAGGCTATGAAAAGAATTCCAGCCTCTTGACATCTTTCTGTGGCTTGAAGAATTTCTAGGAGTTAATGGAATCGTTACTCAAATATATTAAGCATGACCCCTGTTGAATAAGGAAGTTGGACTGTAGGATAAGGGGAATGTGTTTATCTCAGGCAGCCTCAGAGACAAATTTACATGTGTGTCTAAAAGCCAGATAAAGAGGAGGAACAGTTGAGACCTTGCTGTTGCCTTGGGAGAAGCTGAAAGGCCCCACATTGTTTTCAGTCCACCTCTGACTCTCTCAGGTTGGTAAATTATTTTTATTTGTTTCAGTGCCTCCCAAAAAATCTTCTAACAGTTTCTAAATTTCCAATACCATAAGCAGAAGATGAGGAACATTACAGTTTCTGGGAGGAAACAGTAATTTCCTCCTGCATCTCTCCTTCAAAGCAGCTCTCTCTGATTTTACTCCAGCCTCCTAACTCAGCCATTAATTAGAGATCAGTAATTAACTTTCTGGTTCAAGAAATATTTTGCAAAGGAACCCCATTAAAAGGCTGATTTGCATATTCCAGGACAAAGCAGCCTTGGTATAAATGCAGGTACTATTTGAGGCCAGCCTGGATTCTGAGACTGTCCTTGGATATTTCAGCTGCCAAAATCTGTTCCCTGACCATGGGGGGAGCGGGGACAGACACTGCCCAGGGCAGGAGAGACACTGGTACCTGCTGGATGCTCCTGGCTTTGCAAGATGTTTGATTCTGCATTTCAGTCACTGTTGACAGTGCTGAATGGTTTCCCTATTCAAACTGAACTGCCTTTCCTCAAAATATCTTCATTTTCATTAAAACCAGACTGCTGTACTTAGAGGGCTGCTGGTGCCACCCTTCCTGGTGTCCCTACTCATGTAAATCCTCCTACGTAGGGAGCTTCCCTGGCCATTTGAACAAGGAGCCAGAAGAGAAAGCAGCTCTCCAGAAACTTGTTCACACAGATCTAAAAGCCTTTTGTGCATTCTGGGGTCTGCCAGTGTCCTACTTCTGCAGGATGAGTCATTCCTCTTTCCAATTCCAAAGGAAATAGAGCAACTTCATCCTTCGTCATGCAGCACTCACCATATTCTCATCAAACTTAACCAATTTCATCATGCCTAAAAATATTTGGCATATCACTTTTGTTGGGAATAAACAAACGATAATTAGATCTCAAAGACCTCACAAACTCAGTTTATGCAAGAGCAAAGATGTTCATCAGTTCCTGATGCACCAAAATGAGCTTTGTGCACACTGAGAACCCCTCCAGCAGCTTGGGCACTCCATCAGGAATTAAATGTGCTGCAGAACATGACTTGTACAATTCTTCCCTCTGTGGGTTATAAGCAAAAATTTTAGATGTGCTAAAGACAAAAAGTAGTTTGAAGAGGAATTCTCAGTTGTGCAAGTCTGTTATTAATGCAGGGCTGTACCCCTTCCAAGGCTGAGGCTCATTTAACAATCAACCATATGCTCAGGCTTTTGTAGTGCCAATAAAAGCTTAAATAGGATGTTATCTCCTGGAATTATTAAAAAAACCCTTGCAAAATAATCACAAATGTTAGCAATCCAGAGTCCCTTAGCATTAAATGAATTCTAGGTGCACTGAGGGAAAGTGTCCCCAGGAATGATCCTACATCACAACATGGAGTTACTCAGAGGATCCATTTTCCCACAAATCAGGACAGTCTGAGGGTATTTCTCCCACAAAGTGATACTGTGGCCCTGCCCTCTCAGTGCTGCTGCAAAACCAACTTTGCCACTGCAAGAAAACAATCAGAAAAGCACCACCACCAATAATTAACAATTCTCTGGCTCTGCTCCCTGTGCCCCATGTCCAACCCAGACATTTTCTCCATCACAGATTTTATAGGAGAAATGTGGATCCAATTAAGAAAAATCCATCTGCCAAATGGTTGATTTGTAGCTGATTCCAGAGGCCACTACAAAGCCAAACCTTCAGTGCTCCATGATAAAAACTTTGTGAGCTGTGTAATAAATCAGGAGGCAGAAGACATTGTTAGCAAAAAGCCACTTTTTGGAACCCTTTTTAGCTCTAACAAGCAATGTGACCAGCCAGCAAATTGAAAGGAACACTCATTTCACAATCCTCCTTTAGATCTCACACTTACATCCTCTGTTTGTACCAGATTAATGCACCTTTCATACAGAATGTGAGTTACACTTGCTGTGATTTTGCTTCTTTTACTCACAACCAATAATTTTCCTGCTGTTATTGCAACACAAGTCCTGGGAAAAAAATCAGGGTGCACAAGACTGGCAAAATTTGGCCACCCTGTGAACCCCAGGTAATTTAGCAAAGTAAAGTAATTCAGTGAAGTTAGTGCTAACCCTTATCCCAGCTTTTTTCAAACAAGAGGTTTCTTCTCAGTCAACATAAAATCCAATACCATGAGGAACAACCATGTTTTTAGCACAAACACAACCTCTGCTGACTCTAACCAGTGTATTTTTCTAAAACAATACTTTGAGCAATTCCTCAGATGTTCTTTATGCAGAAAAAAAGGTTTAGCCAAAGTTTTACTAAACCAGGCTTCCCACAGTTGCTCTGAACACACACTCCCCCCGTGGTGTGAGCTGGTGCCACTGAGACATTCTGTGACTTTTCCACTGTTTCCTGTTATTTCCTCGTTTTCCTCACCCTGTACAAGTGTCTCACTGTTGCAGGAGGGGATAATTTTCCATTTTAAGTTGACATGATGCTTTTGAATGCATACATTGATCAAACCCAGGATAAAAAGCTCAGATGTGCTTATTTACATTCTCTGCCCCACACACAAGCCACATCCACCTGATTATCTGTCTGAACATGTATGTGCACAGTTCATGGATTTCATACATTCACACCCATCTGCAGGAGAAACATGCAGGGAAAGCTAAAATAAAGAAACTAAGAGACGGGAACAGTCCCAATTTGGATAGAGGGAAGCATTTATGACCTACTGTAGCTCAATATTTCAACCTGGAGTGATTTGACTGCATTTACTGCACTATTCCTTTTTCCAATGGCATCTCCTGTAAAGAAATGGGCCAAGCTCCAGAACAGAACAGTGTTAGAATGTGACTTCCATGAGCAAAGGAGTGGTTCATGAACAATCAGCTTGGATACAAGATGGAGTCAAGAATTAAATATTTAACAGGCAAATATTCCAAAACCAGATGCTTCTTTGAAACAGTTCCTGGATTACAAGTGAGACAAATCCAGCAGAAAATGCATGAGAGTGGTCTGAAAGACTCCAGCCCTTTTCTATACCTTGTTCATATATAATTGGATGGGCATGTTCAGGAAGATAATTTTATCTTCCATAACCAAAGCCTCCCTGCAGGACTGAGAGGCCCAGCTGCTGAGGAGCAGCTCTCTGAGGAACACTCCCTGCTCACCTGCCAGGTCTGACACTGCTGGGGCAGAGGGACCAAGAGCCTGCTGCCCAAACCCACTGTCTCAGTGTCCTCCAGCTCAGGCCATGTCTGTGTGTCACAGATGAAGGGCATTTATGGGTGATACCTGCCCAGCAGAAGGTGTTGACCCCAGGGATGAATGATGAGGATGTCCCTCATTTTCAGCTCCCCTCCATACTCATAAAAGCAAAACCTTGGGTGTTATTCGAGGCTGCCTCTCCTCTAAGCCACCCTTTAAGCTCTCCACTGAAAATGCACTCCAGCACTCCCCGAGTCTCTCTCTTTTAGGAGAAGTTGCAGCACGTCTGGCTCTCCCAAAGCCCAGCCAGCTCCCGGGCTCTTGTGCTGGGAGGGCAGGGAAATTACAGGGCTTAATTTGGGAAAACGACTTTGGCTGCAGGGCTGGCCAGAACAGTTAATTCCCTTGTCCTGTGCTGCCAAATCACAGAACGGAACAAAACTCACCCAGGTAGAAAGAAAACATTGCCTAATTTGCCTGTTCTCTGAGCGAGGCAGCAGCACCGGGAGCAGCTTCCCGGGAGAAGCCCGGCTCCACTCGCTTCCCCCTGGAACACAGTGCCCTACTTCGAGCATTTGGGAAAACTGCAGCACGGGAATCAAATCAACTCTGTCTTCCCAGACAGTAACCCCTGAAATCTCACTCTGCATTAACCAGCAAAATCCTTTCACTTGAAGAATCCAGAGGGAAAAATCTTAGGAGGCTGCAATAGGTCAGGTAAGGAAAAATCCAGACTGACAGTTGTTATTCGTGGGCTTTAGAAGCTCACAGCCCCTCCAGTGAATAAGTACAGTTAAAACAAAGTAAAAATTGTCATTGCTTTTAGAAGTGTTTACTCACTGGGTTCTAAAGTACGATTCTGGAATGATAAAATGCCTCTGCTATGAACTGGTTACATCAGGGTTGTCTAATCCAGCGTAATTTTCAGACACAGACTTTTTCCTGGCACTTCAATATTTCTGTCATTCCCCAAAATGATTCATGTAAAGTTAAAAGATTTTTCCTTTTGGAAGCAAACCACCAGTTTGTTGCCATGGATGGTAATGGAATCTGTCTTACCCAGCCATGACCTTGATCTGCATGTGAATTTACACACAAAATTTACCTACAATGGTGCCCGTCTGATGCACAGCCTGCCATAAATCCACACATAAATACATACACACAGACCCACCGAAGAGCTGCTAGACTTTCTAACCAGCTGCAGAATAAACCCAAGGTCTTATTTCTCCTTTATTCTGCTTGCAGTTTGCTCCAGTACTGGCCACCCCACATCGAATGCTTTCTCAGATCCATCTGCGCGTTCCCTGCCACGCATCCCTCCCGGACTGAGAGATCCTGTCATGGCTCAGCCAGAAAAAGCAGCTCCGGCCACACGCCGGGAATCCATGTCCGTGTAATGATGGCAGACAAGGGCAGCGCTGGGGAGGAACGTGTGCGAGGGGGGAGAGAAGCATTTGGGGAGATTATGGCTGTTCCTGCTCCGCGTTATTGTTCATTCCGTGTGTAACCCAGTTGTGCTCAGGGTAGCCCAGTGCGGGAGCATCCCTGCCCTCCCTCCCTCACCTGCAGCAGTCGGCTCTGGCTGCTGCATCCCTGTGCTGTTTCTACGCTGGTGCATCAATTCAGGATTTGTTGGGGAAGAGAAAGAAGAACACCTGGTATTTAACCTGCAAAGGGAGGGCTCGCCCTGTATCCTCACCAACAAATTAAAACTACCCCTCTCGCAATTAACCAAGCCTGCTCCCATCAGAGACGCGGCCCCTCGCTCTGAACAAGATAAGCACGGTGTTTATTAACACGAGCTGGAAAAACGAACACACCCCCCCTCGCCTCCCGCAGCCCCTCCACGCACCCAGCCCTCACCTCTCATGGTCCACACTCCTGAAGCCAGGTAAGATGTGCCGGAAGCTGCTGTTCCTGTCGAGCTTCGGCTGGCTCTTTGTCCTTTTGATGGAGCCTTTCAGCCGCCGGCTGAGGAACCCCTGCGGGGTGAGACAAGAAGACTCAATTACAGCGCGGCGGGGCCGGGGGGTCGCGCCCGTGCCGGCAGCTCCCGCTCCCGCTCCCGATCCCAACCAACATCTGCTCCCAGCGCTCCCAGGGCCGGGAGCTGCGGCGGCGCGAGACTCCCCGAAGCCTCCGTTGCCTTGGCAACCATCAGCTCCCATAAAAATCCCGTCTGAGGGACAAGGCCGGCACATCCCGGCTGCCGGCGGCAGGAGAGGCCGGGCCGGGAGCTCCGGGAGCGGCCGGTACCTGCTGGAAGGCCGCGGGCCATGGGCGCCAGGGCTGCGCTCATTCCATGCACACACATCTCCCCTGAAAGTCGCCCAGACCTCAGGGCTGTCGGCACCGCCTTCAGGGAAAAGAGAGAGAGAGAGAGACCCTGGCTCGATCCCGAGCATAAGTCACGGCTCCTGGAGAGCTCCGCAGCAAAGGCAGCACTAAACGTTTTAATAGCGAAGCTTCTAATGCGTTATTTGCTTATTGTTAGGAGTTAATGTTCTACATAATCTGAACATTACATTTAATCTCTCCGCTAAATAAGGCAATAAAAGTATAACACCACTGTGCTGGCCGGCATTTACAGCGTGTGAGGGAGGTCTTAGAGGGCCACAGAAAGTCAGGAAGCATTTGAAAGAGGAACCAGGATTTTGGGGTGAAGCCTGGAGGAGTGTTCCTTTTATGGAGCATCATACTAAGGAAATAAATGGGCTCCATATCAACAACTCGGCAAATCCCTGCAGAACCTGAGGTTCTGCACACGCTGCTTCCCTTCCCCATCCCCAGGAAAGGGGGAAGTTATCCACTGGATAAAGGAGAGATTTTGACGTGTATAAGGAAAGAAATTTAAGCACAGCTATCCTCCCACTGGGTACCACACCAGCACCCCAGACATGCCCACAGCACATCCTCTGCTTCAGGCAGGAGCCTCACGAGTTTCTCCAGTCAACACGCAGGAATGGAACTTAACAGCTCCCTTTTATAAATGAATACCCTTTATATGTCTTGCAGGAAGATAATAACAGTCTAACTCCTATCTGGCCTGTCATTTGTTCGTGCCATTTAAACACTCCTTCCCCACCCCTCAGGATATTCATGGCTCACGTTGTCTCTCTCTTAAGTTGGAAAATTTCCCCGGGCACTCTGCACAGCTCTTGTTGTGGAAGTGACTTTCCTGTTTGTAAGTGCATCAAGAATCTGAAGCATCTACATAACCAAAGGTGTCTCACATTTATTAAGTGCCACTTTACTTACAAACGAGGTATGTAACATGCATTCATGTGAACTGAGTATTTCTCGGGGAGCTGTTTGCATGATTGGAATAGCACAAGGGATATAACACAGCCCATCAGATTCTACACTTCTGTCATCTACACAAAGCCAACGCCTGAGATAACAAAGGCCTTTTTAAAAGCTTTCTGTCCATGAGAAATACCTTTAGAGAACTTTTATAATATAGAGAAACATGACTGTGAAACAGCAAGTTTGAGGATTTGCATTATCTGGAGCATTGTTGAAATATCTGCCTCGGTGCTCAGACCTCAGGCAGCCTCCTACTCATCATATCAAAATGATATCAGCCTCATACTTATCATATCAATATGGTATCAGCCTCATACTTGTCATATCGACTCTTCATGTCCTTGTTCCTCTGGCCAATATTTGCTGTGAAGGAATAGCTCAAAAACATGCAACTGGCCAGACATGTGATATTTCCCTGAATGCCACCGGTTTTGGCCCAAAAGTGAGAGGCTGCACTTCCTTAATCACTGCCAGACCACCCACAAATATGTCCTCCTGTAATCAGGTCGCTTCTTCAGTCCAGGAATAGGTTTGAACTGTGGACAGGGAGCTGATAAGGACAAACCCAAGTGCTTTCTGCAGCACGAGGCAACAGCCTTCCTCGTCCTCCATGTATTTCACTTCTCGACAACTGTTAGATGGTTCATGCAGGATTTGGAAAATAGAATTTAGGCTTGCAGTAAGACATTACTTTCCTTCTGTTTCCCATTGTTTTTACATTCATTGCCACCAGAAGGAGAACACACTGAGCCATTTTCCCTTCTCATTGCCAGCTTCCTTGGGAGAATGAGATGTCAGAGATTTTTATGCTGATAAATGATGCTGCTCCAGTGATACTTTGCACCTCCACAGTGCACAACAGAGATCAGAAAGTCTGATGTGTGAATTACTACCTTCTGTAATTTTTAGATGGCGCAAGAAAAAAAGAGAAGAATTAATCTGTGGAAATACAAGAGAGAGAGAACGTGACCTGGGGTGTGACCACCGAGCTTTCCTAGTGAGATCATAAGGGCATCATCCATTTCTTCTTCATTTAGGACTTTAAACAACATTTGATTCTGATCTCCAGACAAACAAGGCTAATCCCACCCTCTGAGCATTGCCTACTCCTCTGGCTGAGCTGCATTCTTGGGAGTTCTGGTAATTAAAGCATTGCCCTTTTCTATTACATGTTCTTGATACACTTTTTGAGTTTCTATTGAGAGCTGTCTAGGGCAGAACTGTGTCTTCCTCTGTGTGGGCAGCGTTTACCACCAGTAAAAATATCTTAGCAAAGATTAAACTACTAAGTGCTGAAGGTTTCATTCAGAAGTTAATAGTCTGTATGAAATGACAATAAAAAGAGATCTGCAGAGCCCCAAATCCCTTCAGATACAGTAAATCACAAAATATCCTTTAAAAAACATTAGCAGAGGTACAAGCTATGTATGTTGATCCCTTGCACAGTTCAAGGTCTGAGCAAGAGGAGATATTTTAGGATCTTTAGAGTAGAGACAACCATTGTAGTCAAGAGTGTGGCCCCATGCAATCCATGAAACCCCCAGAGGAGTGGGGCACAGAACTCATCAAGCCTGGCAACAATAAAGCAGGAACCATGGAATCCCAGAGTGGTTTGGGTTGGAAGGGACCTTAAGGATCACCCAGTCTCACCCCTGCCCTGGGCAGGGACACCTCCCACTATCCCAGGTGGCTCCAACCTGGCCTTGGACATTTCCAGGGATGGGGCAGCCACAGCTTCTCTGGGCAACAGGCAGAGCTCACACTGAGCACTGATTCCACTTTTGAAGGGCCTTGTTTTTCTTCCTTTGTTTCTGCTGGTTTGGCTCTGACATCTTCAAACCCAGAGTACAATCCCTCTAATCACAAGAGCTGACTGAAGTTATAATAAGACACAAAGAAGGAAGGCAGAAGAAAACAAAACAAATCCTTTTGAGGAACAGCTTAATCACAACAATGGCAACTTCAGCTAAAACAGGACGACACAATTCAAACCAGCACAATTAAGGCTGCTGTGATTTGGGCTCTTTTTTTTACACATTTGACAAACCCCAAATCCGATGCCATCATCTCACTGCAGATGGAGGAAGGTGGGACTCTCATTTTAATTCTTCTTCCTTATCAAATTTGGCATTTCCAATTACTCAAGAACCTGGAAATAATCTTATAATGTTTGAATATTTTTAATATTGTAATACTTTTAAAGCATATGTGCAAACCCATCGGCACCATATGCCTTTGAGATGCAGGAACTGTGTAATTCCACACACCCTGGGGCAACAAGAAAAAAACTAGAAAGAAGAGAGAAAAAAGGAGGGGGCCAAAACTGAGTGTTAATGACAGCAAAATCCTGAGCTCCTGTTTTATTAAACATAAAGTAATGATGCAAATCTCGTGTCTGGAACTGACTCCCACACCAATAATGTTTATTCGCAGTGAACCCACAGGATAAAGTTATAAAGGTAAAAATTCAGCACCATGGAAACACAATAGAGAGAAAATTTAAAAAATGATATATCAATAAATCAAGCTGGAGGCACCACGAGCAGCTCTCTCTGGAAGAGTCCTGGCAGCTCTCTGTGTTTTCTAAGCCAGGAAAACAGGGAGAAGGGCTGGGCAAGCACAGAGGGGGTGAAGTGTGAGTGTCTGAACTGGGGCACTGGGAGAGCACTGGTCTGGCTGGAACAGAGACACAATCCTGCCTTCTGCTCTCATCCAAAACCCACACAGAATAACCACTACAAAGACAGATCACAAGAACTGCTGAACAGATGGGGGTATTTTTATAGTTCTTCCACATCTTTTTGTTTTAGTTCAAGCAAATCTCAACTCCAGAGGACATGAGAGGACATCAGAAATTTTTTCACCACTTATAATAAGGAAACTGCCATAAATAAGAACTTGCTGTGAGGACAAATGTGTAATGCAGCTTTTCATACTGGGTGTCCATGTTTTCTGGTATATCAGGGATAGGCTTATGGGTATAAAATTGGGAGTGAATCTTTTTTACCAGACATGTCCTTATTCTGGGCTTTAGAATCTTACCTATTTTTTTATATTAAACTTAATTCTGGAATTAGCTTTGTTTTTGTTTTTTTTTCTGCTCTTGCACAGCACATGGAAATACCCTTTTATTGAAGCTCCACTGAATGGATGATTAATACTTGTATTTGTGAACCAAGTAGAGCTGTGCCAACACTAAGTATCCTTTTATAGCCATAAAAATACCAAAAAAGTGAGTTTACCCATTTCTATAATTACCAGTGTTAGTCTCAGCTTTCAAAGTAAAAGAGAAACCTGTTTTGGGCAGCATCTGATACTGTTTGTAACCAAAAGTGCACATTTCTACTATTGTCTGTGGAGAACACGACTGCATTAAGCTACACCAAGAATGCCCAGACCAACATAACACTGAGGGTGACTTTAGGACTCAAACATCTCTTGGAAGCCTAAGAACAAAAAGAATCCCCTGAGTGGTCTCCTGGCTCTGAAACAGGGAAGGAAGGGAAATTCTGTACAGCACTGACCTTTCTGGATCAAATATTTTTCATCTGTTCAGTGTAAGAAGCATGGGCTGTAAATGCCTGTAGCCTCTCTAACACTTCATAGATCATTTATTTCTGTCAGCTCTTTTGATTTGGAGTTTGGAGTTCTCAGCTGCTCTCCCACCATGCAGTTCTGCTCCTGCCAGGTGTGATGAAGGGCTCTATCTGAGGGGACTGAGCAGATGGCCCCTCTGGAATCCCTCTCTCCCAAAAGTGCATTTCTAGGATGCAGGATGCACAAGGGAGGGAGGAGAGTGTCAACCATAGTCATGAGAATCCTGCAGAGTTAACTTTAGGAAATTACATTCTTGCAAGTTTTGGGACCAACACCCCCAAATTCTGTTTACAAGACAAAGCCCAGCTTGCTCTGCTTAATGCCATCCCAAGGAAAGGGCACAGGAAGGCAACAGCCTCTGCAAGTCTGCAGAGCAGGAGAAAGGAAAACCAAACAAGTTTATTATCTCTGGACCTAGAAATGGATCCACACATGAACATGTATCTTGCTTCTGTCAGAGGAGGTTGAACCCATGACTTTGCTCAAGAGGGTGCAAAGTCCCTCAGTTTCTCCTCCTCCATTTTATTTGATAAATCTCTGGACTGTTCCCAGTCACCCTGAGAGCCCCTGGAGACAGATACAAGTCACAGAATCATGGAATTGTTAAGGTTGGAAAAGGCCTTGGAGATCAAGTCCAACCATTAACCAGCATCAGCACCATGTTCCCCACTCAACCATGTCCTCAAATGCCATGTCTGAGGAGTTGCATGGAACGTGGACAGGGAACAGGTGGGACATCAATAAAGTGTGAGTGAAGGAATGCAACTGCCAGGAGGAACCTAGAGAACAACCCCAGTTCGACAGCCCTTGTTATTCAGGGATCACCTGTTTCTTCTGTTTGGATTCTTTTGTTCTGCTAAAACAAACCCACACTACTCTGGATTATTTGTTCACAGCTCTGTAATTATCATACTGTCAACATTTCATACGGAACAAGACAGATAAATATTCCTTTGGAAGGTAGAAGGGTAATTGAGCAATCAGGGCTGAGTGATGTGGAACCAGAGACACGGGGAGAATGCAAGGCTGAGGAACAAAACCAGCTCTTCGCTCAGAGAGAGGAGGACTAGGAACAGCCTGCCTTGGAGAAGCCAAGCAGGGATGGCACCTGAGGAAGGATTTCCCTATTTAAGTGGCACAGTGGAGTCACTCAACCCAGGGGACCAACTGTCCATACACAAACCCCCTTTGTCTTTAGTGAGACAGGAGCAGGGCACCCCCTGGGCACTGCCAGCCTCCCAGGGGGCAGCAGAGCTCACACCAGGTGACACCTTCCACGAGATGTTTCCCAGCTCCTGGAAACAGACTTGCTGTGGTCATCCCAAGACTCTCCTTCTCCTTGGAAGGCAAAGAGACTCTAAGCTTTGCTCTCCTCTGTCCTCTCTTTCCTTGGAGAACTGGGCTCAGATTGGGTTCTTGAGCATGGTTACCCCCAGAACAAAGCTGCCACTGCTGAGCAGAGTCAAACCAGGAGCTGGTGACTGCCATGGCAGGTTGGAACTGCAGCCAAGGAAAAACTGTGTCCTGACAACCTCAGGACTAAGCAAAGTGCCTGACAGTCCCTGAAGAGCTCAGCAGTGTCGGAATGAAAAAGGGGACTCAAACTGCACAGGAAGCTGCTTTCTAATGGAATTCTGGCAGCAGTTTAGAAAGCAAACAAAATGGATCACTTTGTCCATATTCTGGGACTTGTTCCTGCAAAGAGTAAAATTCAGTAACAGAAACAGGCACAACTTTCCAGGTAAGGCCTTTATCATGTAAGTCAGAGAAGTCCAGAATCTGTTTGGTAGAGATGAACTGTCCCTCCTCAAATTATCCTCCAGACCCAGGAGATCTAAACCACTCCTCAACAGTTTGAAATCAAACCCTGTGAGTTCAGAGCCTTCAATTGTTTATGATGGAGTTTTAAGTATTTGCTTTTCAATAAATGGTGAGTTCCACATTCAGTCTCCCCACACACTGCTCATGCAGGAGATGGATTTTACAGAGGAGAGCAACAGATTCCAATCAGGCAAATATTTCTGAACCCTCAGACATGGAGAGGAAAAGTGTCATTTAAATTAAAAGGGATAATCCTCAGCTGACAGAAAATTATTCACACTCCTACAAATTTCAACTTCAACAATACTTTTTGTAGCATAATAATGACTTAAACACTTCAGCTCCAGTGGGTCACTGACCACTGGGCTCAGTACATTTATAAGAGGTACAAAACCTGCCTTTGAATGGTTGGGATAAACCAATCTACCTTTCTATTTCAGGGAAAAAGGAGTATTTTTTCATATAAAATGGATTAACTTAATTCTTTCCCAGTATCAGAAATAAGAATCTGCCATTTAAAAGACTCCACAGGCAGGTCCAGGCTTTCTGAGGAGGGGGAAACAAGGGCATGCAGGTGGAGGTGGGAGAGCAGGGAGGAAATGTCAAAATAGAAGCTTTTGGCAAATCACAGAGGAAAGGAGTTTGAAGGCAGAGCTGTCCAAGTGATTTGCTGCACTGACTATACACAGATAAGCTGCAAAGCCAGGATTACCTCTCAAGTGCTCATTCCTATGCCAGCAGTCCAACCATCCAAATACATTGCTCCTGGTAAAACAGGTATCAGGGCTCTCCAAGATGAGCAATAAACACACAGGGGAGATGAGAAAACCATCTCCATAAATCTCTTCACATTACTGTGCTCTTTTAAAGTCCACTTTTGCAATGATACTGAGCAAACTGTTTCATGAGGGTGTTTTATCCCTGCTTTCCCTCCTGGGATTTATGGCCTCGGAGCAGCACGTGGATGTCACGTTGGATCTACTCATCAGGCATCTCCCTGCTCACTTCCATCTGACACCTCTGGAGCAGAGCAGATATTGGAAGAGAGAAGAGAGAACCCCATTTTCCAGCTCCAAGTCTCCAGGAAGGAATCACCATCAGCCTGCTTCATTTCCACTGACAAATCTCCTGTGCTTTTAGTAACACATTTTCTACAAAACCAGCTGCCAGGCCAATAAATTTTAAAAAGCAGTTGGTGGATGATATGTTTAGAATAAAAAATTATTATTATCTTTGGAATGGAGGGATTCATTTTGTAATTCTGCAGTAAAAGTTCCTCATTCAAATAGGAAACTCATGTCTCAGGCAGATGCTCTTGGCTCCAAAGACTTTCCCCACATTTCTGAAGCTTAAACTGGAGCATTTGTGTTCAGCAATAATTACAGTTGCAATCAAACAAAACTGTTCACTTTTGTAAAGGTTGGGGAATACCAACTGGAATTCAGATGATGTATCATTCCTTCATTTCCCCCAACTACCTCCTTTACTTCCCAGACATTGTGCAAATACTGAAGATGAAGTTCATTAGTTCTAACCTGAGAATGTATGAAAATGAGTATTTCAGTTTGATTCACCTTCTCCTTACAGTTCTGGAAAAAAAAGGACAAAAATTACAATGAAGGGGTAAATAGAACACACATATATGACACTTACAGGAGTACCTGGAGGTTCCCCATCCCTCAGTACACACAGATCAAAAGAATTTTTGATTAAGAAAGCTTAGAAAGGAATGAAAACCAATGCAAAAATAATCCCTGCTATTTTCTCCATCTTTACTCTTTTCCTTTTCCTCCTAAGCTTGTACCTCGTGTCTGATCTTTGGGCTGAGGTGGTGAAGAAGGTGATGTGAGACAGCAGGAAACAGCACAGCTGAAAATTCTGTTTCCTAAAACACTCACACTGAAAGATAGAAGCCAAAAAAGAATATCATTCAAGAATTGGAGGCAAAAATTAAGTTCATTGCTGGTTTATCCCTCAAAATAATAACAGACATTGGAAGTGACAGATCCTATTTTTGAGTCTTAGCAGTGATTATTCCTTGCCTAATTATTAGCAGTGGATTTACTATGTTTAAAGCAGAATTTTCTCACCCAGCAGGAAATTTCAATTCTAACAGGCAGATTTAAGTGTCATTCATTTATTCCTTCACTATTTTTGACTCAGTTGTTAATTAGCAAGGAAGGCTGCATTCCCAGAGGCAGGGCCAGGGGGGCTGCCCCTCAGTCCCAGTGGGCCCATGTCCTTGTTTCCTAGGAAGGTAAATGGAGGGAACCTCCTCACCCCAGAGTAATGGGAAAACCTGAATTACTGTTTGCAAATCTTATAAAAGTCTAGATTTGGCAGGCAGGTACAAGGATCACCCGGTCCAGCCTTCCCTGTCCTGCTGAACATTAAAATGTCCCACACTGGGGACCCCACCCCTTCCCTGATGAGATCATTCCAATAATTGATTGTTCCGACAATTTTTGTGTGTAAATGGCATCTCCTCAGGAATAACCTGTGCCCATCACCCCTTGTCTTTTCCATATGACTCCTTGCAAAAAAAGTCAAGTAAAAGTAACCTTGAGTTCACTGGAGTAAAGCCAAGTGAATGTGACCATTTGCTCCAGTCAGGGCAGACTGTCCCATCGTGGGGAATCCATGGATCTCACCTTGTGAGTGGCAAGTTCCAGTGACTCTGCTCAATCCCCTCCTGCAGAGCCAGGCAAGGAGCCCTTCAGGAAATAAAGACACGATTAGCCCTGGAGCTCATTTCCTTGGTGCTTTGAAGAATGTTGCAGGGAAGACATGATCCACTGTAATTATGGAGGGAGATAAAGACAAGAAAGTTGCTGGCACAGCTCCAGGGAAAATACCTGAGCACCTCAGGAAAGGCATCACAGCTTTACCAGCTCTCCCTCAAATAAACCAAGATTCCTGAGCTATGAATATCACTGGGGGAAAAGGGAGTGTGGGGAGCACAAGCACAACCTATGGCTTATCAGACTGCAGCGCTGAGGAAAAGTGACAGCACGGAGGAGAAAGGGAATCTCGTCTCCATGGTAACTAAAGTTTGAAAAAAGTCTCTAGAAATCGGTGTCGTGTTTCCATGTGTGCTCACACCCAGAGCCACCGGAATGGGGGATTTAACTGCAATCCCCTCACTCCATGGAATCACCACCAGACCCTGGAATCAGACCTGCTGTTCCAAGGAGCTGCACTTGCTTTGGAACAACAGTGGCACCACCTGGAGAAACTGTCTCACATGAGGCAGCACCAGTCTGGGAGCTGGATGGGAAGAATCCTCCCCAACAACTTCCAAACGCTCCAGCTTAGCAGCCCTGCTCAGTAGGGAGGGCCACGAGCTCTTCCATGTCAGACACTTCCATAGAGCAGGCCCCTTCCAGCTGGGATGGAGCATCTCTGACATGATTTCCTGATGTGCACCATCCACCACAGTCAAAGTCCAAGAAATTATGGCTCAAAGTATGGCTTAGTTCTGGTCACTCAAGAGAAGTGTTTAAGTGTCTCAGAAACTAATTTAAAACTTAGTAGAAATGTATTGATGACTATTCGGGGTGAACTGTGGCAGTGACACACATTCCTATTAATTCCAATGCAATGAATTTAATATTTAATATAATAACTAATATCCATGAGCTAAAACTATACAAATTCCCAAATGGAAAATGTTCAGAGATGAAGGCCCTGATGCAATGGGCACTGATGGTTTAGATGGTATAGATGTTAGACTGATGTTGGGCAGGTTGTTAACCTAGGTAAAGGTTGGACTTGATCTCCATGGTCTCTTCCAACCTTATTAATTCTGTGTAATTCTGTGATGTTCTACCCGAGGTCTCTAAGAGGTTCAGACAATACCTTACACTGTTTGACTTGTTCTCTGCAAGCACAATGTCAGTGCCACTGAAAGAGGGAGAATGGACTGTGTTTATTATCCCACCTTTCATATCTTCAGGACAATCCTTTATCTGTGACCCAGAAACAAATTAAGGGGACACTGTCACGTTGTATATTTTAATGGTCCTCTTTTCTGTGCTACCAGCGAGCTGAGACATTTCAGTGCCCAGAGGTTTCAACAAATTGAAGCTTTTATTTGTTTACTTTCTGCCTTTCATTCAGTCCACAGCAATGAAACCAATCAGCTCCATTTGTCTCCCTGCAGCCTCTCAATTAGTCCAGGCTCTTTGCATTTGGGCTTCCTGGGAAGGCATTGAAGTATTACCACGTTTTTTTTCTTGTAGGAATTGTGAAATGAGCATTTCTGTTCAAAGCATCCTTTGGACATGGAACTCTCTAAAGGACTGACAAGGATCCAAGTATGTTGCTGAAAAATCCAGTGAGAGTTTGAGATTGTTCCTCTGTCTTTATGGGGGGAATTCAAACAATTGCAACAGATAAAAATACAACAGAGCACCTGAGTGTATATTAAATGGTGAAATTACCACCAAAATGTCAAACAAACCTGTTTTAGAGAGCAAAGGCCACTCAGCTGACCAGTTTTAATAATTTTCACCATTTTAAATGATGCTTTGAGTTGGTTTTGTTCCTTATAGGGAGATGACCAGCAGTCCTACCACACAGTCCAAACTGTTTCACACAGATTTGAAATTATGGGAAAAGTGATTTAATCATCCCATGCCTTAGTTTCCCCATTTATTTTAAGGCATTATGATAAATTGCAACCCCACAGTGCCTGCAAGCCTGAATTCATTCAGATTGGCAGAACACTTTAACAGCTCCAGATGAAAGGTGCTACACAAGTGCCAAGTACTATCACTGTAATTATCATTCAATATACACTGATCAAAAGAATGAAATGGGAATTAGCATTTCCTATTAGCCCTACTTACTGCCTAAATGTTAAATATTCCTCCCATGGGCTCTCTCCTGGAAGACACACAGGAACTGGTGGTATTTCTCATCTGGTTACAACACTGCTTCCCCAGGAGTGGAGGAATGGAGGGATCTGAAGAGTCAGGAAATCAGGAGAACAAAAGAGATTTCTCCCGCAAAAGCTTGCTCAGGGACAGGGAGCTTGGAGCTGCTTTCTCATTCTCACTCCTTCCCTCCTCTTTGCTGGCACAAGGATTCTGTCCCAGTCCCAAGGATTTTCTGCCACTGGCCTCCTTGGGACCCTGAGCCCTTCTCTGGTTTCACACAGCCCAGAGGAATTGGTGCAGTGGCCCCAGAGGCTGAGAAAGTGCCAACATCTGGAAGAGCTGAACAAAATCAATGGACTTGTGCTGATTTAGACCCAGTTGCTGAAACGTTTGTTTTCCTCTTTCCCACCTGAGAACTACACAGTATTTGACTTTATTTATCCTAGAAACACAAGCTTCCCTGTTAATCCACTGCCTGGGCTCACACAGGAAGCAAAACTGTGAGTTTCTCCCCAGTCCAGAACAGTTTCAGTGGTGTTGGGGCACAGGAATTCAGTGGTTTGTGGCATTTCCCTCTCAGTGCAGATTAAACCAGAGGTTCTGACTGCACTGTGTGGATCCTCACCCTCAAGAGCTGACCCAGGCTCTCTTCATTCTCCCCCTGCAGAGCATCTCACAGGTTGCACACCACCAGGTCATGTCCCATCTCCTCCTCATGGCCACACCAGAGCCAGGCCTGACCCTGTGCAACCCTCTGCTGTCCAGCCATGTCTGTGTGACAGCAATCCAAAGCAGGCCAAAACCCCATCAAAATTACAACAGGATTACTAATACCTTTACAGAAAAGTGGCCCCAATGTGTGAATTAAGCTGCTGATGAACTCTTGTGCTCCTCTTTTCTGTAAAACTGTCCTTTGGATAGCTGAGAAAGAGACCTCCCTGGAACAGACTCAGTTCAAAATGGGAAAAAATCCATACCCTGCCTTGCTGAGTTCTTTTCAGTGAAGCAGGTCAGAGCACCATGTCTTTTATCCTGTCATTCCTGTCTCCTGCTTGATGCACATAATAAATCCACAGTGGTTTGACTGCAGTGGTTTGTGCTGAAACCTGACAATCCCTCCTCCCTTCCTTCCCTGCTGCCTTCCAGAACTCCCAAACTGCACATTCCAAAAAATGTCAATATACAAGGTCAGCCTCAAAGGGTTAAACATGTATTTACAGTCAGGTTAATTTTCCAATCCCTGTGCTAGGGAGCACTGAGGAGGGAAAAAGATTCCCTTTTTTAAAACAAAGTTTATATTTCACGCCTTAAGTAGAATTTATCCCACGTCTCATAAAGAACATGCAAAAATTAAAGAGCAAAATTACCCACAGATTTATGTTAATAAGATGACTTAGAAAAATAAGACAGAGGGTTCTAATTTAAATAACAAGCAATTAAAAATTTGACAACATGGGGTGCTGGCAGAGAAAATAAGGAAGCCAGGCATGTCTGCCCTGGGAACAAGGACTGGGGAGTCAGGAGCCCACTCACTCATCTTCACATTACAGCATCAAGTTGGAGAATATTTAATTCTCTGGAAACTGAGGAGGATTTCAGAGCAGTAATTAGGAGTAGCTTAGTTAGTGGTTAACACCAGGACTGGGAATTAGAAATGAAGAAATCCATTCAGGACACATTCCTGGGCTTTGGGGCACAATCAAATCCGAGTTCGTTAAGTTTTCCCTCCCTCGGTTTTTGCAGCTGTAAAATGAGGGGGATCAGAACAAACCCCCTTTGTGGAGAGCCTGGAAATCCATCCAAAAAGATGCTTAAGGACCAAAGTCTGAATGCTGGTGTAGCTGACAAAAAGAATCTGACAGCGAGATTAGCCCTCTTAATTTGTACTAAACAGTACCAGTGAGACTGGGAAGAACTGCAGCCACTCCAAATGGTTCCCTTTTCCTTCCAACCCCTAAAATGCTCACAACCCCAGAGCTTCCAAGCATGTCCTGTCCCAGAAGTGGTGACTGAATTCATTCTCCAAGCAATTTCCATATTTCTTGCTGCCACTGCCACTGGCTCTCCAAAGTCAGCTTCAGTTGACAGTTTAATGGGAATGGTTTTATGTTTGTAAATCATCTGTAATGGTGTTCCTGTTCTCCTTAAATTCAGTCCTATAAAAGGGGTACTTTAATGAATGCAGTCACAGGGCTGAATGATAGTAATTTTCCCTTGGAGCTGCAATGGTTTGGTAAACAATTACATTCCAATTAAAGCTGGGGTGATCACACTGAGGGAAGGGCCATTCCACTCCCCACATAAGACAGGAAGAGAAATTCTTCAAATCATTATAATATAATTTCCATGACTGCTTAAAAAAAAAAATTAAATGGCAAAGAGTGTGTATTATACAAAAACTTGGGAAAAAAATCCTTCAGTATCTTGTCCACAGCAGCTTGAACTTGGATCCCATTATTTAGGATTATGTTCAGTGAAGAGGAATGGCAGAAGGGTTCCTCACTTTCATCTCTCCAGGAGTTTCCATTTACTGCCATTAGTATTTAATACTTCATTTACCAAGGATTAAAACCAGGATGGATGGAGGAATGCCACGAGAGGAGCTCAGGATGTATCACTGCAAATTCAGCTGTGCACCAGCACAAAGAGGCAGGAAAACTGCAGGGAAATAAGGTCATGATATAGCAGGAGAACTAATACCTCAAAACTGTCATATTTCCTTGTGACTACAAATGCTGCATTATTAAAGATCCTGAAAGGCAAAGGAATGACAGATGGACCACAAAGGAGAGCTCCTGCTCCAAGGCATCACACTCCAAGTGCAGAACCCCAGGCACCAAGCAGATGATGAAGGAATATGGGAAAATGAGGAGTTGATCTTCCTGACTGACCAGGAAACTCTGGGGAGTGTGTGTCCAGCACTGAGTTTGGCCTTTGAAACTTGTCTAAGAATTGTTTCCCTTCCAATTCAATTCACACAATGCCATGGATTGTGTGGCTCAGAGCTGCAATGTGTTTTGGGGGGGATATGGGGGGAATTTTTTTGTAGCCTGTGTGGCTTCAACCAGAAGATACACAAAAGTGTTTTTGGTGATCATAGAAAGCAAATGATTGATACTAAAACTAAGACAAGAAATCCTAAATTCTATCTAGTAAAAGACATTACAGAGATGCTTCCTGTGTAAAAGAAGGAAGAGATTAATTTTCAAATAATTAAAAAATATTCAGAATACACATTATATGAATTCCCTCTGTCTGGAGACTCCTTGCACAGTCAGTGAGGTGGAGTAACAGCAACAAATCATTCTGGTTTCTTGATCCAACCACTCGGTCCAACTCTCTTGCACAAGTTCTTTGGCAATTTGGACTGTGCTTGGCCTGGGATAACTTCCTGGGAACTGAATCTGGCTCTAACAGAAGGAGTCAATAGATGGCAGTGCTTGATGGGATGGGAGAGAGACAGGGAGCCTCAGCAATCCACCCCTGCTCCTGATTTCCCTGCAAGGTGGGCACAGTGAGAGGATTTAATTAGCACTCAGCAGACTTTCTCATCTTCTGGTCCCTGTGTTTGGCAAAACACCACACAAATTTCAGGTTTAACCCACGTCACACCTCAGGCTGTTTGGATTCAATTCCCTGTATCCTCCTGAAAGGCAAATGTCAGCCAGCCCCAGGCTTTCCCATCTCCCTTGGGCACAGAGAAGGGTCCAGCATTTGCCCCTGGTCACTTTGGTGCCTCCAGCTCTCGAGCATCAGCAGCTCTCCCCACTGGCAGTGGAGGCAACTCTGGGTTGCTGCCCAAGGAAACATTTTCACTGTCATCTCATGCTAAGTCAAGCCTTGTCTTTCTTTCCTATTCTTAGACATTGACTTTTCTTGAAGCACTTGCTAATTAGGTCTCTTCATTTAGGAGGCAGAATCACGACAAACGAAGGGTTCCAACAAGGCCATTTAACTCTAAAGGTGTCCTCAGCAAACGTGTGTGAGGACAGTCAGACTCTTCCATGAGTGTATTTGATAAATTCATTAGGATCTGAATTTCCCTGCTTATATTTTAAGTTTTATACCTACATACACCAAATCTACTGTTTCCAGACAGTGATGGAAGTTTCTTGTAGTCCACACAAAGCACTGTAGAGCTGGTGCTGGGAAGTGAATTCCTGGTTTTCCAGTTACAGACTAAAACCTGGACACTGCACTTGGTTCTGAGGGCAGACTCAGGGCCCTCAGCTGAGTGTTCACCTGGGCCAGACACTGGAACTCATTACCTGCATCAGCTCATCTGATAACACAGAATTCAACTGAGGGATTCACATGGAAAATAATTATTTTACAGCATGAGATAATTAGGGCTAGGGAAGATTTTTTCCAAGTTTAAGAAGCTTTGTTAAAAATTTCTTTTAGTGGAAGGAGTAAGAACAGCCAGGAAATCTCAAGACTTGATTTCAAGGTTATATTCTATAACTCAAAACTCTACCATGAGCTCTTGTTTTCCAAAACCACAATGGCCAATTAACTGTAACTTGCTGGCAAACCTGTGTATGGGAAGGGAGCTCCCAAGGGAAGTTCCCAAATTTCCACCCTAGTTTTGACATGAAAGAAAGAAACTGAGAGTGCAACACTGTCAAAATAGCTGAATCCAGTGGCTCCTGAGCTTCCCAGTCCCTTGGAGACTCGACAGAAGGATGGAGATGTCAGGGAAGAACAATCAGCTGTAAAATATGAAAAACTTACAATCTCCAAACCTACAACAGCAGGCTTCAGTGGCAATAATCCCATTACCACTAAACTAAGGCACTAATTACTGTTCCCAGTGGCTGGAGTGGACTGACTGCTAATGTTCCTCTGGTTAATGAAGGAAGGTGAGGGAGAATATATTTCTTAAATGAGACATGTACTGAAATCTGGGCAGCCCTAACAACTGTATGTAATGAAGCCATTCATATTAATGCAGTGACATTCCCAGGGCTGAGCAGGAAAGAAATGAGATGGTGCTGGATTTTAACTCAGGGAAGACAAAGGCCATGTATTACCTGTGTGATGACTGCTCTTATTTAATCCACATGGAGTAACAGAGCTGCTTAAAGCAATCACATCCCACCTCTGCTCCACTACCAAGGGCCGACCTGCCTAAAGCTGGAATAACTTCTCTAAAAAAAAAAAACCAAAAAGTGGGATATGTACCATTGGAAAGGAATAAACAGCATTTTATTTTCATTGACTCCAAGTACATTCAGAAAAACACTCCCACACCTTCAGTCCTGGGGGAAGAATCCAGATTTTCCCATCATTTTTTGCCTTTTTCCTCAACAAATAGTATGTTGTTTAAGGTTCAAAGACACTCATTTACTGAGATGGGTTCTGACAGTTGAAAGGCACAGTTTATAGAACTAAAATAAACTTCTGGTCCAAACTGCTGCTCATGACTCATTCCCCAGTGCAAATGTTCTCAGGTGAACTGGGTGTGCCCAGATATTTTTTTTAGATTGCACCATTGTCTTTGCTTTGAAATTCTGGTTCTGCCTCCCTGGGTTTGCTGTGCAGCAGCTAATCCTGTAAAGAAGGTGTGGCCTGCAGAGAAAACCTGTACAGAGCAAATCACCTCCAAGACCCTTTGCCTCCTCTCTGAATAAAAATACCTGTGTGCAAGCTGATTATCCACGTTTTGCTCTTGAAAACGGGACCTTCTGATTGCCTTGGCTGTTGCTGGGAATATCCACCTCCAACTGTGGACACTTTATGCTTGAATTTATTTTTTTTAAATCTCTACATAGATTTCTCTTTTACTATTCCTGGAGTTTGCCCGAAATGTTACCCAGAACTTGGTGACTTTTAGCTGGCTACAAAGCCCCAGAATCTGTTGCATTAACTAGAGATGTGTCCATGCTGATGATACATCAGGAAAAAAAAAAATCCCACAGCTGCTCCCAGCTCCATCTTTGTTGCTCATTTTTAAAAATTTACTTTGATCTCACCCTTGTGCTTCCATTGGTCAGCTGAGGGTCCTCCTAAATCCAACAATTACTTGGAGCTGATTTTATTTGTTAGATATTACAGATAAGAATCCCTGTGATCCACTCTAGAAGTCTGTCTAACACCTGCAGGATGTCAGAGAGAGGACTTACATCAGTGATAAAACCACTGTGCACATTGCAGCCAAAGGAGAAACAAAGACTCTTAACCCAGTCCAGAAGGGACCCCCAAGGGATGCCAGGGACTGTCTTGTGAAGCTGAGCCAGCCCAGCCCCCTGATGTGGGACTGCAGAGTGGGGAGAGGAGTCCTGTGCTCAGACTCCTCACACTCCTCACTCTGCACCAAAACTGGGCAACAACAGAGCCAGGGCTCAGCACCCAAAGATCCCATCCCTTGTTCCCATCTGAAAAATGGACACAGCAGTGCCCTTCCCACGGAGCCACCAGAGCCTGTGTGATTTTGGCAGCACTGTCAGTCATGCCTGTGGTGCTGCTGACAGCATCCAACACCACCACCCTGCTTTCACACGCAGCATCTCTTCGCTCATGATGAGCAGGTTCCTCTCCCTGGTGGCAAACCTATGACACCCATTAAGACCCTGTAACACCCTTTAGGACCCTGTAACTCATTCACTGACCGTGACCCTGAAGGGTGTGGTGGCCGCAGGCTCCATGGTGGGGTTCTTCTCCGAGATCCCGCTGGGCATGCTGCGCCTCTGCCCACACCTCTCCGGGGGGGACTCTGGAACACAAAACAAGGGCAGTTACAACCCCAGGAAGAGCCCAGGAATGCCAGCAGGCCATGCAACACTGAGGTCTTTCCTTTGAGATGTCCTTGCAGAGGAGCCAACCCAGCAGCTGCCGGGAACGAGGTTCCATCAGCAAGACTTTCACCTTCAACAATTAGCATTTTTTATACAACTGTAAGCTTCAGATAATGCCTGACAGGTTGGCATTATCATTATTTCCAGTCAGCAGATGAGTAAACAGAAACTGCATCGAGCTGAGTGAGAATTATATGCAAAGGAGAGATCCGAGCACTTGTGGATTTGCTCCTCCTCGGGGAAACTGCTAACGGGGTTAGAGGCACAGGATGCTTAAGTCACCTCTCTAATTCCTCCAGCAATTTGCTCTGCAGCTAGGAAAAAGTGATTAAACCCTGCATTTGCTCAAGTATAAAGTGAGGATAGGAATACTTACCTCATTCCCCATGAAGAGACGGGGCCGAAAAGGCAAAATTAACAAACATGCCCAACACGGGGGAGATTCAGAAAAGTGTTGGGACTGGTCAGGTACAGCACCAGGGGGTGGTGTTTCCTTGGATCACAAACCCTCACAAAAATAGATTTATTTCCAAGCTGCCACTCAGTGATGCTCAGACCTTGCAAGGAGCATCCCTTCCAAACCATTCTGGAGTCCTCCTTAGCCAAGCATTTCCACAGAGGTCGGTCTCTCAGCAGGGTTCTGCCCTTGCCAAAGCCTGCCATCCCCTGGGATCTGCAGGAAACATCTAACACTGGCAATTCCACTCAGCAATTGCCAAGATGTAACCTGAACCATTCCAGAAGAACAGACTGAGATTCCAGCCATGGACTGGGGGAGGTGCTGGCTCAGTGACATCTTCCTTGGGTGCCACATCACTTGTGTGACACCCAGACAGACAAAACCAGCAGCTCGCTGCTTTCCCAACTTCCAGCTGAGCTTCCAAGGCCTTGGCCACTTTCTTTGCACAAAGCTGCACTTCAAATCTCAAGGAGACAACAAAGTCCTTCGGTGTCATCTCCTCTCACGCTCAGGCTCCCACCCCCCATTCCTTTGAGCCTCCTTTTGTTTTTGAACTGTCATGAAGAAACTGCTTGATTAGAGCATTTTGAAAGTGAGCTCAAGATGACAACTGAAGGAGCTGCTTTGCATTTGCTTAATGACCAGAAAAACCAATGTGGTTTAAAGCATTTCTCATATACCTGGCTGGAAAATAGGAATGATGGGATGACGTGAAAAGCAGTGATGAGAAGTCATTTTCCCCAGAGGGCAGAGGGTTGTGCTTCCCAGCTCAAAGCACTGCTCAGCACTGAGGGAAAGCACTTGTAAGGGTGTTACAGTCCCACAGTGCACAACTGGCTCTCTCTGGGTGATCTCCCAGTGTGATTCCTCTTCCAGGCCTCTCCAGGGAAAGGCAGAGTGTGCCATGCCCCAGGGATGGTTTGTGTCCGGGTCTGATGGCACTGAAGTCACAAACTGTTCTCTTGACTTCTTACTTCATCATTAAAATATACCCAAAGAAGAGCCAGCAAACACAGCAGTCTACCCCAGACCAAAACACAGAGCTGGGTTAGGACCTAAAGCCTCCTATAATTATTAAATTTATGGTTTATAAAATGTTTGGAGTCAAATCTCCATTTTAGCTTCATTTAAGCACTGTGGGTTTCACTGCAGGAGAGACACGTTACAAAACCCTCTGTAAGAAACCAGAAATAACCAGAAGGAGGGTTGGGTGTGGGTGTTTGGGGGGTGTGTGGGGGGGGAGCTGTTTGTTTTAAAGGTTAATAAAAATAGCTTACAGGTAAATTAATAACTCCTAACTACAGGAATGTACAGCAGCACAGTTTTACATGAGGAACAGTAGGAATATATGAAGGTTTAACTGCCCTTTTTACTTCTTCAGGGCTGGAGGCACAGGCTGGCATTTGCCATGCTGCCACAGCAAGCCCAGGCCAGAGGCCACACAAACAGGCTGCAAGGCAATAATGAAAACTCTCTGGAGTCACTCGAGGCTGAAGGAGAGATGGAAATGTACAGCAGAAGATACTCAGGTTGTTACTGCAAACAGTCCTCTCCTGCCATGGGCAGTTGGAATTGATCATTTACAGACAGAGCTCTCCCTGCCAGACAAGTTCAGGTACAACGAGCCTCCTTCCCTTCCCTCTCCTGGGACAGATGGACACCAGACACCTCCTGCAATCCTTTCCAGCTTTTGATTTCTGACAAATCTGCCCACTCGTGCTCAAGACAAAGCAAACTACAAGAGATCAGATTCAGTATCTGACTTCAGCCTTTTCTTCACAGCTCACACACTTTCCTCCCCTCCTCAACTTCCACCTCTGGCTGCGCAGATTTTGTGGCAGTTCTGCTTCACCCTTCACAGAGGGTCCAGAGTCCTGCACTGACCTCAACTGGAGCCTCACATTGTGACATCCAGGTGCTTCACATTTGATAGAAACCTTGACCATCCCACAGGAACACTGCAAGGGTTCATTAAGGAATGAAACCATCCATTTGCATCCCAAGAGAAAGAATTGCAGAAGGAGGGACAGAACTACAGCAGGCAGCTGACCATGGAGTGACATTTCCAGAAGCACTCAGCATTATCAGATAACACCCTCACTAGACAGGGAATTTCTCTGTAAGCTTAATACCATCCCTCAGCTCACCAAAATGCCAGGATTACACCTTCACTTGTCCATTACTTTCCTTGACATCAGATCTGACCTGGGGACACAGACACAGAGTATCTCAGGACACGATTTGCCCTCCCGACATCCACAGCTTGTTACAAACTTAAAACCTCCCAATCTCTTTTATGACCCAGAAGCTGAAAATCACTGAAGAAACAGTCTATTAACTGAGGATTATAGTGCAGGAATCCTGGATCTGAAAACAGATTCCTTGGGTGCAGTAAGGAAGCCTCCTCATTGTTGTTGGAATTTTCCCTTTACTTCTCTAAACTTGCCCAAGGATCACTTTGCATTTCTGCTCACACTTTACCTTTCCCCTTCCATGCAGCAGAACTGGGCTCCCAGTTATTTTTCAGGAATATGTGCTAAATCTCCCCATAAGCAGCACATCCAGTGTCTGCACAGCCCAGGGCTCATCCATGTTATACAACACACAAACAACACCAGGGCTTCCTGTTCTTCCAAATAATTACAGGAGACTTGGAAGGTTTGGGGTTTCCCCAGTGTAGAATAAGATCTTCAAAGAGAGACTCCCTTGAAGTTATCGAGTCCCTGAAGCCTCTCCCAGGTTATCCCACTTTGCTGTTACCTGTGAAGGCACCAGGAGCTTTTTTAAGCTGCCAGGGTCGATCGTATCCCACTGCCACCAGGACACACAGCACTGCAAACACTGCACATTAATTTAGGACCTGAGGCTTATGAATATTTCTGAAACTGTTTCTGTACAGTAACAAACACATTTGACTTGTTAACTAATGGAAGGCATCGGAACTGGCAGGATAATTAATCCTTACTCCACTCTTCCATGCCTGTTTTTCATGCTGTGGAATCGTTATGGAGCAGCACAGTGATGATCCTGAGGCTTCAGGACAGGCTGTGAGGAGCTCCTGGCACCCAGACTCCTGGTTAACCCACCCAACATCGCTGCTTTCTTTGTTTCACCTTCTCAGACGCTGCCCCAGAGCAGCTTGTGTGTAGCAAACACCCAAACAACTGTTAGTACTGTTTTTTTTCACTCAGCAAGTGGGGTGTTTTTACACTGGCAGTGCCCGCTGCTGTGAATCCCAGCTAGTCCAAGACATCACCAGGATTATGCTCTCATTACTGGGAATGAAATCCATTAACTCCTTCTGTTTGCTCATCTCTCTGCTCTCCTCTCACACAATCCCAGGGATCAGCCGGTGGAAGAGGCAGCACGAACAACAAGCAGAGAGAACCAGGGAGAAGGAATAACTTCCCAGCAAGTTGATTTTCCTGATACGCAACCGCTCCGGCTCCGAACAAGAAAGGGAGGTACAACCTGAGCGATCGGCAGAGAAGTTCAGCGAGGAGAAATCACGTCCCTCCACTCACCAAAAGGAAGCTGAGCTTGTCTGCAGTGCACATGCCATGGCACTCCGAGCCAGCCCAGCGCAGCAGAAGGAGAGCTGATGACTTCATCGGAGGCACAGAGGAAGGGAATGACTGGAATGCCGGAGCAGGGAGACGCGGCAGGAGGGCAGGGTCCTGCTCCGCACCGGGACGCGCCAAGGGAAGGACACTCTGGAGGGCGAGCAAACGTGCCCAGCTCGTCTGCAGGTCATGCAGAAAAGCTACGAGCCCATCGGAAGCACAGGCTGCTGGCACAGGGCCTGCAGGCAGCCCCGGAGAGGCCAGGCTGGCTCCCGAGGATCCAATGGAGCTCAGCTCCTCCCTGTCCTGCCCCGGCTCAGTGCCCGACATCTCCCGTGCCCCAGCGCTTCCCAGGGTGGAGTTTCTGTGAAACCAGAGGGAACAGGAATTACCGGTCTCCTGCTCCTGCAGCCCGTGAATTAATTTTATTGCTTAATGAATTTAGGTGCTATTCCTCTAATTTCTGCGTTATCTAATAACTCCTTGTTACAAACTCGGCAGAGGGGAGGAGGAGGCACAGTGACAGTGATTTAACAAGGCTCACGGTAGCACTCAGGAATTAAGAACAATCCCTGGAGAACAGAGCTCGTGGTGTCTGTGTGATTCCAAATACTCAAGAGAGGCTGCAGAAAAATCTACACTGCAGACAGCTCTAGGTGGCCACATGAGCCCAGGAGGAAATATGGATCTTTAATCTGAATCCAAAAGGGGATTTAGAAGCTGCTGTTAGAATAGAGGCACTTCTAAAAAAGTGGAGTAGACAACGACAGAAAATAATAAACACTGAGCTCAACCAACTCCTCTTCATGAGCTGTGAAGAGCTTTGGGAAGCAGAGATGCAAAAAAGTTCGATTTCCAGGGGCAAAGAGCAGTTAAGATGCTCCAAGAGGTTATGAAAGCCCTTCCTGCTCCCAGCAGGAGTGCACAGGCAAGGCCACCTTCATGGTTCAATTACCTGGAGAACTATTTATGGGAATACATCACCCAGTGCCCTGCTGATCCCACGGAGAATTCCAGCTGATCCCTTACAGCAATGCTACAACCATTATGCCACACAAAATTAATTAAAAGCCAAACCTTTATTGGGCAATAAAAGAGACTTTTAAATGAAAATGGTCATGAAGCAAAAGTTTAGGGCAGGGAATGGTGCCCTCTGAACAAGAAGATCCATCTGAAAGCAAAGCTAATGAACACAGGGAGAGTGTTCTCCAGGCTGAGGAAAGATGTGTCACCACCCCATTTTATTTCAGAATAAAATTATTTCTTTTTACATCCTGGAATCTCTGGGTCAAACACACTTCCACGAAGCTCAGCAATCCCCCTGGCTGTACCCACAATTCTTCCACATCAGAATCACTGATTTCCTCCCCACTCATTTCATGCTCTAAGCAGAAATAGCTTCTCATTTTCTCATGCTCTCACGACCTTTCCAGACAATTAAGGACACTGTTTACAGAACTACAGCTTGGAAAAGAACCTCTCCCTTATCTAACCATTTACATACAGAACAAAAAACTAAATTGGGATCATTACTTGCCTTCTGTGCTACACTGGCATAAAATACTTGGAATTAATCAACTGGTTGTATGCCTAGAGCTAACGCTCTCCACGGTGGCTGCACCAAACAGATGCAGCTTCTTACCATTACCTTGGACTTCAGTGTTACAAATCCACTCTGTCGAGCGTGGTGGGCAGGATGCCATCTCTGACTCAACCACTCAGAGCCACCCAATCCTCTGCAGCTCCAAGAGCAGGGGCTGGGTCAGATGTGGCAACTCAAGAGCCTCATTAGAAGTGGCTGAAAAACACAAAACAACTCCTGGAAAACATCAGACCACACTGGTCCCTCAGCTAAAATCCATGACCATCTTCTCTCAAAGTGAGAACTCCTGGAAGAAGAGCTTTTTGAAGTGGCAGTGACCTTTGCCACAGCACGCTGTGCACTTCAATGGGTCTCCCATCATCTCTGTGGCAGCTTCCTGGATATCATGTATTTAATATTCCTCATCCTGCTCCTGAGCAAGTGCTGTTAATGGCTCTTGAATCTAGTCCTGAAAAAAGCTCTGCTATTTTCCTGAGTACTTGATATGTATCTATTCCTCTATTTTTAATAATATTGCCCACTAGGAGAACTCCTTTCCCAGCAGCTGCCAAGGTGCCTTTTGATGTGTGAAGGAGCAAAGGGACTTTCTGCCTTCTCCTCCTGCCTTTCTGTGGGCTCTGGCTGCCCAGGGTCCTCCTCTCCTGGAAAGCTCAGGTGGGATTTCCACCCCCCGAATGTGCAATAAGGTGTTTGTGCCCTCTCCCAGCAGCGGGACTGAGGGATGTGGCTGTGGCACAGCAGCAATCCCACTGCCTCACTAGATGGAGCCCTTGGCTGGCCAAGCACACCCAGCACCCACCCAGCTCCTGCATGGGGATTTCTCCCTGGAGTGGTTTACCTACAGTTTAGGAGGACCTTCCCTGTTCTTTCCCTTGTGTGGAGACCCATCCCTGCCCTCACCTCCTTGGCCAGGGCACAGCACTCCTGGAATGCCCCAGCCATGAGCTGTCCCTGCTCTCACTGACACAGCCAGGGCGAGTCCTGCCCCACAGAAATCCAATGTATTCTTTACCTGAGGAGAAAGATTAAACATATTTGTCATGGAAAAACTGCTCTCAAAGGGCAAAAAAAAAAAAAAAAGGAAAGGAGAAGATAGCAGAAATAGGAAAGCTGAGATAATTCTCTACATGAGGAGCCTCAAAATACCCACAGCAACTTCTTGGTGGTGCAAAACTGAAGACCAGATCCGTGTGCCAAAGACACAGCTGCAGGTCCCCAGTCCTGGTGCCAGGGAGAGAATACCAGGAATCTAGAAAATGCTCTCCCTTTCTAAAAATAAACAGCAAATCCTGCTGATTGAGCAGCCTTTATTACAAACTCCTTCTTACTGTCTGGTGTTTTTTAAGTAGATATGTGTACATGATTTTTTGTAATTTTTATTCTTTATCAGTCCCTGAAATAAAATATGTATGATATTTATCTTTCTCTGGTTTGATATCTACAAATTCCTCTTTTGCTAACAGCATATCATTAAGAGCCTTTTCTCCAGGGTAAAACTGAAATCAAGCTCAGACTTAAAAATACATCAGAAAAAGCTGAAATCCTAATGTGGTTGGGGGGCCAGACTGTGCAACTGCCAATGCCCTGGTTAAACTGGAAAGAGGATAAAGTGAAGTGGAACATCAGCTCCCTCCCATGTGATGATGGAGACAAGCAATGTGGAGTGTGGGGAACAAGGAATTGGCTCTGGAGGGATTTAACTGATGCTCATCCATCATTCTGAAACTTCCTGCAAAGAGCCTGCACTGTCATCATGCTGCCTTCTTGCAGCACTTGATCCAAGGAATCCAAGGGAAGCTTCCCTACCCTGTGATCCCTGTCAGTGTCAGCTGGATGTGTCACCCAGGACAGGGCCTGGCTTTGTCCCTGCCAGTGGGGTTTGGGGCTTTCCTAATCCCTGGGCTGGATGGGTGAGCTACCAACCAGGTCAGAACAGTTTATTTCAGGTGTAAACACCTTCAGTAAAAGCAAAAACTTCCCCCAGTTGAATTCCCAGCCCATTTTTCCAGCTGTGTACAGTGGCTGTTGGAACAGGTCCCTACCAGCAACATGCAAATTAAATAAATACTTAATTTATAAGCATGATTCATCAGGGGTTTCATCTTCTCCAGCAAAGAAACAGATGTTCTATTGATGGCACTTCATTAGAGAGATAAATGGGGTCACACACGTATCTCTGCTCACATCCATCTGCATAATAGACCAAACATTAAGATGGGAATTTCACTCGGTACATGTGGCTCCAAGAGCCAATTCACCCCACCCAGAACTGCTCTGACATCCAAGGAGCTTCACGCTGCTCAGGAGAGCAGAGGGTTGGGATTTAACACTGGCTACTTAGGATGCAGTTTCATTGGAAACATGGAAGAATGTTGGAGTTTAACTAAGTGGATGGCAGCAATTTTTGGTAAATGCTCCACAAAACATGGTATCAACCAGCAGCAGTGACAGGAGAGCCCCTGTGCCTGTGTGCCAAAAATCCTGCTGGCAATGCCTCCCTCCTCACTGCTCTTCCTCACACACCTTCCTTCTGGCTGCTCAGCCTCTCTTAGCAATTGCTTCACAATTAGAAATTGGGGAATGTACATCCTAATTTATTGTGACTGATACTTTTATTTCCTCTGGGGGTGGGTGGGTATTTCTGCTCCTTTACCCAAACCTGCTCTGCAAACACACTCCCAGTGCAGCTGCACACACTCACTCTTCAAGCAAACAGCACCAGTGCCAAGGAGGGAGAAGAAACATTAAAAACCAGTCCTGTTTTCACTTCTCCTCCTATTCTTCAAGTAGGAGGGAGTAGGAGGATGCTCTTACCTACACCAACACTGACACTTGCATTTGCCATCCTCAGAAAGATGCCAGATACATGCAGGGATTCCTCCCTCACAGTCACCCTGGGGAGCAGATCAGCAGCTGAACAGCAGCACTGCAGAACAATTTCAGTGGCCAACACTCACCCTCCCTGGGGGGGTTAAGGCCCTGCACCCCACTCCCCAACATTTTCTGTTGGTATTCGCCCAGAATTCAGCTGCTTCTACAAGTGAAGTTATGTAAATGAACACCAAATGTTCTCACTTCAAACACACACCAGCCCCATCAAAATGTGTTCTTGTCTAAGGGTATAAAGGTAATAATTGGTAACCTTTGACTGCTAAAAATGTAAAGGGAAAATATCTTTCATTTAAAACTTGCCTGTTTGGTTACCATGGACACTGCTTAATCATGAAGGATGACTATTACTTGTTCCTATAGTAACCAAGAAGCTTAAGAAGCATCCTGTAATTTAACTCCAGATGCCAAATTTTACACCAGTCCACCTATTACCACATTTGGGTACTTCAGAACAAGCCCAGACTTGATCTCTGACTCTGAAAGAAATTCATTGATGCAGAAGTGCTGTAAGAAATCAAAAATGTGAGCACATAATGTACAAAAGAAACTTGCACTTCAAATAAATTGGTTTCTTCAAAAGGAAACATTAAATGCTCAGCATCTGAGGATTCCTCTCTCAGTGTAAATGTTAATGAAGCAAAACTTTGGCCCTCTTTATTCCTGTCAGTGTTCTCAAAGTCCATACAATTGCAGGGCATGTTTTTCCTCCATTTGAATGCTCCAATGCTCAACCCAAAATGAACTTCTGAAGCAATGGTGAGAGGCCAGGATTCATAAATGAACCTCTGAGAGCAGCTCAGGGCCCCAGCCTGGCTCTCAGAACCAAACCTACACTGAAAATATGCCCCTCAAGCAAAAAAAAAAAAAAGAAAAAAAGCAAAGGACAGGACAGACCTTCCAAATTCAGGCCATGTGTTGCTATCAGCAGCCTTTCTGAGTGCTTCTGCTTATTAAAACCAGCACAACACTTGTCTGCCATTGCTCATCACCATAAAGCTTTACCTTCAGCAGCACCAGAGAAACATTAGTCACAATCTCTGTCTCCTGCAGGTCTGATGGAAAGAGGCTTCCAGAAATTACCTGTGGCTGACACTGTTCCTGGACCTTCACCAGGGCTGTGAATTCACAGTTGTCAACAATTTTTACATCCTCTGACTTCCAACAGAGCTTGAGGGAACTCGGTTTGAAAGCCTGACCCCGAGGCTGCACAAACCAGAGACACGAGGAAGGAGGTTCTGGGGGTTGGGTACCTTTTTCTTAATAAGCAGATATACAAACAAGCAAACAAGCAATTAGTATCTACATTGAAACATCCTCTGGGGTGCTGAAAAGGAAGGCAAACCACCCCCAGTAGTGTGTGAATTGAAAAAAGCAGAACTGATAATGCCCAAATGAGAATGTTCCCTGACCCAGCTCGTTCCCATCTCTATTGAGAGCAGAGTGAATTAAAGGATTATAGAGTGCCTTCAGTGCAATAACTTAGGGGATTAGTGGCACACCAGAAGACCTTCAAGGGAAATATAGGTTTAAAAGCTTTAAAAGGCAGCTCTGTGTCTAAATTGTTTGGACTGCCACAGCTGTAAGGAGACAAACTTACTCGAATACATGAGTGATCATGAAAAGTCTGCTGAAACCCCTCTAAGCATGCTTTTGGAAGCAATTCTAGTTTGGACTCAGACCAGGGGTTTTAACCTCTTTCTCATTTATTACCTATGGCTTGTAGATAAAAACTTACTTCACATTACTCATGAGCAAATCTGCTACTTATTTCCTTTCAGAGTAATCAGCCCCTCTGAACTACATTGTCAGGGGAAAGTGAGGTTACTACCAGGAGGAAAGGACTGAAAACAGAGATTAAGGTAAAGATGAGCAAAAAGAGACAACAGTCACTCTTCCAAGTTGCCTGTGAGTTGCTGGTACGATTTCCACATTTCTACCACAGCACTAAATGAGCTGTTCCTTGGATGGTAACTCCCAAGTCAAGCAGCACTGACAATTCCCACCATGTTGTCAAGACTGTTGCTGTATTTAGTTACCTCTGAAAGGTGCATCTGTTGGGACCATGGCACGTTCAGGTACAGGACTGTGGGCATGATTACAGAGAAAGAACATGAGAGTCCCTCCCTTCCCCTGCTCTTTTCATGTCTCAGTACCAAAACTCCATATCCAGCAAGTCTTGAATCACCTCCTCTGCAACGTGCCCCTTAAAACTTGACAGAGGATACAACACATGAAAACCAAAGGAGGGGAATGCAAAGCTCTCAAAACACAGGATATTCCTGTTAGAAGAACAGGTGAGCAGTAAATAACCAGTAAATGAAATGTCTGGTCCTCCAAATCCTAAAAACCACCCAGTGAGATGGGAGATCTGTAAACCTTGGTTACCACATGTGTTCCCAGCTCACTGTGCAAATACCAGTGCTCCTCAGACACTGGGGGGGGGGGTTCCAGAGGAAGTCTTAAAACTTGATTCATTATTGATCTCGTGAGAGTTTTTCCCAGAAAATCCCAAGTGTGGCTGTTCCTGCATTTCTGGAGGAGGTGCTGGGGGTCACTGTGGCATCACCAGCACTGCAAGAGCAGAGGGAGTCGAGGCACTGCTCCCACCTCTCTCCTGCTGAAGGGCCACTTCAACCTCTGCCTCCAATGAATTCACTCTAGCTTTTTGCTTATTAAAGGGATGCTGAGATTTAAGCACTGTTTAACATCAAAACAATTCAAGAATTCCTCCATCATGCACCACTTCCCGAGTCATTAAATTTAGTCTAGATTTTCACCAGACAGCGAAGCACTGAACAAACACAGCAAAGCCTCAGCTGGAGCACTGGTCCTAAAAATAGCACAGCTGCCAGTGAATATTCCCCCTAAACAGCACAGCTTAAAACATTTTGCATATCTTTTCTATGGGCATCTGTCACCCACGCTGTTAAAATTTCAATGAAAAGCTGCACAAGTCCTGTGGTGAAACAGAAAATGCCACAAAAGAGACGTGAAAAACAAAGCAATGGTCATTAAAAAGTGCAGAGCAGGAAGGTCTCTTTTTCCTGACATTTAAAAGACACCACCCTGGGGAAAAAAACAAACCAACCTATTTGCTAATGTTTATTACTGGGCTGTTCCCAGCCCTTAAATGAAAAACAAAGCCCTGCAGAGGTGGAAAGGGAGAAATTCCATATGGAATTCCTTGTCCAACATCACTTTCTGTTAACGTGTTGCAAACCAGATTTTCGGTGAGGAAAGATTAGCGAGCAGTGAGGGCAATTTCAGTTGGCTTTCAATACAATAAAACCTCCTTTGCTGTTATGTCACTCTGGGACATGCTGGGCCAATTTTCCAGTCACTGCTTCCCTTGTCCCAGGCAAGTGCCTGAACCTCCAAGGTATTGATTATTTGGGTATAAACTGATCTCTCGTTTATCGCTTAAAAGGTTTTGATTTCATCAAACAGGGAGAGAAAGACTAAATTCCAGCTGTTTTCGACAGATGTGTGACTGAATAGCTGAGAAAAAACCCAGCCTGACCTTGGCCTCCCAGCTCAGTGTTTGTGCACTGAAATTCTGGGCTTTGCTGGAGATCAGTCGGTTTTCTCTTCGCAGCAGCCATCAAAGGAAAGGAAGAAGAAAGCCTGTTTAATAAAAATCCTTTTCACAGAACACCTTGAAAGGGATCTGTGATAAACAGAACTCAGAGCAAGACATTTATGTCTGAGGCTGACAGAGGCAGAAGTATCAAGAACACTAAACCTTCAAGATCAGGAACTCAAAATGTTCTCAGATTCTCAGAGCTTTGATGACAAGTGATTGCCTGCAGAGTTTTACACAAGCCCTGAAGCCAAAGCTGCATTTGGCTCAGATATGGGACTGTGAATGGAGCCCCTGTGAGCAGTTTCTACCAGCAAATGGAATTTACAGAGCACTTACTACTGACCCCCATTCCTTCACTGTATCCATGAGGATGGAGAAGAGACACCTTGAATAAAGCAACAGACCAAGTGCAGCCAGGAACAGCTGTTGCTTTTACTGAAAATTTTCCTTCTCCCCTCTCTGCCTCCCAAGTACCTTCCAGTCCATTAGGTGGCTCATCTGGGAGTAATTATAATTACTGCCATGATTCCTCATAGCCACACACAGCCCTGAGCTGAACAGATGGTCCAGGGAAGAGATGGGGGGTTCTGCAGGTAGTTTTTTTAACTAACTAATGTTTACCTGAAGTGTGTCCTGAATCTCTGTGAAGAGCAGAGCCAGGAGATTTCCAACACTGCCATCATTCCAACAGAGATGAACAGCGGGGTGAAGCCTGTCTTCTTTATCCACTATCAAACAGAATGATTTAAACGTGCTGCAGGCAGGATCCCATCAGCCTCCTGAAAGAGGGCCTTTCTCTTCTGCTTGGATTTGCCCTCCCCATCAGTCTCACTGTTCAGACATTCCAGCCCTGGGCCTCCCAAAGGGACAGAGGGGCAAACACTCCAAACCCTGATGGGTGTGTCCAAAGCCCCAGGGCTGAGCAGAGAGCTCTAGGACAGGGGATGCTGTCACATGAACCAACGAGCTGCTGTCACTGCCAGCAGCTCAAAGTCCTGTACATTTTTCCTCATGCTACAGCAGATTGGCTCCATCTGGAGTCCCAAGACAAAGCTCTCCCCTCCTCTCCTTAGATCCTTGCACAGAAAATGCAAATTCTGTTCCCTTTGCCCAGCTAAAAGCACCACAGCAGCGCTTTCCTGGGGGAGTGGTTCTCTCTGTACCTCAGGAAGCAAAAGCCATTTCCCAAGGTAGGTGTCAGCTCTCACAGTGCAGTGCAGGTTGGAACCCCAGTGGGATGTGGCACTTTATAAATACGTGTTTTTAAGCACAACTCTTGTGTATTCAGAGCCTGAGGGGTATAAAGCAGAGGGGGCTGGAAGGGGGGCTCTGACTCACAGCAAACAGGTGAGTTGCAGGGCTGGCCCAGCAGCCAGGCTGGAATCAGATGGCAGCACCTGAGTCTCCTGGGTGCTCCAGACATTCCTCATCCCGGAGGGATCAGCGCAGTGAGTGATTCCAGACAGGCAGGGGGTCCTGTGCCAGCAGAGTTCTCCTCCCTGGTAAATGTCTAACACTGCCCACTCCCCCCAAAGGCTCCCTGCCAAAAGCTGCTGCTCATCTGCTGAAGTGACACCTCTTGGAAAAGCTCAACTTCCAGGTATCCCTTCTCCTCCAGCCAGAGGTACAGGCTCGTATGGGCCCTGTGGGATGTTGGCAGAGGGTCTGGAGACTGGAAAAATTTGCCAAGAGAATGTCTGGGAAAGACACATGTGGCAAATCAGACCATTGCCATTTCCTGTGAAGTAAATCCAACACTCCTGAATTTATTGCAACCTCCCACTAAGGATTTCTGATCTCTCTGAGTATCCCAGCAAACCGTGCTCTGGATCAGCCTTTGAGGAGGGGACTCTCAGCTGCCTCCTTTGTCCAGACTGGTAGGTTTTGGAAACCAACATTAAAACAAACCCCAACAATCTAGAAATTCATTCTGATTTCTGCATTCTCCGCAGCCTCCTGTACATTCATCTTCCAGCAGGATAGAAACTGTCAAGGCAAGTATTCCTGTTGCAGTATTCCAGCACTTCCACCACCCTGCCCAGCTGGAGCCACTCCAGGCTGGACCAAGCCCCACTAGGGAGCTGCTGTGTGACACCACCACTGCTCTCTGCATCCCTTACAAAAACATACCAAAACTACAGAGAAAATTCTCATCCAGTTTGCAAATCCCTTTCAGATCTACAGATAAGAGGAGCTCAGAGGGAAAAATCCCAGAGACCAACACAAAATACTCTGGGAGAGATCAACAACAAGATTTTGGCTGGTTCAAATCCAATTTCTTACAAACATTAGGGGCTGATTCCCATTTCCACCAAATGTGCCCATATATTATTCCTTGTGCTCCTGACAAACTACAACATTAAGTTCACACGGGGTTACCTCAAAGGAACTAAACACATTTAGTTCCTCACAGTTGCTGAAATAACAGTAAAATATTTGGGGTTTGCACAGCACACAAATAAAGGGGGAAAGGGAGCTGGTACATGCTTGGGAGTTTGCAAACACTCCTTGTGACAGGCAAAACAACCAAACAAATGATGCAAAGCAAACCACTGCCTGCTTAAAGGAAAAGCTGAAGCTCAGAGACTGATTGAGCTTCCTATTGTTTTCTCAGCAATGATTCAAAATCCTTAAAATCGTCCTGAATGCCAGGAAAAGAGGAAAGGGGACATTGCACTGAGCTGAATCTTGCAGTGCTAGAGTGGAGTTTAAAACTCGCTTCATAAATCATAATTAACTCCAGGGAGACAAGTCCAAGCCTGGACCTGCACAGACACCTGATGCAGTGTTGCAGTTGTGCATTTTATCCACAGAGCAACAAGAAAAAATTAATTATTTTCAGTTAATGGCTTGAAACTCGAGACATGATCAATATGCCTGGATTGCCGCAGCAGAGGGCAAACAACCCTCTCACCTCCTTTCTGAAGAAGTTCAACAGCAAAATGACTCAGAGACTCCCACTTTTTTGGCTGCTTTAGCGATAGGCAGAAGCACCAATAAACAGTTATTTCACACTAGAAGAGAAAGGCAGAACAGCTTATTTTAAAAATGCAACTGGGTCATTGGCTGCCTCCAGTAGAAGCACTGGGCTGCCTGAGTGTGCCCTGCAGAAACACTCCTGCTGAGGAGGACAAATAGGCCCTTTTAGAGCAGGAATTTTAAAAGCACAAAGTGATTTGGGACTACAAGTCCCACAGGTTTCTGCAATGCCTTGGGAGCGCAATCTTTAGGCTCTTTGGAAAATCTACCCCCTAAACTGCTCTGAGCCGTGTAACCTCAACCCCCCTGGTGATACTCAGAAAAAGAGGGTTCCAGCAATACATCTTTGCACAGAGCATCTCCCAACCAAGCATATTCAAAGCATCAATTAAGCCTCCAAACACCTCGAAAAAGTAGTTATACCTTAATTACACAAATTGCAAAAGCCGAGCCCGTGGTTAATTGCAAAGCTGGGTTAGTCGCAGCCCCCGGGGCTGATGCCCAGCTCTCCAAACCGAGCCCTCCTCCCTCCCCACACTGACCTGGTGCCAAGCTGGCCCCGCTCAGGGGGCACAGGGACAGTGCCAGGTACTCGCACGGCTCATCCTCACCTACACACGGAGCTACCTGAGAGCAGCAGCACGACTGGCTTTGCACTGGCAATTAAAGAGAACTGTGGTTGCAATTACCCCGACTAAGCCTGTTCCGGCTGCGGGATCTGCTTCGCTGTCTCTGAAGTCGTGACCTCCGGAGCAGTCGGTAGTAGTAGGACGGTCTCCCAGAACTTTTCCTGCTGTTCATTGACATTTTTGGATCTATTTTACACATACACACATGCAGGCACAGGTTCACTCTCCCCCTCTGGTACAGGAGCGAAACAGTCCCAGCCTTTTAATGGACTGGAGGTCGGTTCTTTGGAGTGGAAAGGGAGAAGGGGGGAAGAGGAACTCTTCACTTTACACATTTAGAAAGAAAAACAACAAGGAGAAAACATAAAAGAGAGAGAGAGGGGAAAAAAAGCACGCGGCACTGAGTGCATGTCTCAGCCGAGGGAGGACTCAGCGAGCAAGATAAACTCCACTAACAATTCCTGCCCCCAAAAAGATAAGCCTGCTGGAGTTGGAATAGGAAGCCAGAGTTGGCCTGGGCTCTTGAAACGGGAAGAATAGGCTGGAAGAAATCCTGGACTGGATCCTCTCCGCCAGACAGCAACATGTGAGATCCGAGTGTCCTGGAACCAACGGCGGCTCCCCCTGCCCCGACCATCGCGTCCTGCAGGGGATGAGGTTTCCAGGAGCTCGGTCTGCAGCAGGAGGGAGTGGGAAAGACTGCGTTGGGGAAGGGTATAATGATTTCCTGGCCATGGGACACATGTTAATAATCATCGTGGAGCAAAAGCCCCGGAAAATAAAGTGAAATTTGAGAGGGGAAAACTTTAATTAGAAGTTGAATGAACAGAGCTCCAGACTCCCCTGGAGGCCCATTTCCTTTCAACATTCAAACTGAGTTATAGCACATCCCACAAATTAGAGAAAGGGCCTATTTACCATTTGGGTTCTGATGGCAGCAAAGATTCTGCCTCCAGCTCATATTGCTCAATAAAATTACATTTCAATGGGCAGAATTAACACTTTAAGCTATGGAACAAAATAAAATACATATATATGGAGCAGATAAAAAAATTCGCTCCATGTTTACCATTTAAAAAGGTCAGAAGTGAATTGTCCAGAATCGTGCCCTGAGCTCCTTCCCTTGCTGGCACAAAAATCACTCTGAAGGAAGAGCAACAGACATTTCAGAGCCAGAGTGGAGGCCAAGAACGTAAGGCTGCTTCTCCCAGGCTGGCAGGTAAGAGGAAAACCTCAGCCGAGTGGGATGAGCTGCAAAACAACATCTGCACAGACACTCTCTGTGTTGTGTCCTCGTTTTGTCATTTTTCCCAGACTTTAGTGCAAATTTATCCTTGTGGTGCCTTGTGACCAGACACAGGCTTGGCTGGGGATGAGCCCTGTTCCCCAGTTACAGTTACTTGTGCAGAAGTTGGAAAACTCTCCTGGATTATCCTGTGTTGTACCTTCAATAACAAGAGGCAAAACTATCTGAGTTCAGCACCTTTACCAGGACAGGAGTCCCCTCTCTACCACCATTAACTTCTGCAGTCACGGAAAACGCCAGAATTCCACAAACCCCGCACTATCCCATTTCCATATGGATGTTTCCCCTTTCCAGGAGGTAAACACAAGCCTCGGTCTTCCTTGAAGTCCATGCCTGGTTTTGAGGCCACACGGAAGGAATTCGGCAGCTTTCAGGCAGTGCAGGAATGAGCAATCGGGAGGGCAACGACAAGTTCAGGTCAAGGAGGCAGATCCCAGCTGGACAGCAGAGGCTCCCTGCCCCAGGAGGGGGATCCACACAGGGACATTTCTCTGTGCTCCCACCTCGTGTCCCTCACCACATCCCACATCAGAACCCGGCTAAAAGGAAAAGGCTTCAGTCCCTGCACATCTGATCTCTTCTTGTTAGCCAGAATATATTTTTTTTCATATTTGGGAACATAAAAAAACAAAACCAGGAACAATCATAGCCGTTTTTCAGATGACCAGAGTCTCATCCCACGTAGCTGATTCAATTCCCAAATGGAGCTGAGAACATCTAGAAAACAGCGATGGAAAAGGTGGAAAATACTGAGGTTTGGTTAAAGATTTGCTATAGACGAAAAGCCAAATATTCAGGTGTCTCTGCAATTTCATGTCTCAATAACTGAGCTGAAAGCTCCGAAGAGAATCTTTTACAGTTGCTCTTTTATCACAAGAAATATCTTTAAAATGACCTATCCAATTTACTTTTCCTTTAGTCATTTCTAACAGCAAAATAAAAGGCACTGATGGAAATGAAAGTTTAAACAAAACCATTTCAGAAGCTCAGCTGAATTCAGATGATCTGAAAGGGGAAGGTTCATTTGATTTTGCTCAGATGGAACCAAGTGACTCATCCTTGAAGTACCTGAGATGTGGGAGAGGAGGGTACTGGGGATCACCCCAGAATCAGCTGGGAACGTGCTCACTGTGCCACTCCAGCATCTGTCCCACACTGGGGAACTTTTATTTTTAATCAGCCTTCAGAAACATTCACACGGGTAACCCTGAAGTTAACGAGGGACTATAAACCACCCTGACAAGAGGAAGCAGCCTTATATAAAAGCACAAATAAATGGATGGGAGTTTTGTTCCAGTTTGATCAGCTTGGCTCTTGTCTCACTCACTCCAACAATGGTTTTGAAGGCTAGAACTTCAGAAGCTCCAGAGCAGCCTGCAACGAAATGAATGACCCACCTGGGAGGGGCGTGACTGGGCTGGACGTGTCCAATTAATCCAGCACTGCTCTTTTTGCTTCTTTCTTTACTTGTCTTTTCTCTTTTTGAAAGCCACACCCTGACACAAATTCTCTGCACAGCAGCATCTGCCACTCACAGACGTTGGATGTATTCACTCCTGGGCAGGAGGGCTGACAACATTCCACCTCTGTCTTCCTCCAAAAATCAGCTGGATCACAGGGCTCTGGGTAAGAGGAGCCAAACGTAGCAGTGATTTTTGGGGTGTTAACTCCTCCTCTCCAACACCAAACACAAACCTAACCCATGGAATTAAATATCTACAGAAGTGCAGTAAAACCCCCGCTTTGAGAGGCTGCTGTCACCCTGCCATCAAACCTGCCTAAACCCAGATTTACTTCAGTCTTTTACCAAAACTAACAGCATGTGAACAAATTTTAAATGAGCACCGAACTAAGCAGAGCTGCACAAACACATCCCAAGGCAGAGCTGCTGCCGGGGCTCCCCAGGGGCCACCCCTCGCCTTTTATCGGGTGTTTATTGCTTTGTGCTGGGGGATAATGAGCTCAGTGCAGAACGCACAGCCCAAGGCAGCTCCTACCACCAAACCTCCTGCTCTCCCAAGGGGCTTTAGAGGGAAGCAGCCGCTCCTCCTGATTTTAGGACAAGGAGCTTGAATGCCTTATGTTGAAAGTTAAAGTTTCCGTGCTCTGTCAGTGGGGCCAGTCCAGCCCCAAACCCTCGGTGTGGCCAGGTATGAGAGCATCCTGACTTGCCCACACACGTAATTAACGGCCTCAGAATTTAGGCTGCCTTCTGAGACAGCAGCTTCAGGAATTCCATTTCACTTTCCCAGACTTTTTTCACATAGAACTGAACTTTTCAAAACTTAGCAAACAACAANCCAAACAAGAAAAGGTTTTGGGTCCAGCAGAGAGGAGTGGTGGGTATTGGGTTAATTTCTGATTTGCATTAAGTCAACGAACTGCAGACAGATCATCAGGAAATTGAATAAAAATCAGACTACAACCCCCATTTCCCTGTCACATGCAACCCCACTGCCCTCGCAGAATGATTATATTCCTTCCAAAGTCTGAGGGGAAAGGAAGAAGGGCAAGTCTCTACAAAATATCTCTTTTAAACCGAAGAGAAACACCCCAGTGCTCCTGTCAGTGATGCCAGACCCCCTCAGGATGTGCCTGCCTGCCACTGCAGCCTCCAGCTCAGCACACTCCCAGGCTGAAAGATTTCCAGGCTTTTTGCCTCAAGGCTCCCAGGGATACATAAACTCATATTCAGAGCCAGGGAGGAAGGTAATTTTCTTTGTGTGAGGATAATTTAACTTTGAGTTCAGCTGTACCCACACCAAAATCTTCAGTGACATATTTGTCTGAAGACCTAAAGAGGAAAGTTTCATACACAGTTAAAAGTAAATGACATCTTTTTAGTTTTTTAATGGCATCTAATGATTATTTTAAGACTGCACACAGCAAATTAGTTTACTTGCTACCTTGGGTGGAATGTAGCAGCTTCCTGGGAGCTTTGCAACACAGCAGTTCTGGATCAAAATGAGAAATAAGCCTTTACATTAAATTTAAGCCTAGAATTCATTGCTCTCCATTTATTGAATGCTGTCAGAGCTACCAGGACACTATGGGTTACTTTTGCTGCCTGTATGGTGATGAAAGCCAAATGTAAATGGAAAGGAGTCATTATACATAATATAGATATTTAATGATATTAATGAGTAGAAAAAGCAGTGCCATATAAAAAAGGAAGAACGTATGTCTGGATTAATTAATTATTAAGCAAACATTCAGGAGGTCTCCTCGAAGTTAAATCAGGACATGGGTTCTTTCAGCATCAGTGTTCCCTATGTGCAGACTCTGACTGTTGTTTACTGCCATTATGGTCATTATATATTTACTATGGCAGTGCCCAGAGAGGCACAAAAGGATCCAGGTCACATTGGGTTGGGATGTGCATAGGCAGTATTTAAGAGCTGATTCCCTGCCCACAGGACTCAGGATCTAAAGAAATGCTCCAGGTCTTGCACAGACTGCAATAATCACAGTTCCCAGGCCCCTGCCATGAGTGGAGGAGCAAAGCCCTGAGTGGGTTGTTCAGTGTCCTGTGGGAAGGCTGGGGCAGATACCCTGGAACCCTCAGTCTTTGCCCAAAGAACAAGAGGAGCTTCCTTAGAATGAGAGACAATCCCTTTGGGATGAGTAAGTATTAAACATAATTATATCTTTTTTTTTCTACAATGTCTTTGATCCGACAGAGCTTCTGCATATTTGCTTCTGCAAATACTTGTTCAGCTTAATGTACTTAAAACACACAAACTTCCCTTTTTTTCTCACTCAGGTAAAAAGAAAAAATCCAAGGAATGTGCCCAGTGTTAAGTGTGAAAGTTAATTATTTGCTTCTAATAAATAACGTTCTAATTACAAGAACAAGAATATATTTTTTAAATGTGAATAAAAGAATTTGTCAAATGCCACTAACCAAAAGGGAAGTAAGAGAAATAAAAACAGAGCTGAGGAATTCTACCTCCAATTCCCAACAAGCTGAGTGGAGGAGCTCCGGGAAAGGGGCAGAAACACACGGCCCGACCTCGGGGCACAACTCGCTTCCTGAGCACTTCCCTGCAGAACAATAGAGCCAAAGAACAGAAGCTTTCTCAAGAGTCCTGAGCACGGCTAAGGGTTGGGCTCCGTGGTCCTTGGGGGTCCCTTCCAACTCAGCACATTCTGGGAATCTGTGAAATCACCTTTCAACGAGCTGGGGGAAACCAAAATAAATCAATTGATTCTATTGGCATGTATTCCCAGTTATAAACAGCACCTCACTCAGATGAACTTATAAGCTGACTGAGAATGATGTTAATAAAATTTAGAAAGTCAAAATCTAAAATCTAAAGACTTGTGCTTTTTGTAGACCTAATGAAGTAATTAAACACACGATGTCCAACATAAATTGAAGAAGAGACTTCTACCAGAACCAAACATCTTGTGCCTCCAACCAGCCTGCTCCTTTCAACAGGGGGAAAAACCCATCAGCCTCCATTGCACAGCAAACATTCCAAATTTCTTTGGACAAAACCCTGTCTCAAACAAAGCTCCAACTCTGCCCTTCCAAATTTGGCTTGTTTAGTGTTTCTGAAGACATTTCTCCATCCTGAGCAGATGCTCAGTCTCTATTCCTTGTGGTGAGTAGCAGAGAAATGCAACTGGTTCAGGAATCTGGGACTCTTGGAATGGTTTGGGTTGGAAGATCCTTGAAGATCATCTCATCCAACCCCCTGCCATGGGCAGGGATCCCTTCAGAGACTCAGACAAGCAGTAGCCCAGGGAGGCTCAGAAGTGACCTCAAAAATCTCACCTGGTCCAACCTTTTCTGGGAAAGGGAGCCCAGATGATGATCTTTACCTTCCTATCTGCACATTTAAATAATCAAAACCCACATCACCTTTAGGTTAGGAATCTAATTATTAGATGCAATAATAAATCATTATAATAAACAACATATTCTGCATCGACCTTGATCAAAATATTCATCTCACAAAATAAATTAACTCCTAAAAATATTCTTGTGTTTCAGCAGTAAATTTGCTGTTGTGTTGCTGCAGGGAGCGAGTTGATAAAAGTCTGGCATCACTGACTTTCTGTGCCAAATTTGTGAGTTATTATTAACAGCATCTCAGCTATTTACTGTGTGTTCTCTTACAATGGTTGCCAGTGGTGTGCTAAAAGGTCAGGGAAAAAAGATGAACCTCTCAGAAAGTGGCTGCAGGGCATCACTCTCCTTGCTTGCGTGGAAGTCGAGTGTGTTTCAACTCCGAGTGAGGAGAAGAAAAGGGTTTTTCACCTGAGACTCACCCAGCAGCAGGAATCAACTCTCAGGGTGTTTAATCTCATGACAACATCCCACTGAAAGCAGCATCTATGTTGGCAAGTGAAATGAAAGATTAACTTGATTACACATGCTATGTAAAACTTACTTCCTGATTAATTAATAGATTAGGCACTTGCAATTCTTGTTTAAATGCCTGATAATGATCTTACACTCACATAACAAAGCACTGATTTATATCCACACAATCTAAACTTCATTTTTCATGTGACAGATTATTTTCTTCCTTTCCTTGCCACATAATTTGCAAACTACACTACAAATATAGTTGCTCGTTTCACTTGCTTTTTGGCATCAGATTACTCATCCAAGGAATATTTTGGCAAGAGTGTTCTTTAGCCATCTCCCTTATCAGGCTGCCATGCCAGGGTAGCACAGAAAACATCCTCTTTTTTAAAAGAATTCCCTGATACCAAGTTGAAAAATGAAAATGCAGCTATTGTTTTTAAAGGCACGTTTACAAAATCCAACTGGAAATCCTGCAATCAGTTTTTAAATACCATTGTGAGGGTGGTTTAGTTGAATTTACGTTCTTCCTTCTGGCACAACAGCCCAGTGCTGCTCGTTATTGTCTGAGTGCAGCTGATTGCAAAAGGTGAGAAACCTCCCTAAAAGAACAGAAACATGAAAAACAATCTAAGAGCAGAGCAAGGGGTGGGGTGTTTTGAAATCTCAGTGCAGCCAATGCCTGAGTTCTACTGAGCCACGATCCACCCCTGCAAATTCTCACCCCACTGGTCACAAAGCCTGTGGTGATAATCTGATAAGAGACACTTGGAATAAAAATATTAGAAAACGTCTGGAAAGGCACACAGGGCCCAGTAATGCTCTTCTATTGTAGTGTCAGTTCAAATAGAAGGTTTTCTGCTTATTTTCCCAGTTATTCATACAGATCTTCCACTCACAAGTGTAGGTGGTCTATGTGTACCCATTCCACTAATATGCCCATTATATTTTTAGATGGAAAAAGCTACTGAAAAAAGCCCTCTTTCTACTGAATTTATCCTTTATTCTTCCAATATCCTCGCTTTTACTGGATTAACAAGTCTAACTCTTTCCTTTGAGTATCCAACAACAGCTTGTCTTCACATCCTGGTACATCCCTGTGGCAGCAGTGGATGACCTGGTTTGCAGGGTCTGTAGAATTCATTAGTCAAAATGCCACCCTGATGTGAAGAAGGCAGAATTTGCTGATGTCTGTTTGGTGTTTTATCTAAAATAACTGGGTGGCCTCAAAACAATCTTTGTAGGAGACACAAAGAGTGGCTCCTAATTGACACAGCACATGCTTGGTGATGAACAGCAATGCAGGAATCATCCTCCCATTTCCTCATGCTCCAGCCTAAAATAGAACTTTATTGTTGGCCCCTGTGCTCCCCCTCACAATGGGAAGATCTGATGTAAACACATAACTCTTAAAAGAGAGCACAGCACTGCCCAGCACCGGTGATGGTTCAGCAGAAGCACTGCACAGACACCATTAGATTTTCATTAGAGAAGGGAATGCAAACACCTGCTACAACTCAGAGGGCAGCATTTCAAAACAAGTGCTACAAAGAATGAGTTCAATGTGACTTTGATATAGAACACAACTGAGTCTGCAGCCCCTAAACAATGCACAGATCTATATAAATAGAGATATATACATAACTAGAGAGCCCCAGCAGCCTGGCCAGCTCCCACCAGCCCCAGTAGGATGCTGCTTCACAGCTCAAACTACACAGTCAGTCTTTGCTAACCTCAGTCTAACTCAAAACTCTACTTATCTTTTCCTTTCTAAATCATCCCCAGGACAAGAGTAGACTCTCTTTTGAAATGTAAAGGCTCTATAATAAAATTTAGAAGGCACATATGGTACAAATATCAAGCGTGAACATCTCTTCCCATCTTGTACGTTTCAAAGCCTGTGCAAACAGCACTTTTCCCTCGTTTTGATCATGCAGCCAAAATGAGTCATCTGTGAACAATTATGGCTCTGGCAGGGGCCTGACTGTTGGAGAATGAAAGGAAACACTTTATTATTGAAATGATCAGTATGCCAAGCCGAAAGGCGACTGCAGAGAATGTTAAGAGCCCTTTGTCCTCCTTCAGCCAGGGAAATCAAGAGCAGTGGATGCAGCACCCCCCTCCCAGACACCTGAGAACACCTGAGCTCAGTATGGGCCGTGCAAATCTCAAGGAAGTGGGAGCTGGGGAGATGAGCAAGGAAATCTATGACAGGAAAAGAAACACAACCTTAATGCAGGAGGCCTGGCTTAACAAAGTGTTGGTTATTCCTGGCTGAGTTCTCCCAGAGGAGTCGTGAGCGTATTAAAGGAACACACAGTCAGAGGCCACGGAGCTGAAATCTGAAACTATTAAAGGACATTTGTTGGGAGTTTGGGACTGGCTGAGTTTAACAGGATCTTCTGAAAGGGGATGAATGGAATTCCCCTCAAGGAATAAAAATAGCAACATAACAGTTGAGCAGGAACAGGGATCTCCCTGTGTGCAGCCCAGTTTAGCAGTGATATTACTGTGTCTGGCTCTGATGCCAGGTAGGATCCCTTTGGAATTCTAAGGGTAACTCAGGATGGAGGCTGCTCTCTGAGAGGTGGGCAGGGCAGGGTTACTGGGGCTGATGGACTGATGGATTTAAAAATTGGACTATAAACTGCATATGAGCAATTAATTCTTGTCCTTTTTTCTGAGAGCAGCTCCAGAGGGAAGGGGGAACAATGTGGGAAGGGGCACAGATTTCCTCCAGATCTACCCTAAACAAGCCATCCTGGCAAGCACTGATAAATCTGAAGTGGTGAAACACTCAGCAGCAATGCTGAAAACAGATCTCAGGAATGAGAATTTCCCCAAATGCTCGTTCTTTGCAATTCCATGAAGTAGCCTGTGGTTACCTTCACACAGTAAGTGGCAATAGTACACGGAAGGCATCTTGTTACAGTCAAGAGCTGTCTGGAATCTCATCTTGGCAGCAACCAGAGTGCTCTTTTTTGTTTGGGTCACTCCTAAACTTCTTTCCACAACACACAGAGCTGGGAACAAACCAACATAATCCGGGGGACTGGGGAGCTCTTCCCAGCAGCGTCCCTGCTGTACTTTGCACACACACTGTGCACTCTCTGCAAGTTGGTTTGACTTTCCTGGGCATTCCTAAGTCACAGACAAGAGACCATCAACACTTTGACTGTTCCAACAGAAATCAGGTCGTTTCAATTGAAGAGATATAAAGCAAAAGGTCTGGGTAAAACCTTTGTTGTACACAGAGCACGGAGAACGGAGGGCGCATTTTCAGCCAGAAACACCGAGTGCTGTGCCAGCACGTTGAAGTCCAACGAGCAGAGTTCTGTTCTGGACAGACGTGCTGCAAATGCAGCTGCTGAGGGGGAGGTTTTCTCCATCACACCAGTTCTTTCCCAAGGCAGCACCACCCTGAGCAGTGCCCGGCATGGCCCGACCTGTCCTGTGCCAGCGCTGGCTTTCCTCGGTGCCTTCCTTGGAACTGCACATCCCCGTTCCCATCCCGGAGCTTTCCCAGTGCCTTCCTTAGAATTGCACATCCCCGTTCCCATCCCGGAGCTTTCCCAGTGCCTTCCTTAGAATTGCACATCCCTGTTCCCATCCCGGAGCTTTCCCAGTGCCTTCCTTAGAACTGCACATCCCCGTTCCCATCCCGGAGCTTTCCCAGTGCCTTCCTTAGAATTGCACATCCCTGTTCCCATCCCGGAGCTTTCCCAGTGCCTTCCTTAGAATTGCACATCCCCGTTCCCATCCCGGAGCTTTCCCATGGGAAGCCCCAGGAGAGGGAAGGCGGCTCCGCACGGCTCTGCTGCCTCCCGGAGGCGGGAGGGCGCCGGCTCCGCCTGCGAGTCACTCCCACGACCCACCTTGTGTGCCTGACGCTTCCCCCGAGATCGGTTTTCCTTTTAAAATATCCTTTTTACAGAGCTTAGGCAACATGTTTTCTTCTTTTTTCCCCCTGCTCACAGAAACCAGGGAGTGAAATCTCCCGGCCAGGCTTCTCCTACCTGTTATTTTAGCTGAAAAAAACTTTACTTTTAGCATTAAAAACCACCTAGGAAAATAAATATAAGATATAATAAATACATGTCTAATAAATGCACTGTAAATATATATAAAATATATAATAAATACCTATTCTGAAATTCCTCTGAACAGTCATTTTCATGCCCAGATGGTAAAGAACATTAAAAGAAAACATCCCTTTTACTTAGTTGGAAATCCCAGTGAAGCACTTCCAGCTTATAAAAAACCCCATCAAACCACAAATCCTTGTGTTTTGGAATAATATTTAAATGAGACGTGCAAGGCAGAGGAGTAGTGCAGGTGAGACAGTGACAGGACAGCTGAGGGGTAAAGTCAGGGGCAAAGCAGCAGGTTTAACTCTGGGAAGTCTTTATTTTTAGTCCTAAATGGAGACACGGGCAGGTTCCCAATTTGTGGGGCTGTATCCAAGGTAAGATTGTTCAGATTTCACACTCAAAGAGGTGAAATGGTGTGTTTCTTTGGCTTGCACTGCATTTTCTATTTTGTTAATTAGAAAAGATGCTGAACAGCCTGAGGTCAAATTAGCAAAACTCTCACACCCGTGCTTAATTCCAAGAGCATGACTAAAGGAAATCTAAACACCACAGGTCTCAGTGCTCCCATCTGTAACAGCACAGCCCTGGGTATGCTCCCAATCCTTCACCCCAATCAGTTCCTGGCCATCACAAAGCTTTTACAGCACTGCCTGGGAACCTTCCCAGCTTTCCCAACCTGCTTTTTTCCATGTCACACTACAAAGCATATGTGGATTTAATAATGGCTAATCCAATGACTGCATTACTTTACTGTGTACAACTGAGTCAAACGTGCCAGCATCCAATGGCCCTGGATGGGACTGGATGTCTGGAATATGCCTGAGCTTTGAGAAACATGTGGGATTCAGCCAAGAACCACAATGGAACAGGGGCTGTGCCCACAGCAGGGCTCTGACAGGGAAGGTGACTCCGAGGTGGGAGCTGAGGTGTGGTGCCCAGCCTTGTCTGAGTCACAGCAGCACCTGGAGAAGATTTTAGGGAATATGTTTTCCCTAAAAAAAAAAAAAAAAGAAGGGATCAGGGGAGTACTGCAGAACAGGAGCTATTGCTGCAGTGCACCCCGAGCCCTTGGGAGGACCAAGGGGGCCTTGCTCAGTGTTTTGAAGCATTAGGTGAAGCAGCTTCCACTCTCTCCCAAACCCACTGTGCCTCCAGCCCGTTTTCCCCTCCCCAGTGGCACCAGGCTGGAGCACAGAGTGGGTTTGGATGTTGTCACTCACTCTGTCCTGAGGGCTCTGACCCACAGGCTTTGCTCTCCGAATGCCCAGAGCACTTGCAGAAGGTGGCAAAGCTGACTCAGAACATCCCACCCGGAGAAGAGGGGAGCAGGATGTGGAGGAAGCTCCTGGGTATCTGCCAAGCCTCGCCACTCCGGTTTTTCATTTTTAGTTTCTGCTCTTTGCTGGAAAGTTTCTACTTATGCTCCCGTTTCCGTGGCAACTGCATTTCTTGCCTTTCTTCTCTGGCATTAAATTTTTTATTTGATTTCCCTTCTTCCCAAGACATGACTTTCTTTTCCTTTCGTGAAAAGGAATTAAGTGCTGTCTCCTCTTTGGTTGGAGATATTTTTAAAGCAGGTAAGAGAGACTTGACTCTCAATCTGATGCAGAATCCATCTAGAACAGCAGCAGAGGTGATCTCCCAAGTAAGAATGTCAGGGGATTCCCCTGCAGAAAACCCATTTACTGTAATTATCTTAACAAGGTTATGTCATGTGAGAGTTCCAGACACTGTTGAACTCAACATTTTTAAAAATTGGCTGGTTGTTTTTATGAGACCAGACCTGGCCATTTTCTCTACAACCAAACAATTTTTTCAAAGCATTACTTGTGACTGCTGAGCAGTCTCAGGAGAATACATAATAGTCGAATAATTGGAATTGCAATAGAAATGTGGTGTTCAGTTCCAGACTGTAAAAGAATTCAAGTATTTTCACTGACTATGTTCTCATCTGGCTGGGGGTGGTGTTGGGGTGGGTGACAAGGCAAAGGGACCCTTTCCCTGCCATGGCAAATCCCCCCCAGCAGTGCCCTGCACACCCTCACACTGAGACAAAACCCCCACAACTCACAGGGCTTAAGATAATTAATTTGTCTTGCCCTTGCCATGTTGGGACTGAATTAATCTGACAACCTGAATTAATTTGGGAATGATAAAATTCATCAGAATAGCAAATCTGGAGTAGATTTACCAATCTGTTTTTTTCCAAGCTTTAGATTCATCATAAACACAATTTATATGCTGCAAAGCCCTAAAATAATAGAGGTTTTCATGCCAGTTCACTATGAAAGATTCCCTCCACATGTAAATTCTGCAGCACATTCAGGCCACAAACTGACCCTCCTGAACAGTTGTAGATTACAAGGTTTCCAGTCTTTGTCTCTGCCTGGTGGGATTTCCCAGTAAATTCTTTCAGGACTGAATAATTAAAAGCATCAAACCCACAGCATTTAGCTCACAAGGCAACACAAACAAATCTGTCCATGGGTGCTATCTTGTTTACAGCACATGTGCACAGATTTGCATGTAGGATTGAGGCTTAGTGCTCTGTTTGTCTAGATTGTTCATTATTTAGTACCCCAAGCATAAGGTAAATTATATCAAGACTGAACTTGGAACAATTTTACAAGTGAGCTGCCTTTATGATCATCTTAAATAATTTTATTAACCCCATTTCACGATTTTTTAGATTATTACTACTCAGAAGAAATAAGGGAAATGGGCCAGAAATGAGGAGTCCAGTGTTCCAATACTTGGTTCATGCTTCTCTCCTGCTCTTGAATTCCCTCCTCCAATGCATATCTAGGTCAGGAATTCACAGGATCTTATAAAAATCTGGCAATGTTCAGTGTGTTTGCCAGCCAAGCTATTTTAATTGTCAGATATTAAATATGTCTGCCAAGACCCATATTATAAAATCCCATTACAACATCCACTGTGCATCAACTCCCCATGGATTGGCTTCACTGCAGGCCAGATCCCCCAGCTGGAGGCAGGCAGGAGAAAAGTTTTAAGGAGCTGAGCAGGGCCTGCCTGTTTTCCTTCCTTGGAGCTGACAGGATTAGGGATTCAAATTGCTGCTTTAGGTGCAGCCCTTAAATTGCAGCACAACATGATTTTCCTGTGGCCATGGATGGGCATCGTGTCTCCAGTGCTGCAGCTCCCAGTGTGGGGATGGATGGAGGGAGGGATGGAGGAATGGATGGATGGATGGATGGATGGATGGATGGATGGATGGATGGATGGATGGATGGATGGATGGATGGATGGATGTGTGGATGGAGGCAAACAGCAGCTTATTCAGCTCCCTCAGCTGCTGTGCTGAGGGGAGAACCCCCAGCAGTCCATGCTCATCCTCATTGGATTCCAGGATGTGCTGGCCCAACTCCAGAGGGAGACTCGGGAAGCCCTGCCCAGCGTGCCAGGATTTGTGGGTTGCTGCTGCTTTGCTGTAGTTGCAGGGAGAAATGCTCATCCATCATCACAGCTCCTAACAGAAGGGCTGAAGATACAACAACCAACCTGGCCTGTTGGAAAACACTGTGAGCTTGCAGATAAAGATCTGAGCACTGTCCTGGTGACAGGCTCTGACCCTGAGGGGCACCACCACCCCAAGGGAAAAGAGCCAGTGTTCCTGTCCTGACTGCAGGGACAAGGAGGGGCTGGAAGCAAAATCTGCTCTTCGTTGCTGCACCCATCAACACCAAACCCTCGAGTCAAGGAATCAAAATGTTTTTGTTGCTGCTGCTGGTCTGATTCGTGGGTGGCAGAGGACGCTCCATTCATCACTGCACTTCCCATTAAATATAACCTTTGTTCTTTTCTACTTGTCATACCATATCAAAGTGTGCATCCTGTTCAGCAAAGAAGCCTTCCAAGGATGCAAACGGTCACTTCAGGGGCTGTAATCCCTGGTTCAGAATCATGAAATCATGGAATGGTTTGGGTGGGATGAGACCTTAAAAATCATCTCGTTCCACCCCCTGCCATGGGCAGGGACACCTCCCACTATCCAGGTTGCTCCAAACTGGCCTTAGACACTTCCAAGGATGGGGCAGCCACAGCTTCTCTGGGCACCCTGTGCCAGGGCCTCCCCACTCTCACAGTAAAGAATTTCCTCCTGTCACTTCTTTCCTTGCCATGTCACTCCAGGGCCTCTTGAAGCCTCTTTAGGCACAGGAAGGGGCTCTAAGGTTTCCCTGGAATTTCTCTTCTCCAGGCTGAACAGCCCCAATTCTCTCAGCCTATCTCCATAGGAGAGGTTCATTCTTCATCATCCATCCCAAATGATCCAGAACTACAGTCTGACACGAGGACGCCCTTCTCACAATCTCTGTACCTGAGCTTTTTGATCCCCATTACAAATGTTTCCTCACCTCTGAAGCACAGCCTGAAAATCATCATCACTTAGTCCCCAGTGGGATGAGAGAGTCCCTGAAGGTAAAACCAAGGCTGAATGGGGATTCCTGGGAAGCTGCACTCCAAACCTCTACCATCCTTATCACCCTCATTATTGCCTCAGCTGAATTTTATAACTCTTTTCCAACAGTCCTGTTGCCATCCCACCTTCCCAAGAACGTCCATATTTGAATCACTCTCATTAATTTCCTGGAGTCTAATGGAACACAATCTTAACACGATTTATTGAGACAATTAAAATTCAGAAAACAAGCTTCTCCGTGCTCCATAAAGCACAGCAAATTTATTTGCTGCAGTCAGTAAAACTGTGCTGCCTAAAGCTGTGCAGTAACTCAGCAGAGCCCGAGCAGGAACCACAGGACCCTCCAAGCTGCGTGTTCTGATGATCAATTAGAGCTGTGTTTGCAGCCCAGGGGCAGCTGAAGGACCCCCACGGCTCCAAGTGCCTCCTACACCTGGAGAGGCAATAAAAAGACTCAGAAAATGAAAGCTTTGGAGAGTTTGTGGCTGGTCTGTTGTGCTCAGCTGGCAGACACCACCCTGTGCTGCTGAAGGCTGGCTACCAGGAGGGGCTTGTTGAGCCAACGTTGTAATCCTTGAGGAATCAAGGAAAACTGAAGGTTCTAAAGTTCAGTAAACAGGGAACCAATCTAACACACGCAGAATTCACAATAAAGAAGGGTTTCAAATGAGACAACATGAAGAGAGAGGAGCCTGTTCGGTCCCTCCTGACCAACTGCAGATGGAAGGGATTGAGATGCTCCTGGGAAGCAGCACCCGCAGCTCAGCACAGCTCTCAGATCCACCCAGCCTGGAATTCAGTGTTCCTGGGATGCCAAGATGGAAAATACTAAAATGCAGGGCAAGCTAGAAAATGTCCCTGTTTGAGCAATGGGCCAGCAGTGTCCTCTGACACAATTCCTTCACTGGAATTTCAGGAAGGTCCATCATGGAGTGTGAGCTCACACAGCTGCCACCAGTTCTACCAGGAATTGTGACCAGTTTTAAAGCTGTACATTTATACAATCTGGTATCTTAAGCTTCCTTAACCAAAGACAAAATAGAATGGATTGTTCATCCACCCAATAAAAAAGCCCCAGTTGGAGTCATTACAAGTGTGTAAACAGGCTGCAAGCATTTGGCTACACCACACTCCAGCCCTGTTACATATATTTATTGGATGAAATCACTTTATTTGAAACAGATCACCAAAAAGCCAGCTTGCATTCAGACTGCCTTGAAGAAGAGATGTCACGCTAGAGAGTTTCCCAGTTACTTACAGAATAATCAGTTCTTTGAAGTTATCTGTCTATGAGAGGTAACTATTAAGTGAATTTAGAATATAATTGCCCTAAACACAGATAAACTTGCATTATACACTGAGCAAGCACTACAGGCAGGTGATAAATTGCAAAAGTAATGCTACATCAGTTTAACTTCCTGCAGAGTCACCCTTTACTGCTCCAGAATAGCCCCAGTTTTCATTACTAATAAAACACAGAATTAATTACTCAAAATAAAAGAGGCCTTGAAAATGTGCCCAGACACTGAACCATGCTGGCTTTTGCATTCTTTCCCCTTTTTTTTTTTTTCCACTTATAAAGGAACTTCAAACCCACTGCTCATTATTTCTTTAAAGTCAGCTGCACCACACAGAGGTTTCTGCCAGGTCTCTTCTATTCCCACGTGGATGCTCTGGTCATAATGCTCCTATCAAATCCTTAATCTGATGGCTTACAGCACTATAAATTTCATTTCTCTGAATGGATTATGAGTTCAGTTTTGGAAATTCAGTCAAGCAATGAAAATATTATAGACTGGGATCCAAATCTTTCAAATATCTAGTGCTGGACTGGAATTCTGCAGGGACTTCCAGGCAATTCTGCTCCAGCTTGAACAAGAAGAATTCTAAGCTTGTTATTATTAACAGCTGGGAATCTTTATTTCCCTGCTCTCCTGTAAGAAGGATTCCAGCTTTTCCCAGGATCTCATAGTTTAGAACATGCAGGTTTTTGCAGAGGAGAGCTGTGCCTGTTTCCACCCTGGCAGTTCCCCATAGATTTGCTTCAAAATAAAAAGATCTCACCGAGTTTCTTGGAGATTTTAGCTCATGTCTCCATGAGCCCCCCATGTTACCCCCCAACACATGGATGCAGGGCTCTGGCAGTGGGAGATCTGCACCCTCCTCTCTTTCAAAGTGACCTTGTCATGAGTGGGACAAGGAACAAGTCATAAAACTTCAGAGGAACACAAACACACGGACAAGGTTTCCACCAATCCATAACCAGAGTATTTAAAAGCCTTTGGGCAAATGTCCAGCCCCTTTGGCAGCTGAAGTTCATGTAGGAAGAAAATATGGGAGAAAGAGGCAAATCCAACACGCACAGGAAGCCTCCAGCAGCCAAACAGCTGCACAAGGAGCCCAGGACAGGGCTCTGGGGTGAATTTTGTAGCCTGGACATGGCAGCACCACAGGGCTGGGCACCCGACCCCTGTCTGTGACAAACCCTCTCCATGGCCATGGGCACCTCCATTCACACTTTGTCTGCCCAGAGCATCACACTCTCTCTTTCTGGAGTGCCCTGCCAGCTGTGCATGAGGAGTTATGCAAAGAGGAAGCTTTGGGTGGTTTTTCTGATTGTCAGAGCCAGTCTGAAAGTGCTTTATTACCTACCAGTGTTTCCCTGCAATACCTCATGATCTGAAAACATATTTGGTCTGCTGAGCAACTGTGAAGTTCCCAGTTCTCTGAAGCAGAGTATGACACATAAGAAAGGCAGGATTTAGAGCGTGGGTTGAATCTCATGTGAGAAGATTCTGACTGCAGAGGTAAAGTATTGGCTCCATTTTATAATGACAGAGTTAATTTTGTTGCTAAGAAAAGCAAAGCCAGGATGAGGATTGGCTCCAGAGATCACCCAGTGTGTGGTCTTTGCATTTGAAGAGCCCTGCACAGCACTCACTCATGTTACATCAATTACTTGAACTGAGTTAGATTCAGAATAATATTTATAAAGCTGAGATCCACAGACCTTTTTGCCATCACCTGGGTACAATCACCTCATTCACAAGAACTGGCTATAAATTATGTTAATCAGTGAAACACTCAGAAGATGAAGAGGTTTCTTGTGTAATTTTAAATGGATTCCTCTAAAGAAAAAAAAAAAGGGGGAATATATAAAATTACAGAGATTCAGTGCACATTCCTGTTACAGTTTTGGGTATCAGTAATATAAAGGTTAAAGCACTGTGATCAGGAAATTTAAAATACATAACTTTTATTGTGGGACCCCTTTTACCTCTCCACAATAATTAAATACAATGCTGGAAGGCTTTGCTGGACCCATATGTCATCTGAGCAAGAAATCCTGGCCACTCAAATGAAACTTAAATGCAGAGGCCATAGTTTTGCTTTCAAGGTCACAACCCTATCCCTGACTTGGTCCCTCTGTTAAAAATAAACCCTCTTTTGGGGGGGGGAGGAGTTTTATAAAACAAAAAGTTAAATAACACAACAAAATACAGGTTTCACTGCTTATCCCTTGGAGGGTAACTCAGAGAAATACTTCTCTTTAGCCTCTCTCTAAGATGTATTTCAGGCAGCAGGAAATTCTTGTGCATTATCCAGGTAAGGCAGTACCTGCAGGGTACTCTTAGGAAAAAACATGTAGTAGAAGGATCTTTGTTAAGTCTGTGGTTCTCCCTGTACCACCTGGTGTGTAATTGCAGAGAGATCCTGCCCAGGACCGGGTGTGTTGCCCTGTTTTATGGGGAGGTGGCAGGTGTTTGACTCTGGAGCTGCATTTCCACCTGTCCAACAACACGGGACCTTCTCTGACTCCTGAGTAGCCAAAACAGCCCGGAGAGCACAGCCAGGAGGTCACCCTCCAACTCAGGCACAAGGAAGGTATTATTGCACGTGTTTTTAGACAAATCTCAGGATTTGGAGGTGAAGTGCAGGAAATCCCACATTAAGTGTGACATCTGGCAACTCTTATTTAGGGCTGGATGGAGAGGAGTGAGGAGGATAAATGACCTCCCCAAACCCTCCCGAGCCAGGATCAGGCTGTGGGCACAGGCTGCCCTGTCATCCCAGCCACTGCTCTTCTCCATCTGTCCTTGCCTGTTCTGGGATCCAAGCAGGAATATCCCAGGCTTGGGTCCATGCTGCCTGGCTGTTTCACACAGTGGGGCTTCTCCTGGCCTTTTTGCTCAGGTTTCTCTTAAGTCAGGCTGTTTCACCCTTCCCTGCAGTTCAGAGGGTGCTCTGCACTCTCCTGACTGTTCACAGCTAAACAAGGGGGGAAGAAAGAAAGGGACTTTGGTAGAGGATGCCAAGTTCACATTCCATGAAATGAAAATCATCAAACAGAGGTTGTAACTCCAAGTGTCCAGACTTTTATAGGACTCAGACATCTTGCAGCCCACCCCTGATCCCTCTAACACAGTCCCAAGGACTTGACACCATTAAGGAATCAACTTGTGTAGGATTTTTCCTCATTTCCATGAGGTTATTTGCACAGACATTAAACAGTGCTGCTACTTGGGACACAAAACTCCATTAACAGGAGGGATGTGCTGTCTCAAATTAACTATGTATTTGTTTTCTCTTCCCTTTCTCCAGAAGATGAGGAGTGATGCAGATGGTTAACAGCAGTGAGATTATAGTGATAGCTGTAAAATTTGATGACTGTTATCAAAAGCATCGTATGGCTGACGATGGGAAGTAGCAATTAAAAAAAAAAGGGGGGAAGAAAGAAGATTTCCAAGCTTGCCCTGGACAGGGAGCAGGAATAGCAAAGGGAGGTTAAAGCCAGTTTCATACTAAAGGATTTATTAAAATAAGAGGATCACTCCTTCAAACCTTCCCAGATAGGGGTTATCTGAAGCAATTCAGATGTGAGTGAAATCAATGTGCTGTGCACGAGCCTGAGCCACTGACAAAGGGAGATTTAAACCTGGAGGTGGGAATTTGACTGCTCAGGAAAGCAAGGCTGGGATCAGCTGCACTGAGTGGACAAATGCCAAGAAAATTGCTCCAGGATCTCTGGACACTCCAGACACATCCCTCCTTCTCCAGGGCTAGAAAATGCTGTGCCACACACTGGCCAAAGCAGCTGAATCCCTTGGTTTCTCCACTTTCACCCATAATAAGACTTTGTTCCACCTCTATAGATGAAATATGAATCCAAAGAGAATGATGCCCACAATTCTATCACAGAGCTTTCTGTTCAGCCTCTTCTTTGGAGAATTACCTTTGCTCCTTACCCAGCTGGAAAAGCTCTTGTGTTCCTGTTTCCCCCTCCCTCTTCTGAGCTGCCATGACTGGAACTCCAGACTTTCCAAAGCTCCCATGATTTATTGAAACCAGTTCTAGTTAGTAAAAGCTCTGGCAAGCAGAAGCTGTGCTAATGCACCCAGCAATCCAGAGAGCAAGATAAAAATCTCCCAAGAAAATTTTCAAGCAGTAAAAGAAGAAACAGCTAGGGAAGGGTTGGAAGTTTTCAATGCTCCCTGAAACATGGGAAGATCAGAAACAGAAAAATTAATATCTTTTATCTTAAGATGCCTATCTGTCCATTCACTAGTGGAAAATTCAGGATTGATTCATTAGAAATCAGGGAAGGACAAGACACACTGTATCTTGGCTTGGCCTCCAGAGAACAATCCAAAGCATCTGTAAGAGATGGACATTTAACCCTTAACATTATAGCTTTCAAAATATCCATGTTACATCTACTGGGATACAAGTTTTTTCGAGTAGGAAAAAGTTTATTATCCATTGGGAAATGAGTTTCTCTGTGTTGGCTTTTAATTTATATTTCATCTCTATCCTACACCAAAATATGTACATATATAATGAGCTTAAAATATGTAACATTTCCTGATGTGGGATCCATTTGCAAGGCACATGATAGTGAGCACCAAAACTGAGCTGGTTTACTGACAGAGAGTAGACTTTGCTCCCACCACCCCAAACTCAACCACCCAGATTATCAGATTACCAGTGTTCTCCAGTTCTTTTGAATCCTGTCAATAATGATCACCATTTCCACAATCAATACTATCAGGAAATTCCTGTGAACCTCTGGAAACTCCAGCCATGCCCAGCAGCCCTTTCAGACCCCAGTTTGACAAACACCCTGTCCCAGTCCAAACCACATTCTCTTCTTTCAGTGATGCACGTTTAAAACACTTCTTTGAATGTTTCCCAAGACACCTATTGTCAAACCCTGACTTTATTCCAGACATTCAGTTCTTCTCCACTGTCCATAAAACATTTAATCTCAGCTCTATTAGACACCAGGCTGCACAAGGAAGTTCAGTACAAGACTCATTTCAACTGACAATATTCTTTGCCTTCGATCCTGTGCTACTAAATTAAAAATCACAATCTCAGAGCAAGGGAGGTTCTTGTCCTGCCTGGAAGCTGCTGAGATCAGGAGCTGAAGCCAAAGATGCTGTATGGAACTGCAGCAAAAAAAACCTGGAAATACACATTTTGGAATGTACAGAAGTACTCAAGTTTTGACCCAGTTTGAGTTGAATGGAGCAGTTCCTATTATAAAGCACAAACTCTAAGGAATTAAATGCTAAATTAATAAATTCCAAGAATTATCATCATTGTCTGATATTCCTTTAGAAGTACAAAACATGTTTTACTTCTTGTCCTGGTAGGAGGAACGGCATTGCCTTAAACACTATAGAGGTTGTAAAGAAATACTACCCAATAAGACAAGTTTGGAGGGGAAAAAGACATTGAAAGATGAAATTAGCTGAGTTTTCTTTGGAAATAATTCTGTAGAAAATCGGGTTTGAGCATTCAAAAGCTCTAGACATAATTGCCATGAAGTTCTGGCTACATTCTTTCAAGACTAAATTCCCAAGGTTGATTCATTTTCAGTCCCTGTTGCAGTCCCTCAGTAGTGTTCCCAGGATGATATTCTGGGTCAGGGATCTGAGGAGAACCCACCCCAAAGCAGGGCCACAGTTTCCTGTGAAAGCAGAGCAGGCGTGGGCTGAAATTCCTTCAGAGAGAGAAGGATTTCCAAAATTTCCATGAGGAAATTCAAAAAAATCAAACTTCCTTCTGCTGATTTTTCTCTTTCCACAGCTGCTCTGCAAAATGGTTTCCCACAGTCTGAAACAGAAACCAGGAATTCTCTGGTCTCCTGTGCTTGCCATTAGATTGCCCCAGTTTTTCTGAAGTCCTCTCTCCATTAATGCTTCTGTTCTGTTTTAAACACTGATTTCTGTGCTTCATCTGACCTACATGGAGGCAACATATCAATTTTTTAACTTGATTTTGTCTTATCTTGATGTTCTTATCTTGATTTTCTTGTCTTATCTTGATTTTATCTTGATTTTTAATATTTTGATAGTCTACTGGCAAGCACCAGGAGCAATGACATCATAGCAGGAGGCGGCATCTATTCCAAGGAGCTCAGAGCCAGCAAAAATACTCCCAAGATCACAAAAATAGTCCCAATTACATTTTAGTCCTTGGCAAAGGAAGATGAGATTACATAAAAGGCCAAGCCAAGCACAGATCCATGGTGATGGCAGAGCCTCATCCCTCTGGTTCACGTCTGCAAACTGGAAACCTCAATTCTAGGTAGGTCAGGTTTGTCATAAGCTGAAGTTCACTAAAAATGTCCTGATTTAGACTCCAGGCACCAAGTAAGGCAGAGGGAGCCACATTCTTTGGGAATTAAGTGAGATTGAACTCCCAGAGAAAGTCTGGCAGCCAAGTCAGGCAAGAGAGTTCTGGTGGAGAAGAGAAATCCATGTGGATCCCTGAAATCAGGCTGGAAATACACAACAATGGTGCATTGTCAGGGGTGCCACTTTAGCAAAAAAAGTGCTTTCCCATAGTGAAAATGAGAATTCTTCAAGGGAACAAACGGCCTGGCCTGCTGAAAAACTTGTCCTGAGGTTTTCCAGACTCTCACAGACCTGCCAGCTGGATTGTGGTCTCCCCAGCAAAATGACAAATGTTCCTCCAGCCATTATTTTTGAAGGGACAGGGAGGGAAAAGGAGCAAAGAAAGGAAAATAGGCAAAGAGGAAGACTGTGGAGCAAGAAGGATGGAGAACCAGGAGTGCAGGAGGTCCAATGCCAATCCAACACCTGGATAAAGCTTCCTACATGTGACCTTGGACAAGGCACTTCTAATTCAGCTCCCCTTTCTAGAAAGAGGATAAAAGCAACACATTTAAGATGGGATGAAGTTACCTGGATTAGAGAGTGATAACATGGAAGCATTGCATGACCATACCAGAATAATAAAACAGGAAGGCAAACCAGTGCTTTCCAGCTAAACAGGACTCCATTAAAGGGAAATATTGACCAGTGCCAGGTTGTGAGGAGGTTTGTGAGGGATCCAGCAGTAAAACCCTCTCACAAAGGTTATATCCAGGCAAGTCTATCCATGCAAAACCATCCCTCACAGTTACACTGCTCTTGGATGAAGTATAAAAAGCTTGTCCACACTGAGCAAAAAATAAACACTTTTCCAACCAGATGGTGTTTGATCTGGGACTGCACATGTACATTCCATGGAATTAAAGAGCTTGGATTCCACTGGCCCATGTTCCATTGGTCACTCCTGCCAACGGCTGGGAAACCTTCTGCCAGCTCTGGAATGGAAGGGATCCCCCCTCTGGAGGGCAAAGGTCCTCATGCTCCTTCACTATAACCATGTCTGGGCCAATGACAGGTTGGGAAATCTATGGCTGACCCCACAATTCCACCAACAAAGACCCAAGTGACCATTTATCATTCTCAGCAGCAGCAGCAATGAATGAGAAATGGTTTTTCTGTGCCCAGAAATGTGATGATTCCTAGAAAACTCCATTTGCACTGGTGCATGCATGACCTTTCAAGGGGTTTTGAGCACCCATAAAATGATGCTGGCTTGCACCAGGCATAGGGAGACCTCATTCCATATATCCCTCTATCCAGTGTCCCCAGTGACCAATGGACCATCCTGATATTAGGCCTTGATGTGATCCACACATTTCTCTATGGAACCATGGAATGTCCTGAGCTGGAAGGGACACACAAGGATCACTGAAGCCCAGCTCCTAATTCCATCCGTGGTTTGCCACAATCTTCCCGATTCAGGCTTCAGCAAAGTCAATTTTCTCCTCACTTTTGATGATGTGGCGTCTTGCCAGGAAAATGACTGAGTGAAAAGATGTCTCATAGTTAATTATTTTAATGACACTGCAGACAGAAACAGCTCTTTTCTGTACTACAAGAACATTTGCTCCAGACCTGAGTGTGAGAAATCAAAGTAGATGTAAGACCTTCTCTCGTTTATCTGAAATGGATTCAGCATGAAAAGTTTGGGTTAAATCAAGTATCAGCTACATCAACCCACTGTTCCCATAATTACAGGTACTAAACATGTCTCTTAGAACACATACGAGTACATGCAACTCATCACCTACTGCACTTACAATTAACATACTGACACAAAAAAGGAAGCTAAAAATCAGACATTTGCCAAAAATCACTTACAATGAACCTTCAGCAAAGCCTTACAAATAGGCTTTGCAGATTTGTCCCTGGAATAGCCCCCAGAAAACTGAATAACCTGATGCAGTGGAAGGAGGGCTCAGAGTTTGCAAACCATCGGTGGGTGTTTCATGCCCTCCCTTCACTTAGAAGAGTCTGACTGAATGTAACCTTCAGGAAAAAAATTGTAACTGTGTTTTAAAAGTCACATCCAAAAGTTTGGGACGTGCTGAGGGAGAGTGGTGGCCCCAGTCCTGTGGTGTGTCAGGCCTGTTCCCAGGGTAAGGAGAGGCTCCAGTTTCCTCTGCAGTGACTGAGGCTGCCCCAGCAGGTCATTGCTGAGCAGGATTTAAGGGGCTCACAAACTACATCTTGTCCTCTTGAAGTGGAAATCCAGACTGCTGAAAACTAACTGTGTTTGCTCTGAGATAATCAGGCTGAGAAAGAGATTCCACATGCAGGAAAATGGGAGTTGAGAGAGTTCTCTTCATAAAGATGCAGACCCCAAAAACAGCTGCTGTCCTGAGTTACAATGACACTCTGCAGAAAGTTTGTGCTAAGACCAATTGTAAAACAATTTCTACACAAAAGAGCAAAAAACAATCATTGCTCCAACTCTGCTCATTAAAGAAATTTGGAGACAAATCCCAGTTTTTGACCTCAGCCTTTGCTACGAGGCAACTGTACATTGCAAAGGAGACACGTTCATTCCTAACAAAACAACTCCCTGTGCAAGTAAAAAGTCAGTCCCCGAAATTCCAAACTCCTTCACCGCTTACCTTCTCACCAGCAGGTCAAATTTTTGGAAGTAGTTTCTCAAAGCAGCCCAGACATTCCGTGTGAACTCTCGTGCTGCAATAAACAGCTGCAAAACTCCCTGATTTATTCCCCGGGTTGCTGCGCATGCTGGACCCCAGCAGAAATCCCAGGCAGGGAGACAAATAAAGGCGAACCACCCCTAAACCCCGCAGGAGAAGCACCTCGGCCCTGGAGCAAAGCACACACACAAAAAAAAAAGTTGCACAGAGAAATACAAAAGACATCCAGCGACAGCTCCAAGTTTGGCTGGGAAAGGAGGGGAGCTCGCGGTCCCGGCTGAAGGTGCCTCCGGAGCAGAACTCCCGGAGGCTCCTCGGAGCAGATGGTATTCACACATTATTCCCCAACAGCAGCATTCCCCAGTCCAATCAGCAGGCAGCACTCAAAAGCCAAGCGCTTCCCAGACTCTGCTACACTTTTCAATAGCTGTAGCACAAGATGAATGACTCAGAAAATGAATAAGCAGGGAAAAGCAAACCTGGCTCCCTCTCTGTGCAGAGGCACAGGCTGGCGGGGCAGCGGCCCCGGCTCTGAGCAGAGCTTTCACCCCAGTGCACCTGCTTTCCTCCCTAAATCCTGGTTGTGTGTAGCTTGAATTTGGGTGATCAACTTCATCTTGGGTTAAAAGTCACAAGAATTAAATCTTCTTTTTTTTTGTTGTTGTTTTCTTCAGTCTTAACAAACGTTTGTAGGAGTCAAAAAAAAGGGTGAACTCTGTGTGTGCTCCTGCAGATAACTCAGAGAAACTCCTCCTGCCATCTCTTGCTGAATAAATACATCAATATTTAGTTCTAAGATTGAGGTCTGACTTTACAGATCCTCTTGCAAATGGCATAAAAATGTTCATTTCAAAGCTGTCTGTCCTAAACAGATTAATAAATCCTCTCACTTTGCCTGAAGGAAACTTTAAATTACAATAAAACAAATATATCGAAGAATAAATGCAATAAAAATTACTCCCAACTTTCAGGGGAAGTACAACCATCACCCAAAAACTGGCCAAACAGAACTGGAAAACTGCTTCCAACTGCTTTGAGTAGCTCTCAGAGAGTCCCATCCAGAGAGCACTTTTAAATCCAACTCCTCAGCTCAATGCCTGGTTTTTCTGACAGTAGCAAAGGATGATGTGCTGAACAAAGCAAGTTACTCCTGGAAACATTCAGAGCAGCAGGTTTCTCCCTGGAATATCATAGTGCACTCCTGAGCCTTCCCAAACACACTGAGATCCTCTTTAGCTCTGTAAGAGAAGGGAGTGCATGGGGGGAATTGTTCACCAGCTCCCACTGCACTCCCAGCCAGCTTTGGTTGCTGCTGCCCAGGGCTGAGCTCTGGGAAAGCTGGAGACAGGCAAGTGGGATCAGTTAAAGCAGTGAAACTATTTGGGGTGAGAAACATTCTCCCAGGTCCCCCTGGACATTTTCAGATCTTTGTCTGTGCCTGTAAATTGATCCTTTGCATTCCTGTCTGACACATGGACTGTGAAAAACTCTTCAGGGATATTCCCTCTGACATGAATAATGCTCTGACAGCATTTCTGCAAATAGAAAGCCAGTTGTAGAGACAATAAAACATCGTGAACTCTGGTCTAACTTTTACTATTATTATTTTAAGGCAATTTTTTTCTTCATTCTAGACCAAAAAAAAAGAACTCTGGATCTTACTTTCCTACTTTCAGAACACCAAATATCAGCATTTCTCCCAAGGATTAACAGCAGGACCCACATCCAGAGGATGGTTCTGCTCCCTCAGCCAGGCCATGCCCACCCAGCATTAAACAAACCAACCCTCACCTAAAGCTACAGCACAAAGAACAAGGGTTTGTGTTACTCCATCTGCCCACCAACTTCCAGCTACAACCAGAGAAGAATTTAAAGGTTTAAAACAAAACTACAAAACTACAGGAACATCTAGACCTGGCAGGAAAACAAACATTTTTTGCAATTTCATTTTGGCAGATATTTTCTGATCCCTGCATTAAGCTCCATAGCAGCCAAAATCATTGAGTCACTGAGCAAAGCATCTGCTGGGCCTCCAGCCTGTACCAGCAGTAGGAAGGCTTGGCAATTAAAGCTTTTCCATGTGTTGGTTCCTTGGAGATGCTCAGAGAGGAAGCACATCTACATGGGAATATTCTCAGCCCAATGTTTTAACTGCTGGAATAACCACGTGTGTGCCCTGAGGAACCTCCTGGCCAGACAGAATAAAGAACATTGCAGTGGAGTGGCTAAAGGTAATCCCTTGGGTGTGGTGTGTTTGTTAGTCAGGGATGGGAGGCACCCATGGCTGTCAGTCCTTGGCACCACCAGAGCTGCTGCCCACTCACGGGTATGGGATCTGATCTCCTCTGGTTGAAGGTCTCAGAAAAGCCACTTGACCAACCCTGTGGGTCTCAGGTCTCATTAACAACTGACACCTCCTTCTGTGGCTTCTCCACTTTCTGCTGTCTACTGCCAGAATTTCATGGATTTAAAAGCTTCTGACCAATAAATACCTTCATTCATTGGCTGTGTGCTTTGAATTCCTCATCCTCTCTGCTCCCCTGAAATCTCCTGTCTCTGCACTCTTCCATTTTCCACTTAGTTCTACTGAATTTTCCTTCCAACTCTGGAGAAAGTTCTGAGGGGTCTGGTCGTGGTGTTTGATTGCAGAGATGGATCTGGGAGGTTCCTCACAATGCTCTGCTTTGAAGTCCCTCTCTTGCAGAAGGAATATAAGAGGCCTTGGCTTGACTATGAAAGGACCCTTCTCTTTATTTCCAAAGAATGAAGACACTGCTGTGACTGTTCCCAGCACTCCCAAGTCACATTCGAGCTACATTCCATCAGGATTCCATCTGGATGGCTCTGCCTTGTTGTGTGCTCATAATCCAGTGGGATGATCATTTACTGATTGGCTCTACCCTCTTCTACAGGTCCCAGCAGGGAGAGAAAGGAAGGCTTGTCCACAATTCAATTCCCAACCTGGAAACTGGAATGCACCTACACATCCCTGTACAGCAATCTGCTGAATCCCTGGTCTCCCATTTCCCTGGAGCTTTCCCATATGACTCTGTTAACAAAGCACATCTAAGCCACAGAAACTTCTGTTTTCCCAGTCCTTGCTTCTGTTTTCCTCTCTCCCAAGTGTGATTTTTAATGCACATGGTCACTGAGGCCAGGGTGTCACTGTTGCCCTAGAACAGGGCTTGAAGAATTTAAATTACCTCCAGCACACAAAGTTCAGGCCTGGCTGTCACCCAAGTAACTCACCTGGTTCACTGTGTGTTAGAGACTGAAGAAAATATGCTGTAATTATTGTGTTATTTAAGCACAATGGTTTGATTTCATGTCTTTTGGCACAAAAGCTGCATCTGTGACTCACACCTATTCTAGGGAACATGATTCCACTAAAATCAGTAGTTGGGATTTGGTCTACAGGGTTGTTCAAAAGGTTGTCTAATAAAAATCTTGTGCTCTTAAAGGATTAACAACTAAATCACAAAGAAATATTGTCAGGACATAGAAAAGAAATAACCTCAGAGGTGGTTCCAGTGTTGACTAGAGCTGTACAAACTGAGATCTGAGCAATTAGAAGACACAATGAATGCATAATTCATAGATATTTTGTCCTCAAGAGTTTGTACACAAATAAAACATCTTATAAATCACCAGCAGCTTGCAGAAAGCTGCTGAGTTGTCTTTTACTCTTGTAGCTGCAAGTGGCTATATGAGAAAAGAGAAATGTGTAGCTCTGATATGTCATCCCTCTGAAATGGGTAATTTAGGGTTATGGTTTTGGAATCAGCACATTCTTCAGCACTTTTTTTCCAAGAATTCATTTTTTTTTTGTGAAAAGAATCAAGTAAATCCATGCCAGTACACTAAAAAGAACACTTCAGAAAGTCAGAGCTGTGAGCATTCATAAAATGACAATACTCTTTGGAGAATTGAAAGAAAATATGGTGGGGGGGAAGGGGGTGCTTTAGTGATTTGAAAATCCATGTGGAAACCTGGAGCTTTATGTGATCCTTTATCCCAGGCACACGGAGAAAAGTTACAGAACTTTCACAAATATCAAAATAAAGAGCAGCCTGTCAAGCTTGTGTCAAGCACTGCAGCTCAGAGAAGAATCAGACAGGAAAATCCAATAACCTTGGCACCCATAGGTTGGGATTTTATTCCAGGGTCTGTTATGTCAAGGAAACTAAGAGAGCTTAAATCTCATTTCAGGTCCCCCAAATAATGAGTGGCCATTCCCTGTTCCAGCCACAAGCAAGAATAAATCTAAGAGGCATCTCCATGAAAGTTGCCACCCTAANTCCCAGCCCTGAATATTCCACCAACGTCCCGTGGGCTGATTTTGTGCCTCTCAGCGAGCAAAGGGAAGGGCTGCAAGAGGCAAAAAGAGCAACTCCAAAGTATATTATTGCCACAAATTCTTCAGAGCAGCTTGTTCTGTCATTAATGAACTATTGATTGAGCTGGCAATAAGTAACAAAGAAGGAACTGAGCCTGAATTTTAAGGTAGAAGGTTAACACACACGGACTCCCAGGCAGATCCAAAATTAAAGAACAGATTTCATTCTGCTGGCAGAGAAAGGGATTTGATTTGACTTTCTCGAAGGTAAAAAGGCTCTTTAACAGCAAGCACAGGAGTTTCAAGTTGTGGCCACTTCCCAAGGCATTAATATTTGTCACATGAGCAGCCCAGTGAGAAGAACACAACAGTTCCCAGTGTGCTCAGAGCAGGTCGGGGATCCGAGGGACAAAGGAGCTGCTTCCAGAAGGGAACATTCTCAGAGGGGCAAATCTTCCTCAACAGCACTCTGCTGGCACTTTTTTGGGAGCTTTCTATTGACTGAATTTATGCAAAACAATGCCTGGGATATCAGGGTAAGGGTTGAACCCCCCCCTAGTCCTGCAGTGCTGCAGTGAAGGAATTGACCTTCTGATCAATAAATGGTTCAAGCCATTTGTTTTACAAGGAGACAGTTTACATCAAAGTAATTAAAAAAACTCTAATAGGAGGATGGGATTTACACAGTTAGGAAGGGGAGTCAGAGAAGGTTCTTCTCAGATCCTTGGTACCAACAGTGTTCACTTCTCTCTCCTTCCCCAGCTTACAAACATTCCCAGTGTCTGCCCACTTATTTGAATATTTTGCAGGATAATGAGTTTCTACACAATGTGACAGAATATACTTCACATGTCTGTGAGAAGAAGAAACCTATGTATCTTAAAATATGCATTCTAAATTTTGTGAGCCATTTTAACATATTAGAAAAAATTGTTAAACTTGTATTTCCCACAGAACCAACACAATCTCCGTGACTCCTAAGATCCAGATTCTAATGTTAGGATGGGCAAGAACACTGGCTCATGTTTGTTACCATCAGCTCAGACTGGGCATGCACTTCTCTGATAATTCTAAAACTTCCTGCTGTAAAGAAAGTGAGATTTAATTTTATGTCTTAGTAGTCTAAGAGGAGGTATAAGCCATGAGATATAGATACTGTTCTTCTAGAGAAGAATTAATGTAACTACATAAGAAAGAGAACAGAAAAATGAAATAAAAAGTGTGATCCTCCCCTCTTAATATTTCCATGCAAATACCCTCATTTGAAATCTGCCCCCCATTCTGTTGGATTCGATCTCAGCACTGCACAGAGCCCCAAGTGAAGCAGTGCTGCCCATTTATATCTGCCCAGTCAACTGTTCACATAGTCCAAATGTTACTTCATTCCCTTAACCACATTCTTTTCACACAGTTTTAGGTCTCAGTGATATTAAATCTGCACTTGTGTCTGACTTGAAGCTCTAGTTATCAGCTGAGGGAAATTCATAACTAGTTCCTGGATAATAAATATGTAGCAAGTGCAGCACTTGGTGGATTTCAAACTGTATTCAGAACCAATTTATTCTAAAAATCACCATCTTAAATTGTTTTCAGAAACATGAACAATTTGTTGTCCTCAATGCAGCCAATTCCCTCCACTAACAGAGAAATAAGATTTGCAATTGCAAACAACTTTTTCCCCCGATTTATGCTTTTTTTGTATGCCTTCCAATAGACTAGATACCAGAACATCAGCATGTGGAATGCTATAAATCCATGGAATAGCTGCAGTTTTAACCATGGACTTTAATTCCAGGGTGAATTTATGTGGTCCTTAGCTAAATATATCCTCCTAAGTAAATTACTCATGCGACTGCCTGTAGGAAAGCTCTGCAGAGAAAGAATCTGTTCCCAAATGCTCCGTTTGACAGAACATACGGCACAAAGTTACAGTCCTTTCCCAGTGGCAAAAAGCCCCCCAAACTGGATGGGGTGGGATGCAGAGATCCCTCTTCCCTCTGCACAGGCTGCCCAGGACACGGGTTAATTCTGCCTCGTTGCTGCTCCTTTCCACTGCTATAGATCAGTGTCTCAGCCTCCTGCACATTTCTCTCCAGCCCCTGTAAACAGAGGGATTTCTAAGATCATGTGAAGCACATCACCACATTCATTTCTACTTATCCATGCAGAAGACAGTACAAACACATGCCTATCCCTGAGCTTTAGTAGGATGGGTAACTCAGACACTCTTTCATTATCTTTTTTTTTTCCCTCTCTTTTCTATGTTTTCTACTTCTTACCATTGGAGTTGTCCTGGTCCACAGGATTATCTGGTTCCATTACTTCAAATAAAAGCATCCAACATGCAGTTCTCCATGCAGCAGAGGCATAAAAACACAGCAGTTGCCTAAGCTGATTCACCTGATTTATGAATTAGTGCAGCATCCATAAGAGGCTGTGTTTCTTCTTTTGTATTACATCTGGCTCCTTTTCCAACTCGATGGCTGGGTATTACAGCATGCAGGCCTTTTTCCAGCATCCTCTTAATGCATTATATTTAAAGTAGCAGCAACCTTTTTCTCCCATCCCCCAGACTAAGTTACAGCAGTAACTAGGCTGAGCTGGCAGCGAGGGGAGCTCATTCAGAACAGGACCTGCAAGCCTCCTCCGAGTCGTGTTGCTGCATAAAGAGGATGATTGATACAATAAAAAGTAAGTGGGCTTTGACACAGCACGGGTTGCGCTGCAGAAAAAATCCCACCAAAGCCAGGCAAAGGTCCTGAGGGTTCGGGGAATGCCACCAGTCTGCACCCCCTCCCGCACAAACACAAATTATGTCCTGTTCCCTCCTCCTCCTCCTCCCCCCGCTCCGATCTTTTATAACCCTGGATCTCCTCCAGCAATAGTCAGTTTATAATAAACTCTGCCGTTCCCCCGTGTCCCTGGGCTGGCTCACAAAGGAAGGAGGCTGTTTGCAGAGTGAAGCCCAGCCCGTGCCCAACTGGGAGGCAGCTCCGGGACTGCGCCGGGCACTGGGAACTCGCTGCAGCAGCAGCAGCAGCAGCCCTTGGCGGGGACCTTGTCCTGCATTTCCCTCCTCTGCCAAGCCAGGGTTGCTGCTAAGCTGGCGTGAAAAAGCTTCTGCAAACGAGCTTCTGCTGGACTCGCATGGTGAATGATAGCAGAGCCTCCCAACAGACAGACAGAGCAGGGGATCACGGGTCAGGTCACCTTCATCCTGTTACTGGGGTCTGCCACTGCCTCCCTGAGACCTCACATAATTCAGAACTCTTCCTTGGGCCTCAGTCCTCCCTGATACTGACACTGAAATACATCTCATCTTGCAGGAAAAGAACTGAAACCTCTCAGCTTTACATACTTTGAACTTCTTGGATAAATGATAAGGCACAAGGGCTGAGGAAGAAGACTCCACCACCTGGATCAGGAAGAAAAAAATTCATTTTCTCTGAAGACGTGTCCACAAAATAACAGAAAAATTCAACAATGTGCAGCTCTAAACCAAGCTGTGCCTCTGAAATGTGAATTCATATTGCCCTAACAACAATCCTGAAATAATTCTTCCAATCCAGCTTTTGGGGTCAGCCCCAAAATTCAAGCCCTTTCTTTAATACTCCAGCTAAGTCATTACAACATACCTTGTTTTAAAAGAATGCTTTCCCATAGAATCAAAAGCAAGAATCCCTCCAAACATCCCCAGCACATTTTGTGCACTGGGGGTTTGTCAGTGCTGCTGACAGAGGGCTCTGAGGCAGGCAGGGGCTGCTATTTTGGGGCCCATGTGAGAGGCTCTGGCGCTGCCTGTTGTCGCCGGGTGCTCCAGGCTGTGGGCGGACAAATGAATGGCTGAGGGCAGCAGGACACGGAGCTCTGCGTGGAGGAATTCACCAGCGAGCTTGGGAGGACTCTGCTAATTGTGCCTTGCAAACGCATTCTAGCCCTGCTCCCGAGGATTAGGCCATATTAATAGAAGAAAGACTCATTTCCATCTATTCGTTTCAAGTTTTGTACAGTCTCCAGCCTGCTCTGAGATCTCTGCCCTGGTGGGAATTACAGTGCTGCAAACCCTCCATTCTCCCCCCCTCGCCCCCCACGCTCCCGATGTTCTTTACAACTTCAATACTTCTCCCACTCACTGACAAAACAAAACAACCTCCCTCTTTCCACCTTCCCCACAAAACCACCCACTCTGTGACTACAGGCACATGGCACCGAGTGCTCCACCTGTTCTGGGTCAGGTCCACGTCCAGGAGTGTTGGATGGAACAAGGTGTGTTACCTTTGCCTCCCTCCAGTGTGTCAACACTGGGTGCAGAAGGGATTTAGAGAAGTTTGGGCTGAGGAGTCCTGAGCAGGTGTCACCTGCCTGTTCTGTGTCCCAGGACACACAAACACAGTGGGTGACTCACTGATGACACAAGGGAGAACCAGGACTGTCGACATAAAGGAATCCACAGTTCTGGATGGAACATCTGAGTCAGGACAAAGGAGATACACAGAAACAATTTGTATGCTTCCAGGAAGCAGATGCTGCATATACATAAAACAGACAATTTACAGCCTGGAAAGAATAAACACCTGTGAAATCTTTCCTTGTGGAAGAGTCAGAAATAATCCAGGAATGCTACAGAATAGCCAAGACCAAGAAATCAAGATAAGGAAGTAAAAAGCAATAGACTTTATTTAGACTTTAATGATCTTATGTGACAACCAATTTGGTTTTAATGACATACAAATGATTTGCTGATCTGTAGTTACAGCCCCAGTAAAAATTAATCCTTAATGTGGAAGTCAGAATGATGTCAATATTTTGGCTGAGACAGTATTCACAATTCCAAACAATTGTGCAATTGTCGTACCTTCTTTGTTGGAGTTCAGCTCATGCAGTGAGGCAAAGGAGCTCATGCCAGGATTTTGAAAAGCAAGGGACAGTTGGAAGACCATGGCTTTGATCACTTGGGATTTTAATTGCTCAGGCACTGAAAGGAAAACTGCAGAAGTGAGGAGGGAAAAGATTTTCAGTCAAATGGCTCGATGGTCAGAGGCTGTGCTAGACCAAATCCTAGGAAATGAGCCAAGAGCACTGAACTAATGAGTGTGGAAAGGGAAGTTGAACTAGAATGTTCTCTGGAATACCCATGAGGTTAAGTAGAACACAAAATGTAGAGTTTGGGAAAGCTGACTCTTCAAGGAAGGAATTTAGGAATTGTTGGAAGGAAGTGGAAATTAAATGTCTTCTGTTTCTGTCTAATCAGAGCATCCCCTGAATTGCTGGTTTGGAGACATAAAAAGAAGCAATATCTGATTGCCTAATGACTGTATGATTTTTGCCTCAGCATTGTTTATAACCTGGCTCCAGTCCTGCTCAGTATGTCAGACTCCACTTGGGAAGAATTGGTCTCTCCTCTTTCCTAACTCCTGTCTTTTCATAACAGATGGGTTGTGAGAACAACATTCCAGTCTTCAAAATACATAAATTTTAGTTGCTGATATCTTTGCCAAATGATCCCTGGGGATCCATGCTCAGTGTGCCACCCCAGCAGTGGCCAGATGTTGGAGATGGTAAGGTCTCCAGCTCGATGGTTGGACTTGACCTTAAAGGTCTTGCCATAACTCTGTGATTTAAAACAAGGAGGCATTAGAACACTTGAGGCTGGATATCTGCAGGAATGAGTGGGAAGAGTGTTGGTTGCTTTCCCCCGGGGTCTGTTATTTGGAGCAGGGTAAAGGATCAGCGTGAGGCCACAGCTGCCACCACCACCCAGCCCCTCTCTGCCACAGAAATTCATGTGGAGGAGGCAGCAATGAATGCCTGTGAGTTGAAAAGCCAGCGAGGCACAGACCTGCTGAACAAAAACCCTTTGCCAAGGTTACTGGGGGTGTTGTCAAAGCCTCCTCTTTTGTGAGGGCTGAATAACAATTCATACCCAGTAACTGGCTTCACAGTTGCCTCGGCTTTACCTGGCAAGTTTTCAAAGTCTCTGCTCAGGGCTGGGGCTGCTCCCATTGAGAGGCAGCTTATCTTGCCCTGGACAGCAAGTGCAGGGATCATCCAACTCCAAAAGTTCATGCCAAAGCCCTTTTGTGCTGCTTTGCTGCTTGAACTGAGCTACAGCTCTTATAAATGTGCTTGAATACGACACAAGCACAGATTGGAAAGGACACAGCCTTGGTTATTTCACATGGGAGGGGAGAACCCCCTGGGAGCCAAAAACCATTTAATTTGGGTAAAGTCAAATACAAGTGGGATCTTCAGGAAGCCCCACTGCAGAGCAGCCCCAGATTCTACCCATGCAAACACTCCTGCCAGCCAGCACAGGTCTGCCTAAGAGAAGATACAGCCCATTTTAAGCTTATTCCTCAAGAACCTTCAAAGGGTGAGCTGTCTGCTGAGGTGTCCAGTGCCACATGGAGGCCTTTCCCAGCTGTGTCCCCTTTGGAATATGTATCCTGTGATCTGCAGCAACAGGACAGGCATCCTCTAAGGATCCTTTACTTGGGAAAATGGAGATTTACACTATAAAATCAGCAGGCTTTTATTTTAATTTTCAGAAGAAGGTGATGCTCTATTCACACATACGAGGTGGCAGCTTTTCATCCAGAACTCAGCAAAGCTCCACCACAGAGAGAAAGGATAAGCCAAAAAAAAAAGGTGTAATGATTAAATGGAGTGTGAAAAGCTGGGAGATCTGTGTTGGAGAAAGAGCCAATGTGAAAGACATTCCCTGGATATCAGTGCAGGATCTGGCTCCTGTCACATCTCTCCCTCAGGGCTCTCTGGTGCTGTGAACCTTTAGGAGTTTTGGTGTAAGGAAGTTCTCTGGTGTAAGAGCAGTTCAGTGTCTGGGATGTGCCAAAACGAGGCACTTTTTGAACCACCTCTGACTTCAGAAACCAGTTCTTCAGTTTCTGAACAGACTGAGCCTTTTATCTCTACTCAAATCTCTGCCACAAAGTACTAAATGTTGTAATCATTAACAAAGTTCTAAAGAATTAAACAACAAAATGCTTCAGACTTAGAGGTTATATAATAATTATCAGAAAATTCAACTATTGCTATGAAAGGAATACACATTAAATATTCTACCATGAAAAATGCCAACAATCAAATGCAGCCAACATTTTAAAGACCCCCAAAATTAATAATTCTATCAATAAACTCTTTCAGGGTCACATTATCTTTTGGTACTGTACACTCCACACTGAGGAGAGTGTCTCTGGGCTTCTTTATTAAAACCCTACTGGCAGTTTAAGGGGGGAAATTAAAACTAAACTGTCTCTTGGGCAGAAATAACAAAACGTCTGCAACACCCAGAGCTGTGTGCCCAATTTACTGAGCTGTCTGCTCAGATTCCACCCGAGCTGACTCCACAGATTCCTCCCTGTGTTCCTGCAGTTGTCTCCTAGAAACAGGAACAAGAAGCATTTGCTGTTTTCTCAGCTCTTTTGAAAAGCTCTGCCCCAGCTTCCTCTCACGTTCCAGATGCCCAGGAATCCCAGGGCACTCCCAAAATGGATGGACAGCCCTGGAGAATGGGCTGCTCTTGGATACCAGGTTATGTAAAGGGAATACAAGAGCAACAGGTAAAATGTCAACGTGTCATTAACAAAAACTTGGACAAAAAGTACCAATGGAAAGTGCAATTCAATGGGAAATCATGTGCAGGCTCTTGAAACACAGACAGAAGTTAAATCTGATGTTTCTGTGAAGGTTCAGGCTAAAATAAATTCAATCCAAATAAACCAATATATCCTCCTGGAAAAATAGCCCTGGTGAAGCATTTATAAATCTCTTTCTGTGTATTGAAAATTATCTTCCCTCTTGCAGATATGGGTGATCCTGCTATTTCTGCACATTGTTGACTGGACACGATGGGACCAAGATTGTTATTTGTTTCTCCAGCCTGGATTAAGGCACCTGGGACTTCTGGTAAATTCTTCTGCATTTGTAAAATCTACATAAAGGAGAAAGGTTACAAAAAGGAAATACAAGGTTCAGATGTGTCTGAGATTATCTCACCTCTGTGATTCCAAACCAGATGGAAGCAGTGACATGACTATGGCCTTGCATTTTGTATGGAAATGCACCTGTCCAGGCTAAACCCAGTGTCATTCTCAGAGAGAAAACTGACACCCAGATCCTCTGAAACCCTGATTTCCACAAGCCAGTAGATTATTCGTATACATCCATAGTTACAGCACTGAAACACAGTATTAAAATACGATTTTCTTTCCATTTTCTCTCCAAAAATATGTGAAACTTAGAAAGAAGACAAAATTCCAGACAATGTTTAGGCACATGACCGAAGTTGTTGCACTGAGAAAAGCTAAAGTGTGGACCCCCAGAGGCTGCCAGTCTGCTTGCTCTGAGCCTGCTCCTTCTCCTTTTCCTTCCTTCACTTACAGACTCCTCTCTTTTCCTCCCTCTCTCCTTTTTTATTTAGAGATTTAGTCAATTGTTGTCCTTCCAGATCAAGCAGCCTCTGCATTTCAGTGGCTTTTTGAGGCTGAATTACTCCATATGGTCTCTTGTGTTATGTGAAATTCCCACGGCAAAGATGCAAAGATTGTGAACTTAACTTTTGGTTTTTGCTGTCACTTGGAAAGTGAGACTGAAGATAAATGATGGCTTATTCTTTCCTCCTGCTTCTAATCTGTTTCTGATAAAAAAGGCTTATAATGTCTCTTTTTGGGATATTACAGTCATCCAGCAACTTCTGATTTCACATTCACTTCTTCAACACTCTCCCTTGCTTTAGGCAGAAGGAAAGTCTGAGGACACAGTCTCTGTTCCTTCTCAATTAGTTTTGCCTGAGCCAGGGCCTCAGAAATAGTCTGAACCACCTGACACAGAGAAACCAGTTTTTAACCCAAGGTTTCCAAAGAATTGTGGGGATAGCAGTACATCCAACACATGGAATTTCAGACTTGGCTAGAAACTGAGAAATTTCACTGGAATCAAGAGGAAAAGGAAACATAAGGTGAAAAGACAGAAAATAAAGGCTCATCTTGACACAGTCTCTTGACAAGAGACTGTGAGGTTATCACCTGCTCTTCATTACTCTGATGAATAAAAGTCCCTAATTTTCTGTCTCAGGTCTGTCTTGCTGCAGTAACTGCTTTAGATTCACTTCCTGATCCTATGACTGCTCAGACATGTGTGTCCTCCTCTCCCTGGGCAATATTATCACCATCAGACTCTCTAGTGTTCCAAGAGTAGCTGAAATTATTACAATAGTTGGAAGGATTAAAAGCACTTCTTTTTTTTCCTCCTTTTTGGCAGCCTACTTTTATCTGATTTAGCAATGTCCTCGTTTGCCTCCTTATTCTGACAAGAAGATACAACAGATTTCTATAATCAGTTCCCATCAGTGGATAGAATAATTTTAGTGTCAGATGAAAGTGGCTTTGCCTGATGCTTGGAAATGCCCCTCAGCCTGCACAGAGTGTGAGATCCCCTCTCAGGCTCCTCTTCTGCTGCAGGTTTCTGCCATCACCACAAAATCCTCTCCACGTCCAATTCTCCAGCCACAGTGTCTGTCCCAGGGTTACAGAAAGTGCCCCAGACACCAGAGCGGGGGGTTCAAAGCTCTCTGAGCTCCCATATCCAGCACCAATTTAATTTCCCTTTCTTCATCAATTCTTCATTCTCTCGTGATGTCTTGGCAACATTTTGTTCCCGTTTGACATTCGTCATTAGCTTCTTTTTTTCTCTTACTTCCTTTTATATTCCTTTCCCTCCCCATCTGCTAATTTCAAAGGAAATTGCCTGGTATTCAGCATTATCAGCCAATCTGTTTACTCTGCTCTTGTTCCACTGAAGACCATTTCTCACACACTGAGCTGCTCTGCCTCACCCCCTACACACTATGATTATCCTCAAAGCCACCTGGAGAGATAACTACCCTTCCAGAGGGACACAGCTTCCAAAAATTTGGTCTCCCTTTGGAAAATTAAGATGTGGAAACAGAGATCCCAGATGTTGGCTTTCTCTCCCTCCCAGCACAGTTGGCACACAGGGAAGGGAAGGTACTGGCACCACCCTGGCTGTGGGAGATGCTCACACCCAGCCAGGGAGCCCAGCTCTGTGTGGAACAAGCTTCTCCTTGAGAAACAGCTTCTGGTGGTCCCGAATCCTTCACTCCCACCACATCAGCCCAGCTGTTCTTAGCAGAAGAAGCACCTAAATCACTCCTGTTCCTGATCCTGCCTTGCTCAATATTACAGAGTTCAGGATTTCATTACTGAAAATAACACTGATTTTGACCTCATGCTCCAACCCTTTAAGATACAAGATGAATAATACAAAGTCTCCTTTGATCCTTATCAGAGGGGCTAATGCTTGAGAGGAAAATGTTGAAATAGCCCTTGACAGCAACAACGTGAAAGTTTTGCATAGCAAGTGTAACTGGTGTTAATGCTGCTGAAAACCAGGGAGAAACAACCAATAGCAAAGCCTTTATTAGATATGCAAATGTCAGAACTCTCCTCTCGTGATCTACTGGAAGACTTGAGAGACCCCTCCAAAGGGGGCTCATAGTGATGAGCCTATTGAATTATATTAAATATCAGCATAAACAAAAAGGGAAGTGAACTATGCATCTGTTTCTATAGAGATGAGATTAGCTGGCAGAAGTGATTTCCACTACGAAATGTCAGATGTGAATTTACAAAGTGATCAGATCTTTTCAAATTGATAATTAATTTGGTTTTAATGAGAGGAGTTTGGAATAAATGAGAGAACTGAGATTCCACCTCATTAAATATTATAGTTTGTATTTCAGGTGGATGTTAGGAAAATCTCTGTGTTCATCTGGAGAGGTTTGACATCCTCTCTCTGCCCTCAGCCATGTCGAGGTATTCAAGCACATACATAATTTTAAGCAGGTAAACAATCAAACCTGCCCCAGAGTTGAAGGATTTTACTTAATGGATCCTTTGATAAAGACAAGTCTTGGCAAAGTAAGTGGAACCTATACAACCTCAAAATGGCAAAACAACTTCTCTGGGGTTAATTAGCAAAAAATATATTAATCTGTATGTATGTATATATATATATATATATATATATATATCACATCACTTGGAAATTTAAAAAAATCCAATTTTTGTATAATTTCATCCCTATTAATACAAATCTTTGTGTGCTGAAACAAGTGGATTCTTGTGTGGTGGAAAAGTAGATCAGAACGATTTTACTCGATATTGGAGCTTGACTTCTTCCCAACTGCAGGAGGGGATCATGCTGCTGTATTGTATGTTGCTTAGCAATATAATGTGAGAAGCAGCACCACAGTCCTTGACAGCATCATTGTCCATTGAAATGCTTGTGAAATATTACCTGGGTTATATAAAGGTAGCACACAGGCACAGAAAATAGCACCAAGTTTCCAAAAGGACAAAGGGGAAGGAGGCTGTAAAGAAAAGGCATTGCTATTCCCATGGCAGAAAGGTCTCCCTGGATGATCTCTCACTATCTGAATACATTAAATATGGAGAACTCAACATCTGTAAAGTCTCCCTCCAGCTATGCTTAGGAATGATTTGCTGTAGTGGAGAGTGACTGCTCCCTCACAGTGGAACAGCTCTGAGTCCAGGGATGTGCCAGTGCCTCCGTAGTGCTGCCTGATAAACACCTGTTGCTCATCACTCCAACATTTTGCTTTGGAGGAAAAGTTTTGTGCCCTCATGAACTGCTTGCTCAGGCTGAGCAGAATATGGGCAAAAGGAGCAGCCCTAAGCCAAGATGGATTTGTTCCACAAACAGGTGACACGATCAGGGCCTTATCAGACAGATGGGAAAGTTCACCTTGTGTGGCCCCCCAGCACATCCTCCATATTCCCTGGGCTTGCTTTTGCTGTGCTGCCTTTTGCACAGACGTGTCAATCTGCTCCTGCTTGATTCCTTTTGACAGTGAACAGCCTCTGCCAAGATGTGCCTCTGTGTGTACCCTGGGATGTTGCTTTGGCCCCTCTTGCAGCCACTCACCATATTGTGACTAGTGAGAGGGAACAGCCTGGGCAATCTGCTTTCTGACCTTGGGAGCAGCTGCCAGGGCCTGTGCACTGCACACACAGTGCTGCTCACTGCCCAGTGCTGTAAAGGCTCTGAGACTTCAGCATCCCACTGGTCCTCTCTTTTCTCCTGCCTGGTTTCCTTTCTGTTCCCCTTCCCTTGTGTAATTTTGCAATTCCAAATGACTGAGCTGGTGTGACAGCACTGTGAATGACTCCAAGGGTAATGGATTCCTCTGAGCTGCTGCAATAGGAGGTCACAGCCCCAAATCTGTACCCAGGGACTGCACCAGACTGAATCCAAACTCCTGCACTTTGCAGTTCACAAGCACTGCCACTGCACTCAGCAAGGGGTGTTGTCTGAGGAAGCATCAAGCTCATATTCTGACTTGGTCATATGGAACAAACCTCAGATTATGATGGTTCACAAAGACACAAGAGCATATCTGCATCTCAGTACAAAAGTATTGAATAGACATGACAGATCCTAGGGGCCTTTCCAAGGAACAATTCAATATTCCCTTTTATAGTGTTTGGCACACCACAGAGTTTATTCAGCTTGAATCAACTAATGGATTTGAGCATTCTCTTTAACAAAGAGAAAAGATGTTGAGCTGCACTGACTGCAGGGTTACAGAATGCTTTGGATGAATCTCAAACTGACTTCCCACAGAACCTGTGCTGCCTTTTCTCTAAACTCACAGGCACTTATGGCTCGTATTTTAAAATGAGAATTTCTAAAATGTGCTTAGAACACTTATTTTTGTTGGTAGATGTCCCACCAATGAACTTGGGAAGCTGTTTGCCTTTTTAAAAAGAGTGAAGAGGGATAAAATAAGAGAGTTGTGCTGTTGAAAGAAGCCATGTAACAGAAGCAAATATTTCAGGTGGGTCACAACCTCCTCACAAACCCCTCTGCAGGAACACACGGAGCTCAGATTTAGAGGAGGACTCAATTCCTTCCCACAGAGCAGAACCTCTTACAAACAGGAGTAGCAATGGTGAGACTTAACCTGTAGTAAACCTCCCTCATCTCCAGCCAAGAGGGATATGGTTTGGATCTCAAGGATCAAAATGGTATTCAAGGAGCATTTGCTATGTAATACCCATTCTCCTAAATCAACACTAAGTGAGTAGTTTAAGCAGGAAGGGCACTTAAGCTGAAAGTAATTACATTTGTCTCCATATGAAAACAGAAGGGTTTGGTGTGGAGGCCTCAGAGGGCTCACAGGGATCAGACTGTGCAGCCCAAACGTGGGGCTAAGGACAGAAATCTCCCTTCATGATGCCTGAGTTCCTGAGGGACTGCACTGGAGAAAGGCCCTCAGAAAGAGCTGTTCCCCAAGTGTGTCCAAGGAGGCACCTGGAAAAGAAAGCAGGAAAGCATAGGCAGGTCCAAACTAATCACTGGGTGGTATTCCCACAAATGTGATAATTTAAAATAGTGACTGCAGAACAGTGGATGGGTCATCAGAAATACCATATTTTCATGACAGCCTTCCTTTGGCCTTTGAATCATTTCATATTTCTTTGAATTCTCTAGTTTGATTCCCCTAATTTAGGTTTTTTTAAGCTTCTAACACATCTCCTTGGTGTTCCAGCCTTTTATCTGATCTGAACTGAAGATCTATTCTGTGGCCTCTGTGCCTCTAATGGATTTTCTGGTTAAACATAAGTGAATGTATAATTCAGCCAGAAGGTTTTTCGTAACAGTGCAGCTTTACAATAGATTAAAAGCAGTTAGCTTTTGCTAATACAGGCCCCTTTTTGGATCTGGTCCCTCAGAAAAGATCAGTAGAGAAAGACTTCTGCCTTTATTCCTTATTTTCATCCTGAGGTTTTTCAATTTCACTAAAAGTCCAGTTGCTTTATTTTTTTTTCCTTTAATATGAGCTCAGAAGCAGCAAAGCTGGCTGGCATGATACAAGTGCCCTGTCTCGCTCTCTGCACAAATAATTTTAGCAAGGAGAATAAATAACATCCCTGTTTTCATAGCCAATTGCTCAGAATAACTTTCAAAGTGTGCCCTTACATTTCTGACCTTCCTGAGCACCCAGAAGTGGGGAACAGTTGCAGTTAAAGGGTGAAGAGTGAACCCATTCCTGGCTTCCTCACAGCTGAGCCTTTCAATATCCATCAGCATCATTTACTTGGCTTGTCAGTTCAAGGCCACAAACCCATCTGATATCCACCCTTGTGTTTCCCTCTGACTAAGCTAAACCTTAGGACTAATTCCCTCTGGACAGAGGATGGAAAACACACCTGAGCAACAGCTGGGGCAGCACCTGCCTGCAGTGTACAAGTGTTACTGAGGCTCCTCAGCACTTGCAGCCCAATGCTCTCCCCAAAAGGCCTTTCCTCTCACCCTGAGAGTGGCTACAGAGCAAAGCTGGAGCCAAGGGAGGAAAGGATGGCACCCACTCGTGTCCCGAAGGCTCCTCATCTGCACAGCAGGGAGACTCATCCTCTTTAATGAATAGATGACCAACAAATAGGATCAAATGACAACAGAGCACCTAAAAACATTCCAAGGAGACAAAGGAAACAGCTTTTCCTAAAAGACTCCGAGTTTAAAGTGCAGGAATGAGGTGAACACCCCTGCAGCCTCAGCCTGGGATTTGGATATCGATGCATAAAGCCCTTCCAACTGGGATTGCCAGAAGAAACCAGTTTGGGCACCGGTGCTTGTGCCACTCTGGTGCCGCCTTTTGTTCCCCCATAGAAAAGGCTGAAACTCCCTCTTGTGGGGGACTCGGGAAGATCCCTTCTGGATCAGAAACACCACGGCAAGACATCCATCCTTCCTTTAAATCTTCACTTTGTCCCATGCTATGTCCCCTGACTGCTCCAAACCAGGTCGTGCTGTGTCCATCCCTGGAGGATTTCAGGCAGAGCCCTGAGCAACCTGATGTGACCTTGGAGCTGATCCCGTCTGAACACGAGGTTGGAAAAAAGAAGTATGGAAGCATATTAGGAACTGTTCCATTAGTTCCAAATGTAGTTGACATCATCATCTGTTGAAGATTTTAGGCAACAGGAAACATGGAAATGTACTTCAGTGTCCTAATTCCCAAGACAGATGAAGAGGGATTGAGGATGAAACAGAACAACGAACAAATACACAGGATCAGGCTGAAGTATCTTAAGGGTCTCTTCTGTTTGTACCCCAAAGGAACCACAAACTGCAGCCTCAGGTACTGCTGAATTACCATTTTGATTCACCACAGCCTAATTATTTTAATACCAGTGAAGTTCTGAGCATCAACATTGACTTTCTAAAACCAAATAAACAATACATCCACACAAGGTTTCACCTCCCCAAGTCTCAAAGCACTTTGCAAAGTCACGGGAGCACCACAGTCCCTCAGAGGTTACAACTGTTTGCTGGAAGTTATGAGCTCAGGCAAACGCCTGGAACTTGGGCTTTGTTGTGAAGCTCAAATCATCCCATCAAAGTTCAGCTCAGTCACTTTGGGTGCAACATAATGAACATTTTATGAGATGGCAGAGTTGGAGACAAGATACAAAAGCAAAACAGAATTTACCACTCAGGAAATGTTCCCATTCAAAGCCTGTCTATAAGAATAAACTCAAGAAATAAAAAGAGCATTTGAGTAATTTCTTACACTGCAGCTTTACAACATCATAAACAAGGCATCAAGGCCTTGGTATCAAACGCTACCCCGGTACAGCTGTACCCCTCTCTTGCTTACATTTTTAACTGGAGTCAACTGCCTGTCCTTGAATTTATTTTTAACACCCAGCAGTCACTTCAGCTGTGGGTAGAGGACGATACGAGTGCACACAAACACTCTGCAATGGGAGTGAACAAAAGAAGGCATCCAAATCCTTCTAGATTGTGTCCCATTCATAAATTAAATGTTCCTCATCCTCTACAGTTACATAAGAGAAAGTGGAATGGTAATTATGTTGAGTGTTTCCTCTTGGCAGATGTAGATTTTGCAGCTTCCTCACCTTGCTCTCCTCTGCAGAGTTTCTGCACTGTGCCCTGACCTTCTCTTCAGCTGCATTCACATTGTCAAACATTCCATGGCAATTTAGTCACCTAATCCTGCTCCAGTGCAAATGATCTGCACTCACATTCTTAGATCCCACCCCTAATGCCATCTGGTTGTCCTTCCAGCCATGGGGGGGTTACATTGTGCTTGTCTGGGCCCTTCATTGATCATTTTCTCACTCCCTAAATAGCAGCATATTTGAACTGCTTAGGGGTTGCTCCCTTTTATTTCCATTGTCTATCACAGGTGAGTTCCCAAGTTCAGTGGACCTCAAATGGAAAAACGTGGTTCTGAGGAAGCAGCCCCCCTTTGCCTGGGATCCCAGGGTGAAGGTAAAAGAGGTTCAGCCCAACAGAAGATCACTGGCTCTTCTTGGTTTGAACAATAATTAGAATGTGGATTCCATGGATTTTCTCTGCATGTTTTCCATACTGCAGGAGGGGACAGTTTCCCTCTCCACAGCTCTGATCATCCCAGACAGGTACTGCTGTTTGTAGAGGCTGGAGATGTCCCCTCTTCTAGAAACTCCAATTCCGGTAGGCACATACTCTGCTTACACGAGAGCTTTAAACCACTCAGTGACATAGATTTTATTCCTATAATTCTTTTTAATTGCAAACAAGAAAATAATTTATCACTTCCAAAAAGTTGCAATGGTGCCCAAGAGCAACAGAAACAGGAAGAAATCTCCGTATTAATAAATTGTATTTAAAATCAGCAATGAAATCCAGAGATGGGGGGTTTATGTACAGGGCAAATTCTTTGTTCAGCAGAACCAAAATCTTTTTTACTGCAGAGGTTGTTCCACTGTAAGAGAACATTTGGCTTGAAGCTGATTGAAAAGGTGGGTTTACAATTTGGTATTAAAGGACAATCAGTGACTGGAGAACACAATGAGTAAGACAGAGCCTCATATGAAATGCTACTTGTCAAGCTTGACATTTTATGTCTCTATTTATATCAGTCTCAAGGAGATGGAGTTTGCTGGCAGTAAATCCCAGCCATTAAAGCAGGATAGAATCTGCTGGAAAAGTTTGTGGCTCAGTTTAATTGGGCTATATTTATCATTAGCATCATGGTCTTTAACATTTAACCCACTGGCATTATTTTTCTCCTTCAAGCCTTTCTAACTTCTCTAGTGCCATAAAGTCTTGTCAGGAGGTTTGTTTTTGTTGGTTTTTCAGAGTCAATTACTTTTGGCAGGGTCTGGTGGTGCTCCCAGTTCATGACAAAACCTGAGGCTGAACAAGATCACCATGTGTCAAGACAAGGGATGCGAAAGTGAAACACAAGGTGATTCCACATCCTGTACGGGGGGTTCAGACACCACTTAAGAAGCAACTGCTTCAGGTGAAGACTTTGTCTTCTGGCTTCTGTTTGTGAGAGGGAAATCAGTGAATGTGTCATTTCCACTCAGGACCATTTTGAGGTGTTTTGGCTGCGGATCGATGCCAAGGTAATGAAAGGATGCAAAGTCTGACAACTCTCTGACCTGACCCCCCCTCCTGGGGATGGGCAAGGAAAGGAATCCTTGCTGTGAAACTTGTGGCTGACTGGGCACAAGTTCTGGCCATACAACTGCTGGCCCTGTGCATTCCCAGCACAGCAGGGAGGCAGCTGGAACACTGGGACAGCTGCCAGGCAAGAAGGAATGAGACTGCAGAGACTGAGGCTCCCCAAAACCAGCAGCTTGGTGAAAAGCTGAGCTCCCCTTCCCTCATCACGGACCTTCCTGCTGGTAATTAACCCCCCGGGGGAGGAGCTCCCTCCAGAGCTAAAGAGAGACCTGTGCAGACCTGGGGCTCTGCCAACCCTGACAAAGATGGGCTGGAGTGGAGGGAAGCGGGGCAGGTTGGGATGTGCTGCCTCATCAGACAATCCCAGCAGGAGAGGAGAACTGGCAGGAGGCTTCTTGCCAAGCTTTGCCACCTAGGAGGGAGAAAGCAAAGGGACATAGAATATAACTGGGAGAAGGAAGTGATCAAACAGTTTCTATCAAAGGGCAAAGACTCCTCATCCCTGCACTGCCCTCTCAGTCTCCCAAAGTGAATTTTATGATGTAATTTAGAGCAATGTGTTCTCAAGTAAACTGCAGAATGTCTTTCCTTTTTTTTTTTTTTTTGTTCATTTAAGTTTTAATGAAAGAATTTTATCAGTGACAACCACTGGTGAAAGGGACAAGATTTTTCTGACAAAGAGGTTTTTGTTGTGGCAACATTTTTTTAGAAATACCAGACTGGCCACAGAATGGGAACACAGGGGAAAAAAATTAATTTCCAGATGAAATGCTTCAGATTTTCTCTGTACTAATGAATGTTTTCAGACTATATTTAAGCACACTTCAAAATATTTTAGAAGAAAATTAAGGAAAAAAAGAGAAACATTCAATCATTCCCCATAGCGACCTAAACGTAGGTAGAATTTTAATCTGTGCATTACAGTAAAAGTTTCTCATTTTTGTGTTTCCCTGCAATCACAGCAGAAAGAAATGCTAAGCCTAATGTCCCCACCAGCAGTGAGGCTCATTAGGTACAAGTTGCACCATTTCACCAGGAAAAAGAATTAATTTCTCTGTGACTTATGAAAGCCAAAACTCAGCCGACTGCTCAGGTCTCTCCCCAGTTGTGTTACAGCTCAAAAATTTGCCAATGGGCATTTAAAACACATTTGAAAGTAGTTTGTCTGAGTGTACAACTTGTTTACAAGAACAAACTACTGAGGCTGAGTCATAAAAATTGGAGAAATGCATTTTATAGTGGAAACACTGGCACGACTTTAATTACTTGAGTGGCACTGGCACCTCTGGACAGACTGTTCAGCCACTTCCAGTGTATTTTAAAACTCCATGAAAAAGCCAGAGGAGAAATCCATGCAGCAAGAAATAGAAACATAAATCCCTTCCAAATGCAAGATGCCTTCAGCTGAGAAAGTTTGCAACCCATTAAGACCCAGTGCTGGGGATGAAAGGGGAGGCAAGGGGGGGATTCCACCCATTGTCCTGGTTGATTCCCAACCAACCAGAGTCACAACTTAGGAAGGAATGAGACCTCAAGTCTTTTATAAATGGAGCAAAAATAGGAGTTTAGGAAATCAACTGCAGGCTTTGAAGGAAATGCATCTTCAGCTGCTGGGGGGAGGAGAAACATCCACTGTCCATGCCCTGGATCCAGGGAGCAGAACAGAACCAAACAGATGTCAGGGATGGTTTATGCTGCCACTGGGAGGGTCTGAGGTGCAGCTCTACATTGAGAACCAGCAAACATAGTTGTTGAAACTACAGCACAATTCCCTACTGGCTCGTGGTGTTCCTGAGGGATTTCTTCCCAAAACCAGGCCCTGCCTCATGTTTGGAAACTGATGTGAGTTAATGCAAGGGAAGAATCCATACACAGAAAACCAGGTGATTCTCAGGAACATCCACACTGCTTACAGACCCCAAATAGCTGCTCCTAATTCATCCAGTTCAGCTAAAGAAATAAAAATAAATGAGAGACCAAAATAGCACTGAAGTCAGATTATGATGTTTGATGTATATACCAAAATTTCTCTCATGCTGTAAATGAAAACAGCATCTTGTTACTTAAGTAAAATAATTAACAGTAATAATCTTAAAAAAGGCTTTCTGCTAAACAAGGTTCAAAATACAGCAAAAATCAGGCCAGTGGGGAGTCACAAAGTAACAAATCTACCACAAAACTTGTAAAAAAAAAATCTATAAAGCTTCTTGGGGCTCCCTGTGCTACTTCAGCTATGACTAATAAGAACAGATGTACTCAATATGAAATTGTCCTGCTGAAGCAGTAGAAATAAAAGTAAAATATTTCTTTTGAAAGCACACCAGAAACTGTTCTATGATCAGATAATCAGCTGCTCAACAAACACTGCACAGAGACAAGCAATAAAAGTCACTGACTAAAGAGTGTCTTGACAGCTCTAAAAAAAGCTTGAGTGAAAGCTTCTACAAGCAGTGTTTTATTAGAGATTTACTAAATATAGCAACGTCCTCTTGGAAAGTTTATCATATCTAGTAATTTCAGTGTAGTCATCAAATCTAACCTTCTAACCAACTGGATCTTGGTTTAATCATTTCTTTTTTCTTTGCAAATAATGTTATTGCTGGCCCTGGGGGGTAAACACTTGGTTGTAACTCTTCTGTTATAATATTGCTCATAATATATTTGGAATTACTGTGGTAATTTCAGCTCAGTCAGGACTTGTAGTTAACCATACTGAGTGTGGATAGAATTCCTAAAATATACAGGGGTAAACACAAGAGGTTTGGGGGCTTCATCACAGAGTCTGAGCAAAGCCCAGTGGTTGTTAAGATCAATGACCATCCTTAATAAAGTCCTGTCAGTGATCTGCACAAGGTGTCTGAAATCCATGTGAATTCCTTCCTTAACCACCTGTAAAATAGGCAGGATAAAGCTGAGGTTTCCCTCAGCAGCAGCAATTGCTGCTCTCTGCAGCCACATTATAAACCAGGGAAGGAAAAGAATCTCTTCTAACTTGACACAGGAATACTGAATCCTTTCCAAGCCCTCTGCCAGCAATTGACCTTTCTGGAGTCCTGCACTGCCATCCCAGATTCTGGGGAGAATGCAGACAGGAGTGAAAGGAGAGTGGAATTATGAAAGCCAGAAATGCACAATATCCTTGAGTTCATTTCTGCCTCTGGAGCTGTGAACAGTCCTTGGGATAATTTCAGTCCCTTGGCCTAAAGAGCCTTGGACAACCAAAGCCACTCATTATTTTACCAGTAATGGTAAAATAATAGCCAGTTATTATTTTTAGTATCCACCTGCTTCTGGTTGCTGTTGTACAATGGAGACAGTCAATTTTTCTCCCATTGAACCACTATCTTTTAAATTATCTAAACTCTTCTTAATGACTCCCTTTATTTTGTGCTGGAGCTCCAAACACCAGGTGTTCTTCACTCCAGCCATTTAAAGGAACAGAGGAGCCAAAGCAGAAATATTTCATTGCCAATATCAAGCACTTGTGTCAGGATGAAAAATCCTGAACTTCAGGGTTGCCTGGCAGCTGCTGTTGGAAACAGTGCTCTCCACATTCTATTCCACATTTCACTTGTGCAACACTGTTTCCTCATCCCCCAAAGGAAAGTAGCAGCAAACACGGGAAATAGTTCAACAAAAGGAAAGAAACTGCAGGTAGCTCTGAGGAGGTGGAGAGAGGAAAAATTCCTTAAATTTGAAACAAATTTCTATTGCTTTCCATGTTACTCTTTGATTTTTTCAGAATAGAATCTGTACTCTGGGTTAAACAGCGTAAGTAGTTCCTGAACTGGAGTGTGGGTACAACAGTGGCTTTAATTACCTCAGGAACAAAGAGATGGCAAATCCCAGACACACAGAATGCTTTAAAGTGCCTTCCAAAACCATCCTCATCATTCTAAATGTGTAACAATGGTCTTCAAATCCCCAGAAGAGTCATAAAACTTCAATGTTCTGTTCACTTATAGACAAGCACCATTTTTTTGTGTGCAATATGTTATTTCTTCTTTTAATTTGCAACTGAAAAAAAAAGCTTAATTCATGCTTTTTTTCTAAAAGGTTTCTCTTATATTTTGGGTTGGGTTGTTTAACAACTTACTCAAGTCTATGCAGGACAGTAAACCAGGCTATTTTCTGCACATCTACATTGTATTCCCAAAGTATTTATTCCATTCCTATAATCTCCACAGACACCTTCGCTCTGCTGAGATTTTACAGCACATACAGGAGGTACAACACAGATAAAAGGGGAGACTCCAGACCCAGGTTTTTTGCTCTTGGCTGTTAAAAGCATCTGTTGCTTTGTAAGAACCCATCACCACCCAGAGGATGAGAGAACAGACAATATCTATTATTATTCCCCATTAGAGCACACGACCATGTGCTATGTTCATCATGAAGCCATTTGTATGGCCCATGGAATGTGAGGGGATTCATCACAGTCAGCACCAGGTGCCACTGACTTCAGAACTAGAACTTGATTAAGTGAGAATCAGCCTCTGTCGTGAACCAGGGAAAGCTCTGGTGGAAGGTGAGGATGAATAGATGGTGCATAATGAATTCTAAGCTGGGAACTGATCTGTGTTGATTAAGAAAGCGAAATCAAGGGAATAAAAGCACGGACAGAAATAGCACAAGGGCTCAGTGAATCACAGCTTTTGTCTCTGACCAGCACCTTCCACTTAGGATGTGATGAACAAATTGTACAGTCTCGGCCTCATCCCACACGGGGTTTGTGCAAAGGGTTGTTCAGCACCAGGGAGGGACAGGAGGGCAGGGTCAGATGGGATACTGGGAGGGAATTCTCCCCTGGGAGGAGGGGGAAGCCCTGGCACAGGTTGCCCAGAGAAGTTGTGGCTGCCCCATCCCTGGAAGTGTCCAAGGCCAGGTTGGAGCAGCCTGGGACAGTGGGAGGTGTCCCTGCCCATGGCAGGGGGTTAGAAAGATGGGCTGACTCTGTACGAATCATTACATATCTCAACAGCAGCAGCTGAATAGAAACTTATACCAATACACTGAGTGCTGAGCTGCAGCCTCTCTCCAGCCATCTGTCCTAAAAATCTCATCAGTAAAGGCAGTGATTAAGACAGAAATGTCACCTTACATTTATAAAGCAGTTTTCATCCTGAAGCACTTCATTAACTATCTTTCCAAAGATCACTTTGCAATACTGATTTTGCTGTATTTCTCCTCTGTCTGCCCTATCACAAAAAAAGAAGATGCAGATTGTACCCTTTTTAGAATCCATCAGATAAAACCTTAAACTGGAGTTTCCATAGAAACACATCATAGGTCTCTTGGTTTCTCTATCAAACCTGTTCACAAACTTTCAGCTTGACTTATGCTGGATTTCCAAAAACACCAATTAGCTCTTTCATTTCATGTAACGGTTGGACTGGAGCTTAGAAATCATTTCCAACCTCAAATGATTCTATAAAAAGACAAGAGAAGGACAACAGCTGCCATGGACAGGGGAACATCAGGGGGAAAACTGTGGTTTTTTGGTCATCTAGTAAAATGTCTGAGTGCCAGCCAAGTCCCATTTTGCCCTTAAAATCTCCTGTCAAAGCTTGTTATAGAAATTTGAGCCTCATAAGAACCCTGACTATGGACAAAACAACATCATGCAAATGATGAACACAGGGCTGGGACATTTCAGGAATATTCTGGCACAAATTTATGATTTGCCACAGTTTACTGCCCCTGACCCCCAGCTCAGAGTCAATTTTATGGTGAATAACAAGTGAGGTGATAAAAATGTTTGTCTTTCTTTTCTTAATGTTTCCTTTGGTTCTTTTCTGAATCCAGCACAGCTGAACCACTGCAGCCAGAAATGTATTTGCAATAAAACACTCCTTGGAGCTTTGTTACTTTTGTCATCATATTTAGGTTGTATTGTTTATCTTGAAATGTGTCTTACACAGTTATTCTGGTTTAAAATATAGACCTATTAAATACAGAGTGAAATGTGCAGCACTTTAGTATCTTCTTTTTTTTTAGTAACATAATCTCTTATTTTGCAACTCAATCCTTCATGCCAGTGTTCTGGAATGCTGTTCTGCTCCTTAATTCCAAGGATGTAGTAGTTACAAGTGCTAACACCTCCAGGCTATCTAAGTGTGAGACAAACTTGCAATTTTGGTGACATACTGCAGGAGAATTTCTTCTGAGCCTGAGTTTCTGGAGCAGCAAAGTGACATTCCAGTGCTGCTTTGAGGTACCTTGATGACTTTGACTTGTTGTAGCACATTTGCTTGGTCTGTGTGTGTTACCTGAGGCTCTTTCTGTTTTGTCAGACACAAATTTTCTCTTTTGCCAAACCTACAGGAGCAAAGAAATCATTATATTGAAAAATCAAAGCAGAGCACTGGCTGGCCAGATGGATCCTGGGTAAAGCAGAGATGACAAGTAAAAGCTCTGCACACATGACCAGCATAGGAAAGAGCCCAGGAATGGGGGAAAGGCTCCTGCTGCAAGAAACTTACCTGAGAGCCCTGGGAAATTCGCAACTGCTGTACCATTTTCTCTTTTTTTCCCCGCCCCATTCCCTGATATTTCTTTCTGAAGTGGAAATTCAGCAGAGCCAAGAAAACTGGTTCCTGCATCCCCCTCCCCACAAAGGGTGAGGAGTGTGGTGAGCAGCACACAGCCCAGCCTGGCTGCTAAAAACTCCTGAAAGCTCAGCCCTGAACTGTAAACTCTTCAGAAAACAAGAATTATGTCCAATATATTCCCTGCAAGGAAATACCATCAGCAAGGACAGCTTAATTTGATTTGTATTTGTGGACCCAAATATCCCTTCACAGGACGTGTGGGAGAACTTAAAGGAGTTAGTTTTGTACAATTTCCCACATTTCTAAAATATGTACAATGCTCAGAGATGGTTTGGCAGTAAAAGTATTTGCTGAAAAAACGACTAGATTTTCTTGATATTTGTAATAATGAAAGCATACCAGGTCAGAAACAAAAAAAAGCAGATTATTTTACATCCTGCTTTGTTCCAAAGCTCAAATGCCCCCAGCAGCAGCACCTGATGGGGGAGGCAGGCTGTGACCCCTGGTTTATCCTGTAAAATACATGGACAACCACAATAACTCTGCTTCCCCTGGGAGAAGCTTTGCTCTGAATGGTCTTTTATATGGATTCTCTGAGTGTAAACAACATAGAAATAATGAATCTCCCAGACTCAAAGCTATTTTAAACTACGTCTCTTTTAATGTGGGAGAAGTTATTCTGTTTAAAGGAACCTGATTAAAGAACATTCCTAGTTTGGGATTATTATCCAGCATATACAGATCCTATTTCCACTGAAAACAAATACTCCCATGATATAAAAATAGGCAACTAAATGAAATGCAGGCTTTTCTAGCGTGGGAAATGTTTGTGCAACTTGCATCCTGGGTTTGATTACTTCTACATGTTTTAGGAGAAACTGATTCAAAGCAGTGCTCTTCAAATTAAAGTTAAAATTTATGTAAGACAGACTCACTGCAAATGCATAATGTGAAAATGTTCTCCAGAGAATTAAAATTCAATATTTAAACACATATATGACTGTAGATGTCCTGACACACTTAAATTCACCCTTAGAAACTCTGAATAGCCACGGAAAACAATGTGAGAGTCCCTTAAAATGTTCACAGTACAGAAAAAACCCAATATAATAAAGCACAACCTCACGCCCTGCCCCCAAACTGCCACGTGTGATCCCTTTGGGAAGCTGACAGCACCCAACACTTCATGAGTAGAGAAGAGCAGGTGTATCACTGAAGTTTCTCATAGAACTCAGAGTGTAACAGACCCCCTCCAAACACAACTGTGAGGCTCAACAGCACCTTTTTAAGGTCAGAATCAGAGATAGTTTCAATAAATGCCTTTGCTATTATTCCACAATCACGAGGGATTTAATTTGCAATTAATATACAATTTAATTTGCTGTAAGTGTTTTCTAAAAAAGGCTGAGGTGCCAGAAATCGCTGTCCTTACCCCCCGCTGCAGCCAGGGCTGTGGTCGAGGTGCTGCTGACATCTAACGGCAGCTTTGGGCACTGCCCTGGGGCTGCTGCTTCACCAAAACATCCCCTGCTGGGTGGGAAATAAACCCCCTGGTTGTAGAGCACTGCCCTCTTTTCCACTTCACACAAATCCTCCTTCTAATGAGCTGCCCCCCAGGCACAGCGGAATCCAAGGAAATGCTCAATAATCCAGGCCTCACTACAGGGCAGCACCAAAGAGTGGTTGTGGAGAGGAACTGCTGTATTTAAAATAAATCTATTCATGGAAGTGAAAAAGGCAAATTCCAATGGAATTTTTCTTTTCAAAGGCCTAGAGATTAATAAATCAACTTGCACGTCCACAGGTTTCTTCTATCCAGACCAAAATCAAGGTCTGGCATGCCTCTAGGTTTTGAACCAAAAATTAGGAGAGAAGATATTCCAGTATTATTATTTAGCTGCAATATTATTATTAAAATTATTACCCTTGCTGAAATAAGGTAAAGCAATGCTCTATATTTTTTAATGTTCAATTCTTATTAATTTTTAATGGATTTAGAGAATCATAGAATAATTATCTTATTATTGGCACCAGCTTAGATTTTTCTAGTGCCAAATTTGCTGTGGATGATGATGATGTTTCATCACAGTTTATCTTTTCACAAAGCCTGTCCCTCCCATTTCCAGCACATCCTTCCTTCCTTATCACTCTCCGTACACTCCAAAAAGTCTATTTGCCAGAAGACTCAGGTCAACCAACTCATGGAATCCTAATTTAATTAAAACCTCATGATATTTACTGCTCATGGTCAAATATCACATTGCATTACAAGTTTCTTCCTGGTATTTGAGAGCTGCATGGAGATGAGAAATTGAGCCTTCCTAGAGTGATTATTTATCAGTTCTCACTTGGAAAACTCAAAGGTTCTCCCTTTCTTTCACACACTTAAAAAATTAGCCCTGCATGTTAAATACAGATGGGACATTTCAGCATTTCCTTCCAACTTTCTTATGGATGGTTTGCACAGTAGGGAAATGGAAAGACACAGAAATATTTAGGTTGGAAAAGATCTTAAAGATCAACGAGTTCCACTCTCAGTCAAAACACCTCAAACATTACTTTGCACTGGTCCTGGTCAGGCCTTTGAGAGCTGCTGGTGGAACCACCTTCCCTTGTAGTGGTTTATTCAATGTACTTACCCCAAGTGTGGCTGTTTAATTTTGCAAAAATATAGGTAAATTCACACAAAATTGTAGACAAGAGGAAAAAAAAGACTGAGGAATCGCCAACATGAGAACAGCAGGTGTCAGCACTCAGATGTATTAAAAGAACTGTCCACACACACGTGAGTAAAGATAATGGACAGAAGGAATTGTAAAAGGTCACTTGAGACAGATTTAATCTTCAGTTTCATGTACTGCTCCTCTGGATCAGTTTGAAATCAGCTGGCACCAGTGTGGCAGAAAGAGTTCACAGCAGCACTGCAAAGAGTTCATTAGGTGTCTTTCTAGGGAAAGTGTTGGGTTTTCTTTGAGGTTGCTCATATCATTTGGAAACTTTAAGAAGCAGGGCTACATTTAGCCCATAACTCACAGAACCCAACCTTGGAACTTTTAACAACTGCAGCGATTTTTATGACACCTGGTATGTAATGCCTGTGTGTGTGTGATGTGTTTTGCACAAATCTTGTCTCTGTGGGATGGACCTTGTAGAAAAGCCTTGGTGTCTTCCAAAAGGGGTGAAAGCTCTGAACTCCCCATCAGTGTCCTGGAATACGTGAGAAAGATCAATAAAACCTGAAACTTGAGATGAATTTTTGAAAAGCAGGGGTTTTTTTCTTCAGGATTCCCTTCCCATTTTGGACAAACACTTCAGCATGGTCACAGAGAGAAATACAAAGTGCATTAGCACATCACTCCTCAAAAGGAGCAGTTAAAAGGTGCAACTTATTAGTCTGAAAGCTGCTCCTTATTCATTCTTTCCTGTGAGACCATACCTCACCCATTACAAATTATTACTTTCATGGAATCCCAGACTGATTTGAGTTGGATGGGACCTTAAAGCTCACCTTGCTCCAATCCTCCTGCTGAGGGCAGGGACACCTCCCACTGTCCCAGGTGGCTCCAACCTGGCCTTGGACACTTCAAGGGATGGGATAGCCACAGCTTCTCTGGGCAACATGTGCCAGGGCCTCATTAATTATAAAAAACTTCTTCCTTATCTCTAAATTGACCTTCGTTTAGTTCAAATCCATTCCCCCTTGTCCTATTGCAACAGGCCCTGATAAGGCCTTTGTAGGCTTTCTTTAGGAACTGGAAGGGTCTCTAAGGTCACCCTGGAGCCTTCACTTCTCCAGACTGAACACCCCCAGCTCTCTCAGCCTTTCCTCACAGAACATTAAACTGGAACTTCCCCCATCGCTCCCCCTCAGGAGGAGCTGCCGAGGGCTCACTGACCTCAGGCGATGGCTGAGGCCAATGATCGCTCCCTGCCTTCCCTTCCTGCCCTCACTGGGGCCCCTGCCCTGCCTGCTCCCCTCGGCCGCCTTCCAGCCGCTGTGCCCCGAGCCCTGAGCTGCGGGAGGGGGAACCACGAAATGGCGATCGCCATCCCTGCAGGATCCCCCCATCCCCTCAGGGGAACCCCTACCCCTCAGGACTCCCGCCATGGCCGTACCCATCCCCTAAGGGGATTCCCGCCCCTCCGGATCCTCCCCGTCCCCTCAGGACTCTCCTGTCCCCTCAGGATCCCCGCCATCACCTCAGGGTCCCCCAATCCCCTCAGAATTCCGCCTCCTCCCCCATCCCCTCACGTTCCCCCCCCC
>VXBA01000317.1:943168-1064736 GCA_013399895.1 Serilophus lunatus
CCATGGCGGACCACGAAGCGGGGCTCCCGCAGAAAGGCCGGCGGGCGCCAGGTAAGGGCTGCAGGGGCTGCCCTCGAACGGTCCCTCAGCGGCCGCTGCTCGCGGGCTCCGAGCACGGGGCGCCTTCGCGTTTCTCTCTGCGGTATTGTTGTTGTTCTGTTTCAGTTTTAGTTGTTATTTAATGGTTGTTTTGTTTAGACGCGGAGGAAAGTTTGAAGATCCCTCGGCAGAGTTGTAAGCCCGCGGGCGGAGCGAGGAGCGGTCGTGCCTCGTCTGCCGGGCAGCTGCCGTTCCCCTCAGCCTCGGGGAATGAGGGGTCTGATCGCCCCTGGAGCGGCTCCTGCCCTGGAGAACGGGGGGTCAGAGCCCTCAGTCCCGGGCAACTGGGAGGATCTGAGTTCCCAGTCCCGGGCAACTGGGAGGATCTGAGCCCCCCAGCCCTGGGGAACTGGGAGGATCTGAGCTCCCAGTCCCGGTCAACTGGAAGGGTCTGAGCCCCCAGTCCCGGGGAACTGGGAGATCTGAGCCCCCAGTCCCAGGTAACGGAGGATGTGATCCCCCAGCCCCGGGTAACTGGGAGAACCTGAGCTCCCAGTCCCGCGTAACTGGGAGAACCTGAGCCCGCAGTTCTGGTCTCAGCCCCCAGCCCCCCGCTATCGGGGCCGCAGGTGATTCCCGGCGGTTTCGAAGCCTCTCGGTTCTTCCAACCGGCCCCGGGAAAGTGTCGGGGCATCCCCCGAACTACCCCGGTGGTGGAACTCGGGCATTGCGTGTGTTTTCGTTTCCTTTACAGTAACTTGGATCACTCAGGGGCGAGTTATGCAATTAATGACGAGCGCAGCTTACAGAAGTAACCCCTGGAACGTTGCACCAGTAAACGAGAACGGGAAGAATGTGGGGATTCGTTGTTTACCCCCACCAATGCTTTTCCCTGCAGCAGAACGTTCTTCTATAGGTTGGCTGGAGGAGGTGGTAAAAGTCAGTTTTATTCCCTCAAGTCGGGCAATGAAGCCGAGGTGGATTTTTAATTCTTGGTGTCATTTTTGAAGTGGGTTTTGGCCTTGCAGTTAGCGGGTGTGAGTGTAACTCGAGACGGGGCGTTTTGGAGCTGATAGACTGAAATAACCGCAGTAAAAGTTTTGGTCACAGGAAGCTGGAAGCTTTTCCTGTTCCTTCCGTTGTTCAGAAACGGGCAACGGAAAAGTCATGACATTTCATGCTTTTATCTTGTGCAACCGGAGAAGGAAAGATGGCTTTGTGTACAAAGCCTTTGGCTGGGTAATCTGAGTTGTAGGAGTAACTGCAGATCTAGTTGGGCCTCGTGCCTAAACGGCACATGTTGGGCTCCTTGGAGAGGATCTGCATGTCAGGCTGGATCTCTGGTGGTTATTGATGCCCCTCTGTGGGCACTGATGCCAACCTTGGCTCCCACTCTGCCTTTCCCAAACGTGCTGCTCAGGTGGTTTCTCCTGCAGCTCCCGTGTAAAGCACAGAGTAAATGGCGTTAGACGTAGTTTTGGTTCTCGGGTGCTGTTGTTTTGGCTGTTTCCCATGTGAAGTGCTCTGAGAAGCATCCGTGAAGAGACTGAGTTCTAATTGAAAGCAGAATTTTGTGTTCAATCAGGGGGTTGTTTGCAGGGCTGGGGGGAAGGTCCCTTCCTCTCCTTGTGCCCAGGAGTCTGGCACGTTTTTGCTGAGACAGTGATGGGCTCTTTTGGATGGTGGAGTCTGCAGGAGGAATAAATCCCAAGTGAAGAGTGTGCCACACCTCCAGCAGTAATGAGAACTTTCTCCTCCCATCTCAGCCTCCAGCACTAAGTGTATATTATAAATTCTTAATACTGTTTGATGGTCCAAGTGATAATTTCTTGCTAAAGTAACAGTAACTGTTCCAATCAGCCTTGAATGCATTGAAGGCTGACTCAATTAATTTTTTTTTATATTCTTTTCACTTGTGGTTTATTTCTTAAGGAGGTTAGTCAAGGATTTTTCTTTTTATTGGTTGCCTTGATTTGCACACCACAGCTGTCTATAAATCCAGGTGGTGGGCAGAAAATTCTAGTGGCTTGGTTAGAGCTGCTCTCAGCCAACACTTAGTGTGGCTTTGGGTTCTTTTCAGCTTGTGGGATGAGCAGAGACATCACCTGCAAGCGGTGCAGTGTCAGATGGGGCAAGAGAAATTAAATTCAGCATGTCCACAGTGGGAATGTGGTGGCTGGGAGTGCTTGGTTTCACCCTGGGATGTCCCTGTTGGCAGAGGGCTCCTGACACCCTTGGCTGGCGGGAAAACAAACTTGTGTCACCCCGTGAGTGCCTCCCAGCCTGGTTTTAGCTGGGTAGCTTTTGAATTTGTGCTCATTATTTGACTCAGACACCTTCAGGTGTCTTCTTGTGCCAGAAAACGAGGCCAAGACTTCATTTCGCATCAGCTCATCTTGCACCACATCTTCCCCTGCTTCCTGTGTAAAACAGGGCTGAGTATTGTGGGTGTCTTAAATCTGCACCTGTGGCAGCTGGAATATAAACCCAGTTCTAACTGTCCTGGCACAGAGCTGGCAGGTTGGGCAGGATCTGCATTTCACTCCTTAACTGACTGTTCCTCTGACTTCTTAGACAGCCAAAGGACAGGGTTTCCACTGCTGCCTGTTGGCCACTTTACAAGAAAAAAACGGGAGAAGAGGGAGGCATTTGAGAGTCAATACTTCACTGTTGGCATATTAATTCCACATCCTGCCCTCAGCTGTCTTGCACAACTTGTAGAGACCAGTGCAAATGAAAGCAGAATTTGGTTTTTAGTTTGACTCTGGTCTAAACCAAATGCATTTGGCCAGAGGAGTGGTGCTAACAGTGGCTTTTTTAGACACTTTATTTAACAAACACTCTTGGTTTGAAAAATCTGACAAATGGTGCTCTTTTCCTGCAGATGATGTTGATCCTGGCCTAGGAGTGTGTGGGTGGATCCTGGTGATCACCTCCTTTGTTTTCACCATTCTTACATTGCCCGTGTCCATCTGGATGTGCATAAAGGTATAAAAGTGGGATTCAGACTTTAAGCAATGCAGAGTGCTCATTATTGTTCTCCTTTTGAGTTACTTGTTTTAAACAGAAATTAATCCAAGTCTGTTCTTTCTTGAACCATAGCAGACAGTGTAGAGCAGAGCCCAGCACTTCAGGGCATTCCTCTTCAAACCACAAATGCTGTTACAATATTGTGTCAAAATGATTCCTGCATTGACACCTTTACTGCACCTGCCCAGTTGTCATTAGTTTGGAAGATCAGACTAATTGCTGGAACCCATAATTACTCTTGGAAGTAAACTCTATGTTTATGTCTAAATTTGAAGTATGTAAATATAAATATGGAATTATGTACATAGATGTGGCTGTATGTGACAGTTTGTGTCAACTGTGATCACTCTGAGATTGCTGTTTGCAGTTTCCAGAGAGGAGGAGTTATTTCCTCTTGGTTTGGCATCAGAATTGGAGATGGAAAAATCCCTACTGGGTCACAAACACTGCCCTTTGTTGTGTTGTTGCCAGGATATTCCTGATGGCTGCTCCTAGTGCTTGGACCTGCCCAGGTGACCTCCTGTTGATGATAGTCTGAAGAATATTTCTTGTGGAATATTATCCTGATTTCTCCTTTTCCTCTTTGCTTTCTGACAATAAAGGTTAGGCTAAAATTCTCAAAAGCAGCCAGTAGAGAAATGTGTGTTAAATTTGAGACTCAAGACTTTCTTAGACTGGAGTATAATAGTTCAGAATCCATCCTGTGGCCTCTGGGAAGCCTTTGCATGACATCCAACAATGTGTTGCAGATTATCAAGGAATACGAACGAGCCATCATCTTCCGCCTGGGACGCATCTTAAAAGGGGGAGCAAAGGGCCCAGGTGAGTCCTGGACAGCACTTTGGTCTAATTAGTCATTAGTAAATGAGAGCTGTGTAGAGACATTGCTGCACAGTGGGGAATGGATTTCTCCAGAATTGTGTAACTTCCAGTAAGGGGATGTGTTACAACAGGAATTGGACTCAATTACTCTTGTGGGTCCCTTCCAGAATGTTTTATGATTCATACTTTGTATGGAGAAGAATGGTCACTAATTATCTGTGAGCCTTCCCCAGCTCTGCTTTGGGGTTGTATGGCCTGCAGGTAGAATCAAAAGCACTGAATATCAAATGTGTTATTTGAGAAAAGAAGTTTGACATGTCAGGGAAAACCCAGTTGGTCTGAAAGCCTTGATGTCCTTCAAAAGTAACAGAAGCCATTAAAGCATTTGATAGTTTTGAAAAATTACCTGTGTACATGAGAAACTCAGATCTGGAAGAATGTTGTTTTCAGCTGTTGCTCCTGCTGCTCAGGGTGGCAGGAAGGGGCTATAGCTTCTTCCCTCATTTTCATCCAGGTTTTGCAATATTCCACATTGCTGTAAGGCTCAAAAATTCCAGTGATCAGTGAACAAAAGGAGGGTGGTTGTTTCTGCTTTCCAGAATTGGGCCCCACAAGTAACTGGGCGGGGGGGGTGGGGGGAGATTTTTAAAAGTAGCCGTTAACAGTTCTGGGGCTTTTTTTCCCAAATGTTAAAAATCTCTTAAGTTAGTGATACCCTGATAAATTGAAGTTTCTCAGCAAATGTTTTTGAAAGTCTTCCCCTGGTCTGGAAGCCACTGACAAGTGTTGTGCTCTGAGCTCCTCAAAAAGAGCTGCTTCAGCTTATTTCAGTAGCAAGTTTCACCTGCTTTATGACCCATTTTCACATCTTCTTGAATGTATTTTTTTGTACAGGTTTGTTTTTTGTCCTGCCCTGCACAGACAGCTTCATCAAAGTTGATATGAGAACCATCTCTTTCGATATTCCTCCCCAGGAGGTGAGTTTGCATTTGCCTTTGCATCTCATAAAGCCTTGGCAGAATTTTGTGCATCCTTTTCCCCTCTGAGTAATGGGTAAGATGTAGCTTAAAAACAGATTTCTTGTGCAAGTGCAATGTATTGTGGAGAATACATATATCCTTTAGAAATGTCATCCAGTAGTAGAGCTCTGGAGGAAAACAAGTGGTGCTGGTCTCTGAGGGCCAGATGAGATCATTTCTTTCTGCCTGAGAGCTGGGATGGGGAGGGCTTTGGAATGAAGGCTGCTGGGCTTCATACAACATTCCTTAATTGTTTCTGGGAAACCTGGAAGATTTCCAGATGCAGCAGCGATCTGTCCTGTGCCAATTTATCTAGATGTATGAAGCAGCTCAAATCCTGGGATGAAATTGGTATATACATCACATGCTATTTATAGCAGCTGAGGGAGTGAGTGATCAGCTCCCTGAGCTGGGTTTGTGTGGCTTCTGTGCCCTGCACAGGAACAGGACACCGAGGTGGTACCACACCTTGTGGCTTCTGATGTCTTTCAGCCGAAGGTGCTAAAGAACAGAAAAATTACTTTCATTTCCAGCCTGGTTTTCCTTCGACCTCTTAATTTTGTAGCAGGATGTCTCCAGAGCATTAAGCCAGCTGAACTCAGTGGATAACAAAAGAATAAAAACTAACGGGCCCCCTAAACAGAAGTTAGTGAAGAATTGTATCTTGGTGGCTATATCGTGTATCTGGTGTATTTTGCTGGACAAAGATGCTCGATGTGACCTGTCTGGTGCATCTGTTTCCTGTCAGATTTGCTCCTTGGCTTGTTGCTCATTGTTAGTTGTAGATTAAGACAAATGGCAGCTGTCCTGGTACACTCTAAAGGGTAATTGGGAGAAACCTAATCACTGGCAGGCAGAATGTGCTTGCAGCTGCTGATGGGCCATTAGTGAAGCCATCAGTAAGACAGTTTTTTCTTTTGACTCAATTAAATTATGCTTATGGATTTAGGCTTGTTTGTGTTCAGTACATAGAGGCAGAAACCCATTTTTATATGTACAACATGATTTCTGGGCATTCTACTCATTCTTTAGTTGCTTTAGAAAAAGCCTGCTAAGAGAGGGAGTTTTGGGAGGGGGCAGAGCAGGGAAGTCTTGAAGGTTGATTAACTCACACAGCCCTCTGTCTTGTCAAATAACAGAGTAGTAACTGTCTGACATGGAATGAAGACACTCCTTCTCATGTTCATGCAGGATACCTCCATCTCTTTGTAACTCCGCTTCACACTAGAATTAATATCAGTGCGTTCTTGTGAACAGTGGGAAATGTTCACGTGCAGAATATGTGTATAAGGCCTTTTGCTTTCAGTGAAAAAAACAGGAGTTGGTCAAATGAAACAAATACATAATGATCATCCTAATTAACCCTGTTTTTAGAGAATATTCTGTGCTTTCCCCATTGCTTTCAGATCCTGACCAAGGACTCGGTGACAGTGAACGTGGACGGGGTGGTTTATTACCGGGTCCAGAACGCCACCCTGGCCGTGGCAAACATCACCAATGCCGACTCTGCCACCCGGCTCCTGGCACAGACCACCCTCAGGAATGTCCTGGGCACCAAAAACCTGTCTGAGATCCTCTCTGACCGTGAGGAGATTGCACAGTGCATGCAGGTATGAGCAGCTTGGAGTCATCCATCCAACTGTTGGGTGAGCAGCGGTCCCATAAAAAACTTGTACCTTCTAAGTGATAAGGCAAGTTGTGATTTGGAGCTTTAGGCAAAGCTCCATCAAGATCTCTTGGGATGGAACTCTGGAAAATCAAAATGAGGGACTAAAGCAATAATGGACCAGTGGCAATGAGGGATACAGGAGAGAAGGGCTTTCCTGGATCCTTATGTCAGTACTTGCTGTTGAAGGAAGTCATGCCTCAGAATTTCTTCAATAAATTAATCAAGCTCTGGGGTGTTTTGTTAGCCTAAAACAATTATGCTGTTACAGTTATCAAATCATACTACAAACACTAAAGTCCAAGAATTCTAAGACCCTTCATTTGGTTTATTGATCATTCTTCAGATTTGGCCATTAGTTTGAGCTGGGTGTGTGGTTTAACTTCCCTGTCCTGCCTTCTGTAGACCACACTTGATGATGCAACAGATGATTGGGGCATTAAGGTGGAACGTGTGGAAATCAAGGATGTGAAGTTACCTGTGCAGCTGCAGAGGGCAATGGCTGCAGAGGCAGAGGCTGCCCGGGAGGCAAGAGCCAAGGTAAGGACACAGCACAGAGGGTGCATCTGGTTTGGTTTTTTCCTTGTAAAGAACTGTGGGTCCACAGATCTGTCCTTAATGAACTCAGAATAAAAAAGAGGAAATAAGGAGGTGTTTCCCCAGTAAGAAACATACCATTCCCTCTCACACCCTTGTAGATACAAAACCACGTGGCTTTAAGGAGGAAGTATTCCCAGCTGTCTGTGGATAATCTGCCTTTCAGAGGCAGTGCAGAAAGAAGCACAAAAGTTTTTGAAGACTGAACAAATACTCCCATTGCATTCTCAACATGTAGTGCCAGCTTTTGTGGTCTGGCATTCTCTGGATGGGAGGAAAGCAGGAGTGTGGCCCGGAGGGCAAACAGGAATGGCTTGTGCCTGATGAAAGCACATGCCCAGGGAAGGCCACTTATGAGTGCCAAGAGTGACTTTGGCACCTGATTAGCCCCCCAGCTTCCTCATTAGTCCCTGTGCCAGCAGGATTCAGTCTCTCTGCCTATGCTTCCCCAGGTGATCGCAGCTGAGGGTGAAATGAACGCCTCCAGGGCCCTGAAGGAGGCGTCCATGGTGATCACAGAGTCTCCTGCTGCCCTCCAGCTGCGGTACCTGCAGACCTTGACCACCATTGCTGCAGAGAAGAACTCCACCATCGTCTTCCCCCTGCCCATCAACATCCTGGCGGGCCTCTTAGGTGGGAAGGAGTAGGCAGAGTGGGAGAGGAGAGCTCAGGCTCAGCCCACATTTGCAGCACTGAATTCCCTGTGTTATGTAGCTTGTGGCAGTGTTAGCAAAGTGGGTTTGCCGAGGAACCTCTTTTGTGTTACTAAGTGTGTTATAAAACTTGTATGTAATGTTTGTGAATATGGTTAATTACAATATTTGAAGTTGAAAAACCTCTCGGAGTACAAGCAGGTTGTGATCTTAAGCTTTATCCATACTGTCCTGGATGGGACACCTCTAATCCAAAACCTCTCCTTTTCAACTAGTTGTGATTCAACATTTGGAAAGAGAATTATTCCTTCTAATGAATGGGTCTGTGGCCTGCAAGGGAAGTGGAAGAGCCCTCACTGTGTCCTCCTGAAGTGTAGCTGTCATGAATTGGTTCTCTGGCTTACATAAGCAAAAGTAATGGAATTCCATACAGGAGTGATACTGTCCTGGGGACTTGTGAAAACCAGGCTCAGGTCTCTAAACCATTCCCCATTCAGGAGAAACAATTGTTAGTGGAGCTCCATGCCTGTTCTGCCCTCAGGAATGGCACAAACATGCCATAGTTATGGATACAACGTGCTTGTGGTCACTGATGGGGTGGTGTTGTTACAGGGCTGTGTCTCTATAGAGTTATGCTGCTTTAAAGCACTGAAAAGGGTCTGCCTTTATCTGTTTCTCTTAAAAATAATTTTTAAAAACCAAAGTACAACATTTTATCTGGGCCTAGAGCCTCATTTCTCTAGGAAGTCAGCTGTCTGTAACTAGTGGGGCAGGTGGTGTCCTAACAAAGATGCTGCACACTTACACACCTGTTGTAACACAGTGGGGCTTCACTTGTTGGTGCTGCTCTGTGCACACCTGGAGTGGGTGTGGTGTCACTAAGGGCTTACACTTCATCCTCACACGACCCAACCTGTGTGTCTGTTCAACTTCACGTTTGGTACCTCTTTAGTAGATGTGATTACAGATTAAAAATGAGGAGAGTTAGAGTCTGCATGGGGAGGCTCTTCAGGCTGCCACCAACACCGAGTCTGGCATCTTTAACTTTTGGGAGGTGGCAATGAAACTGAAAAGCCAAGCTCAAAGATGTAAGTGCCCTTCTCACACTGGCCAGCACAAACTCCATAACTTGTGTTTGTATCCCCTTCCTGCTGTGATCAGTTCTGTGTTTCCAGGTGTTTAGAGCAGGCAAGGCTGTTCCCTGTGCCTTGACACGCTGTGCCTTTGTCACTGTCAGGACAAAAACCCCAAGTGCTGTTGCTTTTCTGCCTGTTTGCTGTGAAGGTTTTCTCTTCCTCTGCATCACCAAAGCAATATACTCCTCTGTTTGTCAGTGCAGCGCTTCATGTAAGCTGAGCTTAACTTTTGGCTGGGAGGGGGGAGAATAATTAGCATTGCTGTGCTCATGTGCTTGGAAGTGGGGAACAGCAACTGCACAGAGGTCAGTCCTTGGGGAAGACAAGTGACTCTGTAACTCCTGCTGTTGCTGCTGCAGGTGCCACCCCTGTGAATTCTTGTTGACACCACGAGATGCTTTTTGCTCTCACCCTGAATAAAAAACATGCTGTTTGCTAATGAGTGACTTTCTGTGTGAGCAGAATGCTGTTAATTTATCAGGGTCTTAAATGCTAATAATTCTGGTGAGGAGAAAGCAAAACAGTCCCAAAGCTCCTCAAAAGAATTTCTGTAACCATTTAGTAAAAAGTTCATGTGCAAAAGATGGTGCAAAGAAGGTTTTGATTTCTAAGGTGTGTTCCTTTCAAGTAAGTTCAAACATGAGGTCTACAGGTACTGTTTAATTTTTTCTTCTTCATAACAAACCCCACCATTTCTCTCCTTCACATATTTCATACAAGCTTTATTGTATTAAATATAATCAAAGCAGGGAGTAGGGTCAATGACTGGTCGTGATTGTTTCCGGAAATTATTGCACAGCTAATTGGCTATTAACATCATTCCCTCATTAACATGCATCCTGCCGGAGGAAGGAGCTCCTGAAGGCATTGAAGGCACTGAACTTGCTCTGTCTAAAACCTGTTCCTCAGACATCCACATCTGCCATTGCTCTCTGGAGAGGATCCACAGCCCAGTAATCATCATCCCAGCCCAGGAACCAGCCGGAGAAGGTGGGGGGCTCAGAGCCTTGTTTGATGATGGTCACCGGGGTCCTCTTGTCCCGGTTGGACGGGTCTGTCTCGATGTACCGTTTAGCTGAGGAGGAAAATCACTGAGTACAAGCCCTGCAGAGCAACACCTGCAACAGCTGAATTGGGGCCAAATGGGTGCTAGAGAGACAGTTCCACACTGTCCCTTTAAACCAACAAAAGTTTTCACCCTGTGGTTTACCTACACCTGTGATCAGACAGTGGGAAAGTGAGAAAGGGACACTTCAGAGAGGAGAACGTGACATTACCAGATTTCAGTGCCTCAGTCTTTTCCTCTTCTTGGGCATCTTTCCCAATCCATACAAAGACCTAAAGATAAAAATATGCATATTAATGATTTCAGCAACAATCAATCTCTTTATGAAAGTTTAATTTAGATGAAGTCGCAGTGAACAGAACGTGACACACAACCAGAACACCCTCGTGTTTGAGTGCCTGGGTTGTTGACCCTACATAACCAAAGCCATTGGTTGATAAGAAGAAGCTTTTTGCCTCCATCTTGTCTACATAAATGGCAGATCCATTAATTAATTCTACACTAGTTTAACTAGTTGAACATCCAAAGTCTAAGTTGCCTTATGGCTGATTTATGCACAGTCCAACACAGCACAGTACACCAGCACTTCTGGCTATTTAATTCGGGTCTTGATTTAGACCCACTCTGCATATTCTTTGCTACTCTTGTCACCCTGTAAACATGACGTACCTGATCCCATGTGTCAAGGAGCATCACATCATCTGTAGCCAGGTCATCCTGAGTTAGATCTCCAGGAACCTCTTCAATCTGGAAAAGAGAGGGTTAAGAGGAGCACATGTTTCGAGTGCCCCTTTGCCTGTACAGGAGCAAGATCAGGGGTAACCCGTGTTGGGGGTCTCAGAGCAGCTGGGCCTGAGATTGTCCCAGCCCTGCCAGGTGGGTGTGGAATTAGTTAATTAATTAATTTGATACTCACAGTGAAGCGCCCGCTCTTGTTGGAGCAGGCGAAGAGACGAGGGGGGTGAGTGTCCATCTTCTTGTCCTTCAGCCGGGGGGAGGTGCGGTACGGAGCCTTCCCACCCAGGGCTGCCCAGAAATTGTCTGGAAAAGAGAGACTGATGCTTCAAATGTTCATGGAAAACACAGTGGGGTTATGGTTTGGGCAGGGCTTGAAGCACCCTTCTGTCAAAGTTCTAAAGGCCAACGTGACATGAGTGTGCTCCGTGCCCATGTCCACATTTCCTTGCTGTGGGAGACAAGATAGCCATGAAATAATTTCTGAGGATGTGCAGCTCACAGAAGTGATCCCAGACTGCCCTGTGACCAACTCACCCGGCTCTCTGCCCTCAGAAACCTGTACTGGGCGAGCTCCCAGTATCTTCAGCAGCTCTTGTGCTCCCGATTTCTCTGTGTCGCTGGCTCCTTGGCCAACCCAAAGGAAGGCAGCAGAGGGAGTTTTCAGGACAAAGGCATCGTTGGAGTTCAGCTGACTGGCAGTAGGATCCAGCTGAAAAGAAGGAATATTGCAGGTGTCAGATGTAATCATCCTCTACCCAGAGCCCAAAGTTCAAAATAAAACCAGAAGCTATTGTTGAATAAATCACAAACGAGATACTCCCTGTGAGCATGTAAGGCTGGAAGATGTGCTGTATATTCCCTGTATCCAAGAGATGAGTTACCACATGAAAGAGGAAATAACTGTTTCAGTGTGTGACCTACAGGTGCACACAACCTATGGCAGGAACACCTGGCTCTGTCACTGTGCCAGTCAATGGTAGATTTATGGCAGGAGATTTAGGAACTTGCTGGGGAGCCCATGGCAGAGCAGTGTCCCTGCTGCCAACACTGATCAATCATTAACACCATCTCCTTTGTGTCAACAAGGATGGGCCGTCTCAAAGCTGGAAACCTGGGAAGTTCCTGGAGCCATAAACCAGTGCCTTCACCTGCCCTGTACCTGTTCCCTAGGATTTAATCTCTCTGTTGTTGCACAGGGTATTGGAGTGCATTTTCTTTCAGAGGAGTGGGACTCTCAACCCATGTCCTGGTCCAAATTCCATTTCCACAGAGGGAATTCAGCTTTCCTGTCTTCAGCACTGTTGGCACACAGGCTCAGAACAAGTCACAACAGCCTGATCCTGTTCAATTGGATCACGTTCCCCTCGTGGCCTGTGCCTACAACACCCAGGTAACAACCCTCCACCTACCTCCACTGCTCTGGTAGCTCCAGAGGTGCTGGACCGGACCTGGAACAGCCGCGTTTCTGCAGGTGCTGTTTGGCCTCCTTCCCTCGAGGTTCCACCCTTGTAAACAATCAAGGGCTTCCCCCCAAACATGCTCATCAGATGAGGTGGCTCTTTCCCTTGCACTACTCGTTTCTGGAGAAAAGGAAACTTGCTGTTGGTTTTGAGTAGCACAAGGTGTCCCAGAAAGGTGTTTTACAGCCTCTGCCCAGCTGGTATATTCACACAGCACCCAGCTGTGGGGCCAGGAGTTTAATATGTGCATTATTCATTCCCTCATTGTTGGGGTTGGGTTTGTGCTGGGTTGTGTCTGTGTCTTTACCTGCACAGGGCTCCCTCCCAGCTCCTCATCCAGCTGCACTGTGAGGAATGCAGAGGTGGCAATTTCATCCTGTGTGGAGTCAGCACCCTGCCTGGAAGACAAGGCCAAATTCCAGCTTTATTTTCAGCCCTTCCCCACAAACATCTTACAGAGATCAAGAAGAGTTAAGAAAACCCCGTGTCACCAAACCTCTGCAGCACTTCGTTCAACAGGAAGGAGAAATTCCTTATCCTGTATTGTAGCACAATGGTAATAGAGGGAGATAAGAGCCTTTTCTAGATAAGGGGCACAGATTCTTCAGTATCTCCATGCCAGTCTCCCTCTCTCTTTCCAGCAGCCAGTTTAAAAACAAGGCTGTTGGCAGTGGGATCAGGAATTACACGTGCAGCCTCTGTGCAGGCTGTGTCTCTTGTAGGTTCAGTCAGAGGTTCTGCCTGTGCCTTCTGCTTGTAGGGAATCCATCCCATAGACCAACAGCTGGAAAACTCCTCAGCAAGGACACGAGCTGGGAACTGTCACAGCCACAAGGGCAGGATATCAAAAAAGTTCCTTGCAGTGATCAAAGGTGTAGGAACTCTGCAAAAAGCAGCAGAGCTTGATCCAGAGAAGGGGATAACTACTGCTGTGAGCAGGGAGAAAAGCTACCACAGGAATTCCCTCCATTGTTCCACTGCCCATAAAACATCCCACGCCTCTGGTAGTGTTTTGATTGCAAAGGAAGACTACCCAGGGTGAATTTTTATCCTGCAACATTCCTCTGTAAGTGGGAAGCAGCAGCGATCCATTTTGCCGTGGACTCTCAGCCCCCCAGAGCCCCAGCGTTCCGTCTTACCAGGTGTAGATGATCTGGCCCTGCCTCCCGCCGTGCTGGTAATCGTACAGGATGATGTAGCTGTCCCCGCCGTAGAACTGCCCGTACGTGGCGGGATTCACCGGCACTTTCTCGGAGCCTTCTATTCTCCAGATCTACAGCAGGAGGAGCAGAGATGCCTCAGGAGCCCTTTTCCCAAATTCCGCATCCCGGCGCTCGCGGTGCTGCCGCGCCCCCTGCTGGGGCAGCCCGACAGCGGTTCCCGTTCCTCTCCATGGAACGAAGATTTGGGGATTTTGGGGGGACTTTTGAACAGCCAAACCTCGGCTGGGACCCCTGTGGGCTTCTGAACAGCCCTCGGCCCTTTCAATCCCACCTGCAGCCCCACTTTTTATAGGCAAAGACATCCAGGTGCTCCAAGACAAACGTCACACGTGTGATGGCAACAGGTGGGACAACCAGGAGGAGGAAGAGGGAGAAGTCTGGATCCACAGTGTGGGGTCAGGATGAACAGAATCAACACCACTTACCTGCAGGGCTCTCAAGACCCTGCTGGTGTTTCTGGTGTCAGAAATTCGCCCCGTGGTTACAAAACCTCAGTGTTAAGAGAGCTCTCAGGCCTCCATTTGCCTCACTGCTCTCGCAGGAATGCCACCAAGGAGCAAAGAAAAGTTTGGGAATGTTCCTGAAGGGATTCTGGCCCTGCTGACCTGTTTCCTGCCAGAGCCATCATCCTCCATGCCGTGCTGGGCTGCCATGGCCCTGGAGCTGTGCAGAGTGGCCGCGTCGAACGGGACCTGCTCGATCTTGGCAACGTGGCCAGAAACGTGAGCCTGGCCCAGCCCTTCTGTCTGGTCCTTGTCCCGCCAGTTCTTGAAGAATTGCTTGAACAAAGGTGTCTCACCACTCTCGGGGAGGACTTGGACCTGAAAGGAATGAGCCTTTAGAACCATCTCCCTTAGAACAGAAGGGCAGGTTTATCTACACCTTCTCTTTTCTACTCTGTGGAGAGAGGTCATGGAGAAAGTGAAAGAGCCTCTGAGCTACCAGCAGTGTTGGGGAGAATGCTGTTTGAGCCCAGGAGCACCACTGCAGTGTCTCCCTGCAGAAGAGCAGATCACCCAAAACAGGAGCTGCTTGTCACTTCACCTGAGACCTGGCCCGTGTGGCAGAAATGGGGCCCCAGTGGTTGGGGTTGGTCACATCCTCACCTGGGTGTGTTTGGGATAGCCCATCTTGTCAATGAACTCAGAAGCTGTTTTCAGTGCTGCCTTCTTCTCTTCAGAGTTGGCACCTTTGCCTTTAATAAAAACAGAGAGAAAAGAGATCAACCTTTTTATCCAGAGAAGAAACTGTCCCAGGTACCTTTTGCAATAGTATGAGGGCCCAGCCTTCCACATCAATGATGCCAAACAGCAAATGACAATTGTTCCATCTCTTTTGTGCTTTTTGTGATGGCTGAGAGAGCACAACTACCATTCTACTTATGATATTATTTTCTCCTTGGCTGGCTCTGGTACCTTTCCAAACAAAGATCTTTCCATCTGTGCCATGGTCCAGGATGAAGCAGTCATCTGTACTCAGGGCTGCCTGGGAGAAGGGGTTCTCATCTGCCACCAGGGACACTGCCATGTTCCCAGCCCCGTTGGAGACCTGTGACAGCACAGCACAGAGGTCACAGAAGGCACCATCTGCTCCCCTCCAGCTCCAAGGACATACTTCAGAACTCGGGGAGGGGAAGGGAAATACATTTGAATGCACTGGCTGCTGCAGGCACTATTGTTTTCAAACAGGATACCTCTGACACAGAACAGTGTGACAAGAACATAACACTTGCTCTGAAGATTTCAAGTGAAGCAAAGCAGATACTGCTGAGACCAGAGAGAGAATGGCCCAAAGTGGTAAATATTCTTGGTGCAAAGCAACCAAGAAATATCTTCTAAAGCAAACCAACTGCACACTAGGGCTGGAGTCAGTTTGACTCCTCCCAAAGAAGGTTTCAAAGACCCCTCTGTTCTCCTCAGTGTCATGTCAGGGTTCCTTGTTACCTTGTAGAGCTTAGCCAGCTTTCTGTTGGCTGTGTCAGTTTTGGTCTCATCAGAAACTCCTGGTGGCAAACTGGGCTTTGGTCCCAGGACCTGGGAGAGAGAGAGAGAGAGAAAAATCATTACCAGTCAGTCCAAAGAGATCTTCATCCCCAGTTAAGAGAACAAGCAGAAGACAATTCTAGATCAACAGTGTAAACACACCCTGATGTCCCAGCCATGCAGAGGATGCATCGAGCATTGAGCTGCATGTTCACACCACTGACACCTCACAGTAAAGACACTACTGAGCCTCTCTACCCATCCCACCCACCTTCCACACCCCACCCTTCCCACTCCAGCACGGACAAACGGAACAGGAATGACCTGGAGCATCTCCTCCCGCTCGGATCCCTCCTCTGACACGTAGACCTTGGCGCGCCCGTTGCGCTCGTTGTCCCGGATGCCCTTGGCCAGCACCGTGGCCTTCAGCCGCTCCTGGCGGTTGCTGTTGGAGCCACACCATTGGAAAATGTTCTGGGGGAAAGAGGAAGATGCTGTCAGAGCACAACAACCCCCCCTCGAGATGACACAGGACTTGGCTGGGACTGGCCGATGTCAGATCAGCTGGACAGTGTTTCAGGATGTTCGGCACCTGAGGTGGCTTCAATAGAGTGGGGAAAAAAGCTTATGTGGACTGTGAGACATCTCCTGTCCCTGGAATTCTGGTAGAGCTGCCCTTTCCATGGTACTCACACTGCCGAGGTCCAGGATGAAGCAGTCCCCTGTGTTGAAGCTGTCCCAGGTCACAGGGACCTCTGTGGCTCGGACTGTTCTCCTGCCTTTGACCTGCAGCAGCCTCTGCACAGTGACCTCGTTGGGAACCACGTGTCTGAAGCCAGAAGCCACACCACCAGCCTGAGGGAAAACACAGGAGTAAGGATCCTTTCTGGGACTGGTGGAGTGAAGAGTGTATTTCCATGTGTGTATGTCCTGCCTACCAGAAATCATCCCAACCTCCACATTCACCTTCTCTGCTGATAAAGGGACATGTGGAATGCCTTACCAATGCAGGAAACAGGACTCATGTCAGTTATCCTCAAAAAAAGCATAACCATGAAAATAACAACAAATGAGTGGGAAATAAGCATGACAGAAATATCAGGAAAGTGTTAGACATGAGGAAATATGAGCACTTTGCAAGCATTTGACCTGATATCACTTTCCTAGTGCCTTTGGATTCCTTGCAGACACAACTGCTCTTCACTGCATGTTTTCACTCCTATCCCACTTCACTGTGATGGCAGGGAAGAGTAACTCCCACTACTGTTCATCTACTCTATCAAAACATTGCACATGCTGAAACAGAGTCTAGGAAGGTCAAACTGTTATGCAAGTGGGGAGAAAATAAATCTAGTGGGGAGGCGTTTCCCACTGACTGCTGCTTCTTAAATTCATCCCAGGTGTCTTGGGACTGTTCTTTCCTCTGCTTCTCAAAGAAAAACAAAACCTCGATTCCTGAAATTTTCAGGGGCTTTTCTTGTGTATTATTAATTCAGCCAAATCTCTCCCACTGGGATCTGCTGTTCTCCACCCTGTTCCAACTCATTGAAAACATCTGGTTGAGATTGGGTTTTAAGGAACTGGAAAAAGGGCAATTCTCACTCTTCTGAGAATTGGGCAGGATGCCATTTGTTGCAGGCTGGATTCGGACAGAACACCCACCTTGTACTTGATGCCCGATTTGAAGTAGCCCAGGAAGGTGGGGGACTCGTGGCCCTGCACCTCCCGGTGCTGCACAGCCCTGCCCTGCAGGTAATCATCCATCTGCACAGTGAATATTGCAGCTGCCCCACGCTCATCCTGGGAGCTCTCATCACCTGCAACAGGGAAAGGCAACAGCTTGGAAGGAATGAAGGGTCTCTGTTCCTGCCTTTGACTGTGCAAAGCCGCGGGGAGAAAGCAGATTTTACTGTGGTATTGGCAGAGGGGCTGGGTTTTGCAGGATGTGCACAAAGCCCTGGCGTGGCACTCTGTGACAGGTCCTGCAGCAGGCAGGTAGGAGAGAGGGGAAAATCCCAGTCCTTGAGACAGGAGGATAACACCCAACCCACCCCCTCAAGCAGAGAGGGTTTCAGCCACCCCTTTCACCTGAGATCTTGTCTTCCCTGGGAACCTCCACAGAACAGGGACTCCCTGTGTTATCCTGACCAGGAAAAGGTATTTTTAGGAGCAGAGGTGGCTGCACTCACTTTGCAAATATTTAAGGTGAGTAGGGCTATATGCACCCAAAATTGCATCCTCCTGTCCTGCCAGCTGTGCTTTTAAACTTCCTTGGGTAACATTTCCTGGCCAAGGGTGGTGCAGGGAGGGGCTCAGGGGTCACTCTGGGCTCCCAGTTGCACAGGGACACTCCCAGCACTCACCCAACCAGAAATGCAGGTCGTACTGGAGGTTCCCGCTCCGCTGTTTGATGGTGTTCAGCACCAGGTAGGAATCCCCTGTGAAGAAGTCTCCATACAGGTTTTTTGGCACTGGGACCAAGTCAAACTTTTCGATCCTCCAAATCTGAAGGCCGGGTTCCTTCCCAGCCTTCAAGAACTCTGCGTGTTCCACCATGGTGACAGGCTGGGGGGACACAGAGGATGGTGCTCAATATACAGAATACAAGAAGCGTGTGTTTAAATTAAATTGCTTCTGATCCCTTCACTTACTGTCCCAGGCAACAAGTTTCTCTTGCACTGAATTCTGAAAGGGGTTTAAAAAAAAGCATGATGGGGAAAATCCTTCTCCACTGATTAGTGTTAATTTTCACTTCCAATCACCTCTATTTCCTGGCTTATTACCCTCTCCTAGACTCTATTTTCTCTGGGTTTTGTTTCTCTCTCTTGATTTTAACCTATATATATATTCTTTACTGATTTATAACTTCTCACTATGGCACATAAGTGAAGGACTAATTCCCTTTCCTATAAATGCTGCTTGATGTTCCAGACTGTCAGAAACAAACTCCTTTTGACTGCACACACTGTAACCACTCTACAAACATTATATCCAGGTTTTCTAAAACCAGAGTGACCTTACCCAGCTTTTTTAAAAAAATGCTGTGAATATCATCACAGATTTACATATTTAACAGGTTTCTTAAAGTTCTTCTGTTCTGACATCTTACTTCACTACTTGTAACTTGTCCCTTGTAGAAATTACACTAATTTACACAACATCCTGTCCTAAGGACATTGCAATTTTGGTTTAATATGTTTGTTGCCATGCTTAGGAAATATATCAACACTATGCAATAGCCATTTTTTTAACAAACATAATCAACGCTTTTTCCTATTACAAAACAATTCACTTTGGCAATTCTGAAAAGAAATGGCTCATTTCTGTTGCATTGGCAATGAAGTTCGTCTGTCCATCACATCATGCCTTTGAGGGCTATCAGGTAACAGGGGAGAAAACTTTAGAATTAGAAGCATCCAGTATTTTGACAAAGAAGAGAGTTCACAGCAGCTGATGGACAAAAGTACAATATGCTGAGCTTTCAAGGCAGAAATAAAGAATGTTATAAGCTAGGAAGCAAAATAGCAAGTTAGGTACCAAAGTGATTCCTAAGCTGAAATCAGATATCAAAGATGGAAAACAACAATTCCAGCCAGGGATTCCACCCAGTCTCACTTCACCTCTCCCAAATTCCCACTACAGAACAGGACAAAACCCTGACGGAGTTACCAGAGAGTGACTCTCCGAAGCAGCTGAAACCCAGGAGTTCTTCAGGGTTTAATTGTGATGTTAATCACTTACCACAGCTGAAAGCACAACAGCTGCTGTAACAACATATCCAAGCCCTGCCACAGACAGGGAGCTGACACAGCTCAGCTTCAGAGCCATCGTGCAGAAAACGGTGAGAAAAAGACAATTGAAGTCCTTTCTGCCCATTTCTGAGCGGGCTTCTCCCTTGCCCTGCAGAAGCCGCGGGGAGTCCCAGCTCCCTCCTCTCGCTGCTGGGGAAGATGAAGGGCAGAAGCCAATCTTTTATCAGGGACAAACACACCCACCCACCCCCTCGGCAACACAGGGGCGGAACGGCTTTGTGCAAACAATCCTTTTGGAATCAGAGCCTCCCCAGCCACGGAGAGGCTGAATCCCAGCTTGTCCAAGTGCAGACAATGTGCTTTCCATCACCCACAGCGCAGAGAGGGGCAGACGAGCCAAAATAATCCAGACACGGGGCCAGCGGGTGAGGAAGAGATTCGGAGACAGCAGCAACAGAGGCAACGTTTTGTTCAGCTGAAAGCTGGAAAGTTGAGGAGACGCAGAGGAACAGCACGGCTGTTCCAGCTGGCAAGGGATGCAGGGAAAGAGACTCTGGAGAAGACAAGCACTGAAAAGATCCGGCTGAACAACCTGAGGATGGAGAGCGTTTCTCAGAGGAGCGAGATGCAAAGTTCAGCTTTGCACCTGAATGCAACTTCCACAGGCGATGGTGTGAGAACGAGACACTCTGGAGGGGTCGGGGATGGACTGATGGAATTCCTCTCATATGCTCACAAAAAGGGCATTGAGAGCCTGGTAGAACAAGAGCTCGTTCAGTAATTCAGTAATTTCACAACCAAGTATTTCTGAGGGTGCAGGAACACAACAGCCACCAAACCCACTCAGTCCAAAGGAGTTCTGGCTGATTGTAGCATCCCAACAATCCGCCACCACTAGAGAGATCATTCTTCCCACTGTCTCACACAACGGGACCTTCCATCACGTTTTCCAAGTGTTTGCAGTGAGGAACTTTCCCTGCGGCCCCCCAGGCCCAGAGCAGCCGCTGTGCTGCCCGTGCTTTTGTTCTTAATGCACCCAGGGGGGAATTACTGACAGGGCTGAGCTTCCCACTGTCAGAACCTCTCCAAAGATGCCTAAACAAGGAGCCAAACTCTCCACCCCCAAAAGCCCCCAACAAAATTCCCGCGAAGGAAAGAGCAGCCCCTGCTTTGTGCTTTCTCCATCTCCAGGAGGGTATTTTCTCTCTCAGGAGAACACTCTGTTTCTCTCTTGTCCAAGCTGATACATTTTGTTTTGAAATGTCACCTTGGCAATGTACCTTTAAAAATTTCACTGGACATTCTCAGACTGAAAGAGACAATAAAAACAATGCGTTAGTCTTGCTGGTATTTCTGATCTCTGTGAAGGAAGTTCAGTGTCAGAGGTCTAACACCCAGTGAAAAACATGCTGGAGCCCTGATTCCACGGAAGGCAGCTGGGAAAGGCTTTGGCAGCTGCAGGGAACCCAAACCAAGATGTCTGGGTTGCATAACATTAGAAAGAGATGGGGCCTTTCCAAATGGAAAAATACCTTGGACTTTTTATTAATAAAACAAATACCTGTCTAGTGCCACAGGTGGACAAAAAGGCCCAGGATCATCTCCTTTGTTAACATCCCATTGCAGGATATTCTGGAATCTGCAGATAAATGAATAGATGATATTTCTGAAAAAGAATTTATTTAGTCTTCTAATTAACTTGGCATTTCAGAAGTCCAAGCCTGCCTTGCCAATTAGCTGCAGAATGCAAATACAGGCAAAAGAGGGAAAGAGGGCTACAGTGACTAAATTGGATATTACAGTGTGCTTTTGTAAAGTTAATTAATCTGAGCCACTGCTGAAGGGAATAGGTGAAAATCCACCCCAACAGCTGGTGTGGTTCATTCCTGCTGGCAGCAAATGTTGCCTTGTTCAGTCAAGGCCCAGAAATTGTGCTCTGGACATTGCACTGAGGGCATTTGGCAGCTGAGATTTCCAGGGTCCTACTGAGAGGGAAGTTCCTGATGGAGACAGAGAAAACAGACACAGTTCAGGCTGCTGTTAATGAAACTGTCCAGCTCAGCCCCAGGAAGGGGGCTATGCAGGGCCAAGGTCTTAGGCAAAGGAAAGTTATTTAAGGAAAACAAGGAAAGGGCTTGGAATACAGGGTGTCAGTGCAGATGGAGCAGCTAAATGACACTTGGCTGCACAGTGATAAAAACAAGAACTTAGGAAAAGGAGTCCAATGATTTGAGCAACCAGTGGAAGAGAACAACTTATTATGGTGTCCAGATGTGCAGTGACACAACCACGACAGGGCTGCCCAGGAATGCCCTGCCGTGAAGTCTGGCTGCAGAAACAAGCCCAGGGATGTGCTCCTGTGCTCCAACACCAAGTGGGACACGTGGGATGTGAGGGAAGTGGACACTGCACCACTCAGAGGGGGCCCAGCACAACCATACTGAGAGGAATGTCCTGTTCCCTTCAGGAAAAACCTGTGGGCACAGAGCCTGGAATATCTTAGATCCATTAGGGGGAACAATTAATACCTGGTTCCTCCACATCAGATATACTCTCACATCTTCACACCTACCACCACCTAAAGCATATAATGATGTATCTAAAGCATTTTTCCATAGAACAATATCATCCAATACTGACAGAAAAAAAATTCTTTACTCGGGCTGCAAACAAGAGAAAAATGAGGACAACATTTTTTTGGAGCCACAGTAATTAGAGGCAATACCCACAAATACAGGCAGGACTTACCTGCACAGAGCTGCTCAGGAAACCTTGGCTGGAGTAAATGAGCTGCAACAAGGCAGGTCAGAGCACCATGTGCTTGTGCTCATTTGCAGCTCGGGCGTTTCCTCAGGATGGGTTCAGATCATTTGTCTAAATTTGCTGCTGTAAACAAAGCCCACACAGGAAGGTGTGCAGCCAACAGAGCACTGCAGCACTGAGCAGCTAAAGCACCTGCTGGAGCAATCCCTGCCTGACAAGGGCTGGGATTTTGATTTTAATAAGTGACACTTGCAGAACAGCAAAATAACAAATACAGACCGAATTTCTACAATGTGAGAACAGGAAATCTTAGTAGAGTCTGTATCCACACCAATCCTTCCTGCACCTTGGGGGCAAACAGTTGTATTTCCACCCAACTGAGTCTCTCTTTCCCTCTATTTATTTGCCAAACATTGCCTGGAGAATATGAACTGCTCCAAAGAAATCACAGTATATGTCCTCAGGAAAAGAAAGCCTCCCTTGTCCTCCAGCATTCCAGGCCTCCTATACCAAGTGCCAGGAGAAGTAAATCACTGCTGTACTCTGCTGCAACAACAGGAAAACCCTAAATCCTCGTGTTTTGCAAGAGGCAAAGGGGTATAATCCTACTAACACGATCAATGCAACAAAATCAACAGGTTGTACTTGCCAGGAACACCCCAGAGCAAGAGCTGCCTTCTCCAGGGCAGTGTCTGAAATAGTGGCACTGAAGGGACAAATAACAAATGAAATTTTTGTTTGCTTCAGAGTCTCCTCCTACCCCAGCCATGGTGACTCCATGGCTCCTATTTGAGGAGCAGCACAGTTATTCCCAGCAGCTACATCTGAACAGACACAGCCACAAACCTTAAAGAACTGGAGCTCAGTTGCCTAATTCAGACCAACAGTCCTGGACACAAAGTCCAGCATGAGTTGGACAACTGGTAAATGGGGGGTTTGCATTTGTTAAGTTGAAATTCCTACTAAACCACTTTAGTGAATTAGAAGGCCCAGAAGATTTGAACATTGTTCACTTTTTCCAGCTGTTTGTTTGCACTATGAGTCACATCAGCTCTATTCTGGGCTCTCTTGCCTCCTGAATACAGCCCACTTAGTAAACACACAAGGTTTGGGCCATGCACTGAGGCTGAAAATGTAACCACTAAAGCCAGAGTTTCTTCTCGGGTGTAGTGATGTAGATTGGGAAGAATATTCCTTACACAGGAGGAAGCTTTGCAGAATGTAAAGGTCTCCCATCTGAAACACACCCAGAGCAAATCTGCTGATACAATCAGCTGACAGAACCCAGCTGCAGAGCCCTGCCTCGAGAGCATTTGTAAGAGCTGAATCATGCTCTTGAACACACACACAAAGTCTGCACCAGTGGAAACCACCAGCTACTTTCGTTCAGTTGGGAGCAAAAATTAATCCTGAGTTATCTGCAGACACAAATCATTATTCAGCACCGAAAAATAATATTTTCAAGGAGTGCTTATGTAACACATTAAGACATAAACCAGCACATTAAAAAGTGACTACCTCCCCAAAATATGTCCCACAGAGAGCTGGTGGTGACAGCCAGAAGACATTAAGGCAGGCAGTGAAGACATGCCTGTGGTCAGCTGCAGGGAAATGATACACATGTTCTTCCTGCAGTCCCCAGGCCCTGACTGTGGCCAGGGGAAATCATCTGCAACTTTATGCAAACTCTTTTCCCCTGGAGAACAAGCCAATACATTCCTCTGTCACACGAAGTCTGTTCAATTCATGAGTTGTAACCCAAAGAAGAACAGAGGAATAATTACATTATTGCCAGGGAAGGGCTGGAAACCAGGAGAGATGGGCCTAAAAGGAGTCCAGGAGGGAATGTGGCCTTCACTCCACAGGCAGCATCAGGCCCTGGGTGAGAGAACTTACAAGTCATTGCTACACATAGGACAAGGTCGGGAGAGGGGCTTGCAAATGTCAGAGCTGAGGATAAGGGAGGGAAATGAATTTTGCTTGGGGGGCACAGCAGGTCAGGTCCCACAGCCCCTCCCCACAGGGCCAGGGGGAGTCCAGGCACAGAAACTGCCTCTGTCCCCTCCTGCCTTTCAGACCAGCTCCCCCCAGAATTCATCTTCCTCCATAAAAAACCTCCAGAAGAGACATGAGGCAACTCAGAATTAACAGAAATTAGTCCATTTAGTGCACACTCCAACCCAAGGTGCTCTGTTAGGGTGCTGGTCCCTGCCCTCACCGGAGACAGACACGGACCTGCTGCTCTGCCCAACTCCAGTGGGACTCGAGTGCTGGCAGCTCCTGCACGTCCCCGGGAGGGGCAGGACTGCCCCACTGCCCTGCTGGCCATGAAGGGGTTTCCTTCCCCAACACCAACTTCTGAGTAAATCAATGAGGAGCAGGGAATGTTGTCGGAGTCCCCCTTTCCCATCACAGGCAGGTCTGGCCACCGTGTGAACCATGACTCTGCTGCTGCAGACCCGGAGCTTCTGGCAGGGCTGCTCCGAGCTTCACACCCGGCCACAGGAGGGCAACGCTGCAAACACAGAGGCCACAATTATCCCCACATTAATTTAACATCCTTTGTATTCAGGCTTTGGGGTGGAGGAACCCCAAGCACAGAGCCTGAAAGAAGGGAAAGTGCTGCTGGTGTCAGAGCTCAGGGCAGCAGCCTCTGTCCAGCTTGAGAGATCCCGGGATGACTCATTTCCCCCAGTGTTTCAAACTGGTTTTGAATTGTAGCTGTATTTTTGTTGAATGTGGAAACATTCAGTAAATAACACAGGTTTCAACTTGGGGTTTGGATGGGATCCCACTCACTGTCCTCACGCAGGCAAACTGTTGTTTCTCCCTCTCCTACTGTGCTGGGACATCAGCTGAGATCCATTCCAGCTCTCCAGGTTCTCAGTGGGGAGTGAATGAGGAAAAAAACAGAAGGAAAGACCAAAACCACGGCCTACAGTCAGCAAAGAACACTTTGGAACAGGTAAAAGGGAAAAAAATGTAAATCTTCAGAGCCCCTATTATTCAATCCTTCCATCCAGGCACCATCACATCCCAAATTTTGATCACAAAAACCTGACGACCTGGTTTGAATATGAACTGAGGATGTGGTTACTCACTAAGTTCCAAAGTGGGGAAAATCAAACAAACTAAAATTAAAATTCATCCTCCAGAGGGAAGCATGAAATCCCTGGAATATCAACCAAACCAACCACTCCTAACGCCAGTGGCACCCTCAGCTGTCCTGGATCCAGCGTGGCTATTCCAGTGTGGCCCTTCCAAACTGGGCAGCACTGCAAAGCACCCCAGGGCAAAGCTGCCAGAGCTCTATTCACCTCCCCCAGTGGCAGAGCTCTATTTAACCTCGCAAATGCAGCATTAGTGGATAATCAGAGATAAACACCTGCCCTTCCTGCTGGGACAGGCTGCTCCTGCCTTCCCTGCCTTCTCTGACCACACTTTCCTCCCCTGAGTAGCGAGAGGTGACACTTTATGGACACTGTCTGACCTGACTTCATCTGTGATGGGGACCCATTATCAGGCAGCTCCTTTTCCCAGTGCTCCTCCCTGGATCCAAACCTGGAGCAGCAGGGTGCAGGCACTGATGGACAGCACAGGAGCTGTGCTGTGTGAGGGCAGCATTCCCTGCTGAAGGGAATTCAGAGGCACATTCCAGCAGTGCAGCTGGGTCTGCAGGGCAGGAACACCCTGGTGCACGGCAGAGTCACCCAGCAGTGTCTGGCAGCCAACAACGGGCCCGATGGATCTGCTCCTGCTCTCAGGGTGGAGGACGCTGAAAATATTGGGAATCTGCCAACATCCCTGACTTCTGGGGAAGCAAAGATGAGGCAGAAGCACATCCTCTGAAACGCAGACCTGGTGCACACACGGTGCTCTGACACTCCTACACCAGGGCATTTACTTCTCACTGAAATAACTGAAAGAACCCTCAGTTTGGAAATCCCTGCTCACGACACTTCCCCACTGCCAAAGTCACAAGGACAGAGCGAAGAAAACCCTTTTCCTTTGTGTAAACCTGTGCTGTGGCAGTGCTGGAGCTGTGACAGTGCTGGAGCTGAGGCAGTGCTGGAGCTGTGGCAGTGCCAGCCCTGCCCACAGGCTGCCTCCAGCTGCTTTGCCTTTCCCACTGCCACGGTCTGGGGGAGTCTCCAGCAGCCAAACGCTTCTCAAAATGTTTGCAGCTCAAGAGCTGTGCACTATCCCCACCTAGGGAGTTTTGTCTCACACAGGGAAAGCAGCTCCAGCCTGGCTCCTGCTGAGAACTCCAACGAGTTTAGTGCTTTTATGGGAAAAGAATTAATCATCCAGAGCATTTCTTTCTGATTCCCTCAGGCTTCTTAGTGTCTGAAGTGATTAATTAATGATTAAGAGACTGAAAAGACACGGAGTTGTGCTAATGCTGTGAGAAGCAGAACAAATAATGTGACAGAGGTACACGGAGAGCTGCACAGGAAAAAAGAAAAAAGGTAACTTGAGCTTTTCTTCCCAATGCAAAACCTCAGTGACCTTTGAAATCCACAGGACAGTCTCGAGTTTAAAAGGATCCAAAAGAGATCCCGGTGGCCATATAAAATAGCAAAAGATACAATTCTCTTTTCAGTTTATATTTTTAGAGAACCAGACAACTCCTGATCACCAGAAAGAATACACAGCTTGTTACACACAAACGGCCCATATCAGAATCTCCTGCCTTTCCAGGAAAAGCATTTGACAGGAGTCAGGCAGAGGCAGAGACACCCTCAGAACTGGATTATTCACATGACAGCTCCTGAGGGCTGTGGAAGAGAACAGAAAACAAGAGCAGCTGTTTCTCCCCAGGCAATAGGCAGCTATTGTGCCCAAGCTACCTCACGTCTGTGTTTAACCACGTTCTGCTTTACTGCAACCAAACTGCAAAACCTGATCACTTCAGCTCAAAGGAAAGGAAAAAGGTTGTTTTGGTGTCAGGATTCCAAAGCAAACCAGGGAAACAGTCGGCTTGTGAAGCTGCACATTCCTATCCAAAATCCTCTTTCACATACATGCTACTCAGTAGCAACACTGATGTCTGAGACTGGGATTAAAGTGGGAAGCCTGTATTTGTAAGTGAGCTGAGAGCAGATATAAATCCTGAGTACAAAATACATCCCAGGGCTATTTTAAGAACGGTTTAGTTCCCACTGGGATTCTGTAAAACACCCAACCAACAATAAAAAAAAAGTTATTTTCTCTGCATTTAGGGTGGAGAAAGCAGTGGCTCCTGTGGGTCAGCAGCTGAGCACAGCTCCCTGTCCCGTGGGAAGGTCTGTGCCTCTTCTCTTCCACAGGAGCAGCACTCAGTGGCACTGCTGACCACAGCACCAGCTCAGGGAAGGGCTGAAGCACTCACAGAATTATATAAAGCAACAGCAAAAGCAGGCCTGTAATGGAACATGTCAGGCAGCCTTTTAGCCAGAGCTGGCAGCAATCCCCCTTGGTAACATTATCAGAACCATGAAAGTGGATTGTGGAATGCTCCCATCCCTGCTTTGCTGATGAAAGGATTGAGTTCACCAACATGTTGGATTTGTGCCAGCAAAATCCAAGTGAAATTAGCACCAGCAGTAGCATTTTTGCTTTGTCACCCTTTTAAGATTAAGAAGCAGCCAAAGATTGATGGCTGGTTCAAGTTCCCCAGGGTTTTCCCTCTAGTACTGGAACTTCATCCAGCTGGAGAAAGCTTTCATTCTCCTGAGAGCAGGAGACATTCTGCTGGGGACACTGCAGGAACTCAGCTCTCATTATAACTTTTATCTAAACTCTCAAGCAACCACTGGAAAATCTCTCCCTGTATTTAAACATGTAACACTTCAGAAACTCCCCATCACCCCTGTCAGCCAGGAGGTGTAACTCCCATTCCTGCCCTGACTGCCTGCTGAATTCTGGGGAAACTCCTGGAGCTGGACTTCCCAGCTCTGCAGCAAGTCTGGGGATGGTCAGACAGACACTGAGAGCCCAGCATTCCCATTATCCCTCTGGAAATGGAGAGTTCAATCCAGAGCCAAACACGGGGAGTGGCTGTGATGCCAACAGCAGCCATCCCACGGAGCAGATGTCAAACGGGGCTGACTTCTGCTTTCCTCTGCTCATGGCACTCTCACCTCTCTGGAACAGAAATCATGGAATGCACTGTCTCCTGGACAAGAGAAACCCCTTGCAGCAGCCAAAGTTGTGTGAGACCCATTGCTCAGTTCTCGGGTTTCCCTTCATTTTTTCCAGATGGATTTTATAAAATATTCTGTAAACTAGTTTAAGAAACCTAAAGGAGGAGAGACATTTAAGGAACCCCTGCCCCAGGACACCCTAAGCTGAGCCATGCCATATTCTCCCGCAAAGGAAATGAAGGAAATGTTTGGGGGCTTTTTTTGCTGATAAATTTGCATCATGCAGAGTTGGTAGTGGAAAATGGAAATTGTAGTGATCAGTAAGAAAAATAAGAGTCTTAAGGGGAAACAATGCTAGTATCATCCTTGTTAGCAAAGTCGGATTTTGTACATCCAAAAGCAAGTAACATTCAAAGCAGCTTTATTCAAAGAGGATCTACTTACTAATGAGGCCTCCTTGAAACAAGTCATCCCCATAACTTTTTTTTTTAACCACTCTTCCTAGGAAACATTTTAAATACGTTTTCAGTGTCTAGATTATTTTTTTTTTTTTTGGATTTCTATTCAAGCAGAGCTTTCAAACATTCCTCCCGCAGGCAAAGAACCAACCGACCAACCCCCGTCTGTTCCCATCGCCACTCGCTCTGTTTTACGGGCGTTCACGGGGATTGCGGGGGCTCCTCCGGCCCCGCACCGACCGACGGACGGACGGGACCGGCACGGCACAGCCTGGCACGGCCCCAGCTCGGCTCGGCACGGCCTGGCACGGCACAGCTGGCACGGCACAGCCCGGCCCGGCACAGCCTCGCAGATGCCGCAGGAACCGCCCCGGGCCGGGATCCCTCCGGCCGCCCCCTCCCCCGGTCCCTCCGAGCCCCCGGCGGGGTCCCCGCGTTCCCTCCGCCCGGGGGGCAGCGCAGGGACCCCCGGCCCTACCTGGTGCCGGCACTGGCGGGGCAGAGGCAGCTGCGGGGCAGGGCCGGGCCGGGCAGAGCCGGGCAGGGCAGGGCAGGGCAGCCCCTGGGCGGGTCCCGGCGCGCCCCCGCCTCCTCGGGGCGCGGCTCTGGCGGCCCCCGGGCAGCGGGACCCCGGGCACGGATAACCCCCGTGCCGACCCCCCAGTGACCGTGCCCAGCCGTGTGTCCCCTCGGTGCCCTGCGGGCGGTGCCCGTCCCGCTGGAGCCGGGCTGGAGGCAGAGGCTGCTCCTTCCCCCGCTCCTCGCAGACACTCTGGGAGTGCCCGGGGCTCCGATCCCTCCGGGTTTTTGGGTCTCCCCGCTGCTCCCGCAGGAGCCTCCGAACAGCGCTGCCCTTCCCCGGGTGTGGGGGGCTCGGGGCCCCTGTGCCGAGGCAGGAGCGGGACGGGAGGGCAAAGAGGCCGCGGGTTCCCCACGGAGCCGGGGCTGTGGGACCGGGCTGGGGGCGCCCACGGGGTCCGGCCCCTTCCCAAAGCCCCGGCAGGACAATAAGCAGCTTTTCCCCGAGCTCCGCTTCACCCGTTTCCAGCTCGAATGGCCACAGTCTCATCCTTCTCCACTTTTCTTCCATACCTGTAAAGTGACTGTTTTCTTTGTTCTCTTCTCTGGATGTTAAGTCTTTCCTGGCTTTATCCCCGTCAGATTTTCTGCTTAGCTGGGATTTTCCTGGTGCTGTGGAAGATATTGCAGTAACTGGCAAATATTTCCCTGTCTCTTGATATATCACTTTCAGCTGCTGAGATGAGTTTGCTTCTGTCACATCTTCCCACCAGTTCACTTCCATTAAATCATTCCATTCATGACATGAGTTGTTATATGAGTTTCCTTGCTTCTTTTCATGTAGTTCCATGCAAGTATTGGTGTGTCCACACAAATACAGGGAGCCTGTAGCACAGTCTGCTCAGGGATTACAGTCACTAATCAAAGATCATCCTATTATACAGAGTGGAATGTCCCAGCAAACCATCCATGTGGGCTGGGAGTCAGAATTGTTGGTCAAATAACCCATTTAAGCTCCTAAGAAATGTAACAGAATGTTAAATTACTTAAATATTCCACACAAAGACTTTATGGCTCATGTGCTTGGGAATATCACACAGAGCACATTTGTCCCTCCTGTGGTTCTTGTGTTTGAAGCTCCAGAAAGGAACGTGATCCTTAAAGGAGTAACCATTTTCTGAGACACAACATGCAATAACACATCAGAAAACCCAGAACTTTCTGCCTTCTTGCATTTTTTCTTTAGTTTTTCCTCGATTCTACAAGTGAGTTGTGGTAAATCTAAGACAGGCCACAGACAGCTGTTGTTTTTCTTTCTCCATCGTGTAATCAGAGAAGTGTCTTGTGTTGTTGAGAGAAGCACTGGACCGAGACAGAGCCACCCTGGAATGGGCTCTGACAAAACCAGCCTCTGTGCCCCCAACAATGCCTTCAGTGCTGCTGGAATGGCCTGGAGATGGAACAATGCCATGGGGAAGGACAAAGCCAGTGGGGGGGGAATTTCTCTTCTGTCGTTGCTGTAACTGAAGAAGATGGTTGTGATGCTTTTGTGGATGAGAACATTATTATGCAGAATATTTTAGCAGGGCTAAAAACCATCTGCCATTGGGGTTCTGGTGCACGACCAGGGCAGGAGGAGAACTTGCACTAAATGAGGAACATTTCCAAAAAGGTGCTAACACTGGGCCACAGCCACTCAGAGGCTGTTTTCATGACTTGAATTTAACTACTTGATGTTCTGCACCATGTTCCTACCAAGCAAAGGTTCTGTTCAGAGCTCCAAAGAGACAGCTGATAATTGGGGGAAATTCTGCTCTTTCAAGGTGTGTTTTCCTTCCAAATGTGAAAGTTTGAATTCTGTTCTTAGTTAAAAATAGACATATCATAATGCATAATTTGAATTGTATTTGCAACATAATCATTACAAAGCTGAACCAAAGATTCTTGACCTACCCATCAAATATGATGAAAGTAAAATGATTTAACCTTTTAAACCCATTCTGTTCAATCATTTTTTTAAGTATTGTTAAATAGCAATGTTTTCCATTAAATTTTTCAGTCCCAGTTCAAGTTCAAGTAGAAATGCAGCTACAGCTGAGCTGGTGAGTGTCTAAAGGTGAGCTTGGCTCAATGAACCAGTTGAGGGAGTTGCTTTTCAGGAAGAAACCTCTCCCTGGAGAGCAGGATGTGGATTGAGAACCAGGACAGGGATGTCAGGAGCCTCGGGAATTGCTGGGAATGGGAAGGGAAGCAAGTTTTTCAGGCAAACTCCTGCTGGGGCAGTTGAATGTCCTACACTTGCAAAGTCCTGCTCTGTGTTGCCCTTCAGCAAGGAAGCCCCTGAGATGTTGCACAAACCCCAAAGGTGTCTTTGGCACCTCCAGAGGCTCCTTCTTGCCTTGTGCAAGACAGTTGACTCATCCCCTCTTTCACCACTTGGTCTCTGGGCATGTTGTCGTGTCAACCAGGAAAACCACAGCACTTGCATGTCTCTGAAAACCACACGTTGGCATTTTGCAGACACTTCTATGGCTGCAACAATTGGGCTTGTGCTAAAATAGAAGCCACTTGCTAATGACACACCCAAGCCTGGATGTTGGGGATGAAGGAGAAGTGAACCAGGCAGCAGAGCTGGAATGGGATCCCCAAGATAAGCCACAGAAACCCAGAGAAGCTCAGCTTTATCTCCAGGCAGGATTGAAGGAGCCACGGTGAGCACTGGCCCTGCCAGCTGGGCTCAAGGTATTCCTCAATATTAGTGTGGAAATCCAGGTGGGCAGGAGGAACACTTCCACTCCATCCTGCCATTCCCTGCCTTCCATGAAATACTGACTGAGAGAATCCAGTTGTTCTGCACCTCCTTACACCAGATTTACCACTGGCCCAAGTCTTGTATTATTGATAAGTATAATTTGAAGCTTTGAGATTGTAGAAGTGCCAGCATGGCTTTGGGCTGCCTGTTTTACATGAGATGAAGGAACTAAAAAAGATAAAGAAGGAACTAAAAAAAAAAATCGCCCACAGGGACATTTCTAGACACCACAAAACTGAACTGGTAAGAGATGAAAGGAGAACTGGGCAACTCAAAATTAAAACACAAGTAAAGACCAGTTAGTCATCTCAGCCCAATCCAGTGTTATGTGATCAACTCCCACAGAAGTGCATTTCAAAATAGTTCCTGAAAAATCCCATGTTTCTCCCTTCTGTCTTTGCCCAAGTTTAAACAAAGCCAGATGAAGAAGTTGGGGTGCAGGGGAAGAAGACAGACAGACAAACCAAGGCTGGACCAACCTTCCTTTGGTTCCCTGTGTTTGTGACCTGATAATTTCAGTTCTGACACCAGGTTTTCCTGACTCTTGCTCATTCCTGGAAGTGCCAGCAGTGGTTGTTTTCTGGAGGGGCCTTTGCAAGAGGGGTGGTTGCAACAGAAAAACTATCAGAACTAAAGTGTTGCAGAAAAAAATGACTGTAACTTTGAATCCCACCTTCTTTCTGAGTGCTAACATGTGATTTAACCATATTTCAGAAGTATTTTAAAGGATTAAATCCAAAGAGGGAAGTAGATACTGCAAGTCACTGTATGTAATTTATTTGAAAAGAAGAAAATCCTCAAACCTTCTATCAACTCTATTAACTCAGAGTCTTTACTTTTCCTGGGGTTTATGGTACAAAAATAATCCCAGAAACCAGAACATTTGGATGCTGTTCTTTCTCCACAGAGGTTTTAGAAAGAGACACGTGGGAAAGGCTTTTCCAGAGCTGGGGTGGCAGAAATGCACAGGGTGGGAGCACAGGCAGGATCCCAGCCCTGGCATTTTGGGATTGGCTCCAATTTCGTGGGGTTTAATCACTGTTGTTGTGTTCAGACTGAACAGGCTGAAGTCAGCCTTTTCTCAGTGTCTGCTCTTGGAAAGCTGAACCACAGAAATGCAGCTGCTCTTACTGGATCCTCTGTCTCACTCCCATCTTCAGTGAACCTTCAACTGGAGAGGAATATTTGAGGAAAGTGCACAAAATGATGCAAACCCGGGAGCTTTGAAGCAAATAGGTGTTGCCTTTTGCTTCAGCTGAGAAAGGCAGTTTTAGATAAAATGAGCAAATCCCACAGGGAACCCAGCCCAGGGGAAGGGCTGCTTGGAATTCCCACTGGAAAAGAAGCTCCAGCCAGCCCTTTGCAGGGATCAGGGCAATAATTCCTGCCCTGAATTCCAGGAGAGCTCACCCCCCTGACCCATCCCAGCTCAGAGAGGAGAGCAGCCCATGGATTTCTGTGTGTGATATTGGAACAATTTTGAATTTTAATTTAAGTGTGTCTGTGTAACAGAACAAAATTTGGGGCAACACCAGGGAACTGCATCTATTTTTCAAGGCAGTAAAACCAGACTGTAACTGTGTCAAAAGAGTCAGATCATTTTCTGTTTCAAAGACTCCCTCTCGTGGAAATCACTCTCAGTGGCCTGTTTTGACCTATTTTTTTCCTACTAGAACTCACTCCATATAAGGTCTTGCAAAACTTGAAAAGGGTTCTGTTGCAGAGTTCTCTGAAGTTGGAACCTTGACAGTGACAGGAGTCCTACATCTGTAGTAGATTGCCAGTAGATTTTGCATTTTGCTACTAATTTATTTATTTGTTATTTATTGAGTATGAAAATAAAAGGGAAAAAAAATTCAAATTGCTTATCATTTGTGCTTTCCCCCCTCCCCTTGTGAGGCTTTTTGCCCAGATATTGTGTGTATTTAACATCCAGTGCCCTCCCTGGCACGGGCTGAGTAATAATTAGGGTTTGGGTGATTCATGGAAAGCAGAGGATTCCCTCTACACTGAGAAAATGGAATTAATCACGTCCCAGTAATGGAGATGGAAATGCATTGCCACAGAAATGTGTCAGTGGGGAAGCTGCAATTTGAAAAAATCAGCAGATTTTGGTGCTTTCCATAATGTGACATAAAATCCTCTGCTTGTCTGTCAGGAGAGGAAATCCCATTATTCAGGTTCCACGTCCGTGTGTTCGGGCAGGAAGAGCTCTGTCCCACCACATTTAAATCCCAATCAACTCCAGTTCCAAGAGAAGTGGAATTCCTGTGTTCGCTCGGCTTTTGTGGCACCCAGGAGCTGACAAAGCTCCGCGTTCCTTCGGGGACCATCAGTCGCTGCCGGCCGCCCCCGAGCCGCTCCGCTGAGAATTCCTGTTTAAATAGAAATAAAACCACGGGTCCTAAAGCTTCCCCCTCTCACAAGGGGCTTGGTTAAACACCGTGTAAAAACGGAAAAGCTGAGTATGAACCCGGAATGTTGGCCTCTTGAGTTGGTTCTGCTTTTCCGTGAGGGAGGTTCTGGTGCGGAGCTGAAAATTCGGGGTGAATTTGTGGGATTTGGGAGACACACGATCCTTCCCCGCGTTATTCTTTTTACAGCTCTTAAAATTTATTCACCGCCGATTCATCCTCTGAGACCCGAGCTGTGTTTTAAGCATCGCCTGCCACAAGTGTTTAAAAATAAAAAAAAAATATAAAAAATAAATCGCAGCCCGACCGAACCACTGAAGATCATTCCACACGGGCGGCGTTACCGGCGGCAGAACCCCCTCGGAGGCCCCGTACCTGCTGTTCCCATCCGCTCCATTCCCCTGCTTTCCAGCGGAGCCGCTCCCACTTTTTTTTTTGAGGCGAAATCCGGGATTTTCCGGAGGTTTTCCCGGAGGTTTTCCCGGAGGTTTTCCCGGAGGTTTTTCCCTTTCCCCGTCCCCGCCCTCACGCGCCGCCGCCGCCAGGGGGCGCCTTCCCGCCACTCCCCTCAGCGAGGCCACGCCCCCTCCCCCACCAGGCCACGCCCCCTCCGCCGGCGCGTCGCCGCCTCCGATTGGCTGCGCCGCGGGGGCCTCGCGCCCGCTCTTTGTGCCCGTCGAAGGTGGGAGGGGAAACCCCGTGCGAGGGGCGCCGCCATCTTGGCTGCGGGGTGATGGGGGCGCTGTGAGGGAGCGGGGACGGAGCGGACACCGCCCGGACAGAGCCCCGGCCAGGGACCGGACACAGCCCGGACACAGCCGGACACCGCCCCCCCGGACACGGCACAGCCCGCACAGCCCGCGGCCCCGGGCACAGCCGCGCCGCGCAGCCCCCCGAGCCCCCCGAGCACAGGTACGGGGGGCCCGGGTGGGGGCAGCGCCGGGCGGGTCCCGCCGGTGGTTCCTCCGAGCCCCCCGTGAGGGGACGGGGAGGGGAGGGGAGGGAAGGGGCAGCGTTGGGCCGCTGAGCGCGGGGGCACCGCCGCGCTGGGGAGGCCTCGCCAGGGCCTCGCACAGGCCGTGTTTGAAATGTGTTTCAATAGATTTCTTTCCGTGAGCCTCCCCCTCGTCGCTGCTGCGGCCGCACGGACGGGAGGGGTGGGCTGTGCTCGGGGTGTGCTGACGTGCGGCGTTATCTGCGCTTTGGGTTGTGGGGTTGACCTGGGTTGTCGTGAACTTTGGCAGGAAAATAACAGGGCTGAGGGAAAAGCCACTTCCCATTCGAGAGACGGAGAAAGTGTCGGGGGCTCCTTCTCTGGTGCTTTTGGCGCAGCTGATTCGGGCTGGCCGGGAGTGCAATTGTGCCCTTTCCCCCAGTTGTGCATTTCGGTGCCATCCGTGGGTACCTTTGTGTTGGATTAGTTTGCACTGAGTTCTCCAAGCCAAGGAAAGGGGGGATCTGCTTGGAGATCTGCCTGGGAATGGCTCTGGGGGACACTTGGTGTGGCCTTTGCTTCCCAGGCCTGGGAATAGGGTGGGGGTGTTGTGGTGGGACGTTTTTCCAGGGTTACAGGAGCCCTTTGTGAACAGGATTCATTTCAGGGGCAGTGTATCCTAAACCATCCCATCCCCAAGTCACTGGAACTCTTTGAGGGGCCAGGTGGCTTCCTGTGGGATGTGTTGGAATTGATTCCTGATGTGGTTTGGATTGAGGGCTTGGGCATTACTGAGGAATGGGGAGAAAATTCCAACTCTGGGGGAATTAATAACTGAATATCACATAATTTCATACAGTTTAAAAAGGAATTTAGAAGCTGCCTGCAGGGATTTCAAAATACCATAAATCTGAGTGGAGGAAGCTCTTGTTTTCCATTTCATGAAGAACAAAATAAAAGAGCTTTTATGAAGGATAGCAGTTTGGAAACAAACCTGTTCTACTGGAGGCACTGGGATTTCAAATGTAAATAATATTTTAAAATTACTTGCTCACTCTTGTGCATCTAATGGAACCTTGGTTCTCATTTTGCTTTTCTCTCTCTGAAGCAGGGGCTGGCTCTTAGATAGTTTTGTTCTGAAATGCCTGTGACTTGTGTTTTCCAAGGCCTGACAGCACAACTCTGGAGTTCCCTTGGTGTGAGCTGCAGGTTGGCCTGTTGGGCAGGGAGAGGGAAAACAGGATCAAGGAGGGATATCCAAGGGGATAAAGGCTGGCTGAGGGAGAAAGTGCTGGGAGCAGCTCAGCTGGGTGTGGTTGGGAAGAAAGGAGGTGAGCACAGAGAAGGGAAGGAAGTTTAGGGAAGAAAATGGAGTAACTTCTGGAGCAGGAGAAGGACAAAGTGAAGGGAGTCCTGTGCTGCTGGGGTGCTTGGGTGAAATCCAGGTGGGGAGAAGCTGGGGAGACTGTGGAAGAGCTGAGGGCTGAGTGAGGAGCTGGTGTCAGGCAGCTGGGAGGGCTCAGCTTTGTGCCCCAGTCAAGCAGCAGTGCAGGGGGGCTCTGGGGAGCACCTGGAAGGGAGCTGGGGGCTTGGTGTGGTTCAGGAACCCTGGGTGTCCTTGGTGTGTGGAAATCCCAGAGCACAATGGGATTTAATGGTGGCAGATCTTGTATCTGGCTGTGGGAATTCAGTGCTTGGGGGAGTTCATTGAGGACAGAACTGTGGGCACTTTGTGGTGTGCTGTGATTTTACAGAAACCCATAAGTGAGGCAGTGACAGACTATTTCTAGCCAGGTACCAGTTGGACTGTGTTATTTTGTGTGCTTGATAAAAGTCTTTATCAGGGAAAAGTCCAATTATTAGAATATTGAGACAATCCTACCTCTCCCCAGCTCTTCCCTTTTCCTGATCTGGGGGTTCTCTGTAACATCCAAGTCTATCTGCAGCTTTACCTGAGCTCCTTTCCTGCTGCACACCCTTGAGGAGTGAGGAGAGAACCCCTGGGTGGTTGATGGAAAACAAAATGCCTCCTCTTGGAGTATCCAAGCAGCGTTTCTGTGGCTGCAGAGGGAGGTGGTTTTGTGGGGACCCTGCACCAATGGGCCAGGCCTGAGCTGGAAGGGGACAGTTGTGTTCCCACAGGTGTCACCCCTGTGGATTGCCCAGCCCTCAGCTGATGGCACTGGCCACAGGCACTGTCTAATTCAACCTCTGCAGGTTTGAGTCTCCTCATAACACACCTGCTTCTTGCTGAGCATAAAAATAGGAGAATTCCCTGTGCAGATGACATCCAGCCAGGAGTTAGAGCTGGCTGTGTCCTTGAGTTGGGCTGGAAGGAACTGCACAGGTCTCCCAGAGGCTGGTGGGACTCTGATATTTCCAGTTCTGTTGTGATAAAGAAGGTTCCAAGTGTGCCTGGAACAGCCTTATCTCGGGGTGGACAGATGGAGCTGATACTTGGAATAAGGCTTCAGTGAGATTCCCAAATCCCTGAGTGCTGCTTTTTGATTCCAGGAGGAAATGCGCAAGTGCTGGTATCTCATTGAGGCCATCTTTAACTTTGTTTTCCAAAGAAAAGCCTCTGAGGGAGAAGCAATGGCTGAAATCCTTCTCTGAACTCCTGGGAAGTGCTGAGGAGGAAGCCAGGACTTGCTCTGAGCTGGCAAACATTCCCAGGGCAGGGATGGCAGCTCCCAGACTGAGCTCCTGCTGCTTCCCTGGGTGGCAGCAGAGCTGAGGCTCAGCTGGATTTCTGTGCACCTTTCTCAGCCCCCAGGAGGAAAACCCCAGCCCTCTACTGGGATTATTAAGATTTCCGTGTGTGGAACAGTTTGTACAGATGGGTGAGGATATCAACATCCAGGAACCCCTTGCATTGCCATGAGCTCCAATTTTAGTGTTTTCTGGCTCCTCTTGTCCCTGTTCTTGTCTGGACTTCCCCCTTCCAGCTGCAGGAAATGCTGAGGAGTCACTTTTCCAAGGCTGAATTCTCACCAGGGCTTCTTGTGTTTAGCTTGTTGCATTTATTTTTCCCTTCCAGCACAGAGTCCTTCTGGAATATCACTTTTAGTCCAAGACCTGAGTAAAGTTTGAATTCCTGCTAATCCTTACTGGAATTTGGGTTTTCAAAGTTTCTTTGGTTGTTTTAGTGTTCCTTGAGTTCATATTTTACTTTTTATTTCAATGATTCCTGGCCTTTAGTAACAACTTGAAGTATTTCAGAATCTTCTCTGTAACATGACCCTTGGAATAAATGTAACACCAATACCCAAGTGTTGCTTTATTTTTCAGTTTACTTCCAGAAACTGTGTTTAAACTTATAGGACAGAATTTGTTGCCAAGCAGCAAATTTGGTTTTCTGTCACTTTGAAGTGATTTTGATGCATTTGTTGGGAAATGGTGCCAGTTCCTTTTGTATTGGAACAGCACAGAGTTTACATACAGGGCATAATGAAAACCAACAGAAGCAAAATAAACAGAGATAGGAGCCTCCCTTCCAGGTCAGTTTGTGGCACAGAATTCCCAGTTTTTACCAGCAGAAGTTATTAAATATTGCCCTCCTGGGAATCTGAGATCTCAGGTGGCAGGGAAGTGTCCTTTGGATCTGGAGGTGCCCAGTTGGAATGTTCCTGTGCTGGGAGAGAAGGAAGAACATCATGTGGGAAGACGTTCAGGAAACCTGAAGTATTGGATGTTTCCACAGTGACACATTGGCTTGGAATTCTCTTTGGAGCAGTTTCTTGTCTTTATTTGCTGGTGTTAAAAATAATAATTGCACATCTTGAAGAAAATGTAACTCTGGAATCTTCCAGGAAAGAAGGCAGTAAAATTGCCGGTTTGCTTGGTGAATTATTGTCCCAAATTGTCACTATTGACTGTCTTGGAACAAACTGGGTTTCTGTAGGACTGAGGATGTTGCTTGGGGTGGAAGGAGCTGAGTGTTGCTCTGGCCCTGGCTCAGGACATGGCAAAGGCACCCGGGGCACCCTCTGGGTATTTTCCCCCTCCCAGCTCCAGATAAGAGTGTTTGCCTTCAATCTCTGCCTCGTGGGGGGCTGGGAAGGAGGTTTGTTCACCTTCCCCAGGTCACTGGCAGGGATTGCTGTGGGCAGGGAAGTGCTTTGATCCTCAGAGAGCCCCAGGCCTGCCAGCCTTGCCCTGGGTTTCTGTCTTTGCAGTGCTCATTTCCTTTGCCATGGGAAGGACACATGACTGAAAGAAAACCTCCCCAGGCTCCAGCCCTGCTCTTGGAAAGAGCACCCTGTGTTTCTAAGGGCTGGCTGGCTGCAGGAGCAGGATATGGGCAGTCCCTGGGAGAACTGCACTTCCTTAACTGATCAGTGCCTCGAGTTTCACTTCAGGCCTGAGACAAAAGTGAGCATTTTGTGTCCTGACCATATCTGGCCCTTACAGATGAATGTTTAGGAAAGCATAGCAAGACTCTGGAATATGAGAAGGACTTCCCCCAACCTAATCTCGACTGCCTCTTCAAAAAGAGAAACTGCTCAGCTGTCCCAGTGCTGACAAAGCCACACCACGTTAACCAACTTCCTGCCCATCTGATTTGTGGCTTGCCCTGCTCTTCAGCCAGGCCCCAGCTCAGGCTGCTCCAGCATTCTTGGAGCTAATCCTCAGCTGTGTGCTGAGCTGCAGCTCCTTTGTTCCTGCTGCAAGGCTCCCAAGTGTGATGTAATTCTCCATCTCCCTGCTTTTGTTAAACCTCTTCAGATTTTGGTGTCGGAGTCAGGTTGGAGTTTCGGTTCCTGCATCAGCTGTTTGGCTGCTGAGTGCTGCTCTCTCAGGGACTGTGCAGAGCAAGGAGTTTGCACCAGCTTTAAAAGGGTTTCTGGATAAAATTGGTGGAGAATCAGCTCGTTTCTGCTCAGAGTAGAAAACTGCTGGGTGTCTGTGGCACTAATTCAGTGACTCCACAAATTGAAGTGTGAATGAAAGGGGAGGAGAGGGAGAGGAGAAAGTGTGAGTTCTGCTTCTCTGAACCAAACTGGATGAATTGTGTGGAGTTTGGTGAACAAATACCAGTTCTGACATGTTCTGTTTTTTTTTTATTTTAGTGCCACAATGGCAACTGCACCTTACAACTATTCCTACATCTTTAAGTACATCATTATTGGTGAGTACTGAGCACACTCCTCTCTGTGGCTGTGTCACTGCTGCTTCCAGAGCTGGGGCTGTGTGAGGGGGGAACTGGGATCACTTCAGTGCTCAGTTACTGCTAAAAACTCTTGTTCTTGACACAGGAACTTCAGTATTTGTGAGCACTTTCACTGTTGGTCCCACCAGGGGAAAAACCCTTCTAAAAACACGTGCAAACCCAAGTTTATATTTAGAAAAATTGCTAAATCCATTGGAAGTGGGGAAAAATGAAAGGGAGTCAGCACATCTGGGGTGTCGGGTTGCTTCAGGTTTGCTGGAGCATCATTACTCTCCAAGGTTTTAGGATTTCTGTTGGAGGCACAGGTGCTAATTGGAAACCATTGCATCAGGCTCACAAACCTCTCAGGAGGAATTTGTGTGTTTAAATGGTGCTTTAGCTGCAGCTCCTGTGGCTGTTCAGAGTCAGGCACTTGATTGCATTTGCTGCTATCCTGGAAGAACTGGTCTTGCTGTTAATTGTTTCATTGTTAATGACCTTGTGTAGGTGTAAGTGCTCTGCAGTGTTTTTGTACAGGTTGGTGAGGCTGCTGTGACAGCTCCAGCCTCTGGAAAAGTTGGGTCTTCAAACATCTGACTGTGTCTCACCCTTAGCATTGTGGGTCAGTGGAAGGGAAGCAGTTTCTTGGGGATGGTTGTCAGTATTTTTGGAATTCTTGCCAGTAATTGCAGGATTACACCAAGTGTATTTTATATTTCAGTTTCTTACAGGCGCACTTTTTATAACCCTGTGAAATAGAGTTGTAAAATCAGATTTAATACAGATTTAACAGGTTTTTTGAGTGTTCTGCTCCACTCCTGCTTAACTCCATCCCTGTAACCAAAGCTTTAGTGCAAAAATGGTAAATGTAGGGACTGTAGCCAGGGATGGAGCACTGGCCACCTGACCTGAGGAAGGAATAGCTGCCTGTCTGTACCATTTGTTGTGTGGGATGAAGAAAATGTGTTTCTTCCGACAATGATTTAACTATTCTTTCTGTAACAGGGGACATGGGTGTAGGAAAGTCCTGTTTGCTTCATCAATTCACAGAAAAGAAGTGTGAGTAGTTCAGTTTTATTCTGTATCTTCATCCTTCTTTCCTGCCTGTTGGTTTCCATCCTGCATGAGCTCGATTTGGTGTCTGTCTTCATCTCTGTGAGTGTGGATTTACTGGGTCAGGTTTTTGGTTTGATTTCTGCAGATGTAGAAACAGAATGTTGATGTAGCAGTGGCAAAACCTGCTCCAGGCAGTGCTGCCTGTGAGGAGTGGGAAAACCAGATCTGTTTTTGCAGTTTTGGAGACATTTTTGACATGGAACAAAGTGAAATCTCGGGTCTGAAATTGGCATGTTTTCAGTATTGGTGTAGTTTGATCACAAGCAGTTGGAGTTTTTAGTGCTGCCAAGGAGTTCAAAAGGAAGGAAGGATTCATTTTCCTTGTCTGCAGCCTTGGCAGCACTGCCAGGGCCTGAGCTGCTGTGAGTCAGGACACTGAGGTGGTGTTTCAGGCTGACTGCTCTGTCTCAGCTCAAACATTTTTTCATGGGTGGTATCATCACTAATTAATAATTAGCTCCAATCCTTCCTAATGTGTGCTGCATTGTGATTTGCAGCAGCTGTTACCTCACTCAGTGAGTAAGTCTGGAGGTATTTATCAGTTGTCACCATGTGCTCCTCCAGATGTGGTAACAAGTGGGCAGGAGCTGCACTTTACAATGCTTGTTTTCTGGTAGAAATAGGATTTTCTGACTGTTGTTTGTCATTAAAATGCAGCCAAATATTTCAGTGCTGCTTTGCACATGGTCACATCCTCCAGGAGGATGGGTGTTGTTCTTTGTCAGTGTTCAGCCAAAGCAGCACAGCCAAACTGATGGGGGAGGCTGTCACCTGGAGTAGGTCTCATCCTTTCTGTATTTTCTTAAAAATGAGCTTATCAACATGAGTTTATCATTACTACAAAGCTGCCTTTTTGCACTTGATTTGCTGTGTTTAGAGCTCTTTATGAAAGTGGCATTTCTCTGTTATTGCCTTGTCTGTTATTTGTTCTTGAAGATGTTACAGACTTTTTAACTGTATCTTTCTTGGCAATTCCCTAAAAGCTCTTTTCCTACTGCATTAAAATAGTTTCTGCAAGGATAGACTGGGGATCAGCTGACTGAGTACCTTCTGATTTATATGGCCAAACAGCAGCAGAGAAGGCAAGGAATTTTGTTTTTAAAACTTAACAGCAGCTCAGGAGATGCAGCATTTTATTCTCGTTAAGTTTGGGAACTGTATGTGTAAAAAATGCTTTCTTAGAGACTGGAAATCTAGTCCAAAAAACTGAATACTGGTGACAGTCTTACCTTTGCAGCAAGGAAACCTTGTCCTAGAAAGATCTGATCTTGGCTCTTGTTTCTCCTGACAGTTATGGCAGACTGTCCCCACACAATTGGTGTTGAATTTGGCACGAGAATAATTGAAGTTAGTGGCCAAAAAATTAAACTACAAATCTGGGATACAGCGGGACAAGAGAGATTCAGGGCTGTCACACGAAGCTACTACAGAGGAGCAGCAGGAGCTCTCATGGTCTATGACATTACCAGGTAAGGGGCAGGAGCTCTGCGTGTGCTGGGGAGCTCTGGGGGCCACAGCCTTGGCTGTCCTGTCTGTGTGTCCCTCTGTCTGCTCAGTGTCCTGTTGTGTGATGTTTACCGCACTTTATCCAAATACTCAAGTACTGAAGGAGCTGCAGGTGAGACACTGGGAATGATGTTCATCTGAGGCACCATGAAATACTTGTGTTTCACACATCTCTCCCTCTGGGGCTGTTCTTGAGATACATCAGGCACCTCTTTGTCTTTTCCTGCCTATGTAGGTGTATTTCCTGTTTGTGTAAGTCTTGAGTAAATCATAATCTGCAGTGTGTTACCAAAGTGCTGTTCTGCTGCACAGTGTTCTGGGAGAGTATTTGACAGGAAACCTTTTAATGTGTTCTGTACAAAACAGTGTAAATGTTGTCTGTGTGCAGACAGTAACAGAGCTGCTAAAATGTGAGTCGGTCTGGCTTTCCACACGTGTTACAAGAGCTGCTCCAGGGTGTTAAATCTGACTTGAAATTGTGGTTTGAGCCCAAACTGCTGCTTTGTCTTTCTGGAGATGGGGAGAAGAACAGGGATGAGGGATGTCAGTGTGTTTGCTGGGTGCTGACTATGCCTTTGGCACTTAAATATTTTATAAAGTACTGAGGCTAAAACTGTCCTCACTTGATTCTTTGCAGAAGAAGTACATATAATCACTTAAGCAGCTGGCTGACAGATGCACGGAACCTCACCAATCCAAATACTGTAAGTTGGACTTTATTTAGCTTGAAAGCAGGTTTGTTTATCCCTGAGCAAGAGGGGGGAGGCTCAGGCTGAAGCTCCTGCAGTGGTCTCTGCCTGTGTTCTCTCCACTTGTGTCCCCACTTGCAGTGACTCACTTCCCTTGGTGCTCCTGGAGCAAAAGGAGCTTCTTAAAGTCTTCTTGTGCCACTCACCTTTCAGGGTCTCTTTGAAGCAGTTGGAGATAAACTGTGGTGAAATCTGGACCAACTTCTGTTACTCCTTCTTGCTTTGTGGTGGATGCTCTCTTGTCTTAGGCTGGAATGTGAATTGGATCTTCAGCCAAAGCTGACCAGGCCTTCCAGAGGGATGGAGAGGAATGTTCTTCTGTGTCTGTGACCACAACACAGCACTGTTGTCTTGCAGCCTTTCTCTGAATGCTCCTAAAATACTTAGCAGCAAGTTCATGAGAAGACTCTGCTGTGATGAAGGAAAGCTTTAGAGATTGTCTGGATTAGCAGATGATTAAACAAATACCAAGAGTGGCTCAGGGTACAGCTTGTTAATGAAGAGCAGCACCAGTGGTTTTTAAGACCCACCTCCTGAGAACAGCCTGAAGTGTTGGAAGGCTGGAGATGCTGTTCCTGCCTTCCCAGAGTGGGGAATGCCAGAGCAGAGCTCTCCTGGAGGAACTTGGCTTCTGCAGATTATCTGCTTTGCATATTTCCTCTTGGTTTTTAGCCTTATTAATAATAAAAGTGGCAGTGAAAAGGCTCATGAGCTCTTTCCCAGACTAACTTTGTCTCTCCCAAACCAGGTGATAATCCTCATAGGAAACAAAGCAGACCTGGAAGCACAGAGGGATGTTACATATGAAGAAGCCAAACAATTTGCTGAAGAAAATGGTGTGTTTTTTTTTTTCTCTTGAGCTGGTACATTTCTTATGAGATAGTGATTTTAAAGTGAATCCTGAGCATTGGTAGCTGCAAACCTCCACTTCCAAAGTCATGGAATTGTATGTACAAACTGCTGCTGTGCCTCGGGCAGTCTGGATTAGTGCTGACTGCTTTGTTCTAGGAACCAGCTTGTGTTGTTGCCTTAACATAGTCATAAAACATTGTTTAGTGCTAAAATAGTGTCTTGCATGTAATCTGAAGGTCGTAATGCCTGTGCTGTTTGAGGTGTGCTGTGCATTGACTGTTAACCCTCTGTTTCTGAACAGGTTTATTGTTCCTTGAAGCAAGTGCGAAAACGTAAGTGACTTTTGGCTGCAGTGAAGGTTCATCTTGGTCTGTTTAGGAGGGAGATACTGGTCATGATTTCAGTACAGCTCTAGAGTTCAGGTAGGGGAAGGGCTTGCAAGTGCAAAAAAAGGCAAAACATTCTGAGCTCCCTTGGAGGGTGAGGTGTGTTCAGCAGCTTTGACTTGAAGGTAACTTGGGCATTAGACCTCTGGCTACCTCTCAGGCAAACACTGGTTGAGCTCAAGTGAACTGCTTTGATTTTAAGGCCTTCAGTGTGGATCATGTGGGTCAGTGATTCCCGACTAGTTGTTCCTTCCCTCGGGTGTTTGAAGCTGTAAGTTCGTTCTGTAGAGAGTGGCTGGTCCCTGAGGAATCGCTGTGCTGGGGGCTCCTGTGTCATTGGGGAGCAGGTCCCAGGAACACCAGGAAATGTCAGAATGTGACCTCTTAACCAAAAGAGCTGTTGATGGACAGCCTTCAAACCTCTGTCCAAAGTGCCCTTTGCACTTGGCTCGAGGCCTTGGCTTATTTTTGCTGCTCAGTGTTTTGGCCCCATTTCTCACTCCCGGGTTCAGTGGCTGTTGGGGAATCGCCCTGCCCGGGGCTCTGGAGCTGCCCTGGGCTCTGGCAGGGGCCGGGCTGGTGCCTCCCCATAACTCTGCTGCTCTCTTGCAGTGGAGAGAACGTGGAGGATGCTTTCCTGGAGGCCGCCAAGAAAATCTACCAGAACATCCAAGACGGGAGCCTGGACCTGAACGCGGCTGAGTCGGGGGTGCAGCACAAACCGTCGGCCCCGCAGGGCGGGCGGCTAACGAGCGAACCCCAGCCCCAGAGAGAAGGCTGTGGCTGCTAGTGACCCCCCAGCTCCTCCTGCCCTCACCTCTGCCTGCTGGCACCGGGGCTTTGGGCCGCTGCCCCGGCTTCTGTACATCTTCCTGGGTTGAATTAAAACTCTTGAGACAAGTTTAACACAGTACTAAACTGCTAAACAACTTTAGATGTAATCAGGTTATCAAAGGCAAGTAGAGTAATAAAACCTCTCCTGCATGGTAAATCTAGAAGTTTTTTTTTTTGGTTTTTTTTTTTTTTCCTCCTTGATTGTCCTTGTGATAGTGTCACCGATACATAATTTAAACTGAGCACTGATGCTGGACTCCTGATTTTACACTTTTGCAGGGCTTTTGTCTTGTATGGTTTAATTTCATGGTTCTTTGGCCTTTCTTCCCCACCTCTGACTGTTGGAGCTGTCTGTAGTAAAGGATAAGTTTTTGCTGTGAAATGATTTCTGATGGTAGCGAGGGGCTCTGTGACGATGTGCTTTTGTTGGAAGAATTCCCTGTGGGATGTGCTGGGAGTTGGGGTGGCACAGGGAAGCAAGCTGTTCATTCTTGTGCTCAATAGCTTTACATCATTTTTTTTTGCCACTTTTATCCTTTACATTTGTTAACAGAACGTAAATATGTATAAAATTTGAAGGAACTGAGCTAACAGTTAAATACATCTTGTGTATATGATTTTAATGAAGAAAAATGATGCCTGGCATTAGAACAGTGTGTAAGAACCCCCTGTTTGTACAGTCTGAGCTCTCTGTGCCCACCTGCCCTGTCAGCACAGCCCAGCTGTGGCTGCAGCTCCCAGGCATCGTTCCTGGTGTCTCCAGGGATGTGGTGCTGGGGGACACAGACATTAACACTAGTGGGATCTGTCATCTCTGCATTCTGCTTTCTCTCCCCTCCGCTTCTCTTTGGCATTTTTGGGCTTCATCTGTGGCCAGGGCTCTTGCACACCCCCTGCTTTTACACCTGCAACTGTGGGAATGGGCAGAGGCTGAACTGGACAGTCAGAACACCCTGTGCTCACTAGGGATTTTAACTACTGTTGTATTTTTTAACAGTCCTGTGTCGGGGGGTTTTAAGGGTTTTGCATCAAGCCTTCCGGGTGCATCCTTCATGGCACACGTGTGAGAGGTGGCATGTGGTGACCCTGCACCTGTGGAGGTTTTTGCTGTGGCTCCATGTGCAGCTTCACTTGGAAAACATCACAGGGTTTAGAAATGGACAGGGGTGTTTAACCACCATCAAACAGCCCACTTCAGGCTCACTGCAGCTTTTCAAATACAAAGTAGTCTTAAAATCCCTCTCTAGACACTAAAACTCGACAATGTTCAGACTTGTAAGTAACCAGTGGTACCAGAGTATTGTACAGTCAATGTTAAAGCCAAAACTGGAATGTGCAGACAATAGGATTTGGGTAACTCGTACGCTGTCCCTTTGTTTTGTCTGGTTAGTCCTTTTTTAACTCCTGTTCCTCAGTAGATGGGTATGTTCAAGATCTCCAGCTCCTGCATCCTGCTTAACCCGAGGCTGCACCAGGGTTTGCCCAGGGACCACGACCTGCTGCTGATGTGAAGTCAGTGTTGTAATGACTACAGCTTGTTGAGGTGCAATACCTGTACTCCTGGAGTAAGTTACAGTAGGTCTTACTGTTTCTGTCACAGAAAGGATCTGTTTGGACTGCTGTACTCCTCATTTGATGTAACAATGCTATTAATCTAAATATTTGTAAATAAAGTACCTGTATCTAGATAAACCTCCTTGCTGTGTGTTACTTGCTGGGGGAACCTCAGAGGGGTGAGAGCTCCAGGGAGTGCTGGGGTTTGTGCTTAACCTGAAGTGGCACAAGCTTCTCAGTGTTGCCCCTGCTCAGGCCCAGAGCTGTTCTTAATGGCCAGAGCAGAGGTGTGGTGTTTGTTCCCACTGAACTGTGACAGTGCTGGGTGACACTTGCTGCAGAGAAAAGGTTGATATTAATAATGTGGAAGAGAAAGGGCAACACTGAGGCTTACTCCAAAGTCTGTTCCAGGGGAAAGGGTAGAGGTAGAAAGGGCTGGGACTGTCCACAACCACTGTCCTGCATTTCCCTATGCCTTGTCCTGCTGCCTGAAGGATTTACTCCTAATTAGTAGTGGAAAAGGGACTTGGTAAGTTGTTTATGAAGCCATTAACTACAGCCACATGCAGCCAAGCCCGAGAAGAGCAAATGGTGGCCCCGTGCTCCCAGGCAGGAGGAGTTCCAAGGCCAGAAATGCCAGTACTGGACACAAGATGTGTTCTGCTGCTGTCCAGGGCTGTGCTGGCTGAGGCAGGAGCTGCTCCAGTACCATAGGCCAAGGGTTAGTGTCCTGGAGAGCAGCTTTAACAAAAAGAACCCACAGCCACCCCGAGATAAAAACATCAGTCACCAGAGTTTATTTTAAGGAAGTACTCAAAAATAATAGTATATAAAAGCTCCATGCATTTGGCACCAGGTCAAGGGGAAAATCCAACCTTGTAACAAGGGTTGTTTCAAGTGGAAAGTTGGTTTGGACTCATTTAAATATTCATGTAAAATATTTTTTTTAAAAAAACCCAACTTCATATATAAACCTGTTCTTCAGTTGTACAAAACCTTCACAGTACAGTGCAGGCTCTGCCCCAGCCATTTGGGAGTGGGGGCAGAAGGCCTTTTCAGACAAGGCTCACACACAGTGAGGTAGGAGAAGTCAGAAGTGGCATCTGAGGACAATCCAAGCTGTGGATGTGCTTTGAGCTTTTCTTCTAACATAAAGCCACTTTTCAAGTAACATTTGTTATTTAAACCGTTGTACATGAACACTTACCAACCAGCTGAGCCAGAGGTTCATCCACAGAAGCTACTGAAAGACCAAAGCTGGCAACAGCTTAATGTTCAACTTGGTCAGTGGATCAGTAACTCCTCTGTGGCAGGAGGGCACAGCAGCTCTTGCCCAGGCTCTTCATTTAAACCAATACAGGCACCACAGGAACGCTGCCACTGGGAAGGGTCTGGGAAGCCCCACCTGCCCCTGGGTCCCTTGGCATTGCAGACAGTGGTACCTCAGGGAGGCTGGGGCCAGGCTGAACTCATGTCTCCCTGAGAGATTCCTTGATAGCAGGAATGTGGTGGTGGTGACCCCAACACACTCTGTGGCCTGCTGGGAACCCTGGCAAGGTCTGGCAGAGGGGCCTAGGAAAAGCAGTAAAGTCTGAGTAATCAGTGTCTTCAATTAGCAGAGACATATTAAAAACTTTATAAAAACAAGAAAAAATGGCATTTTAAAGAATAAAAGGTAAAAAAAAAACAAACCCAAACCACTCTGAGGAAAGCTCAGCCTTTCCAAACACTCAGCTGCTGCCACAGTAAATAAGTGTAGGCTGTGATCACCCATCTTCAGAAACCCCAGCCTCAGAGATGGGAGCAGTATGTGAGAAAAAAAAATCATTCAGAACGCCTCAAACACAATGCCTGCCCACAGCAGAACATTACCTGAGTTCTTGAGGAATTCAGAGCAGTGTGAAGGGATCCCAGGCTGGAGCTCCTGGCCATGCCCAGCGAGTCGGAGGTGGTGCTGCCGAGCAGATCGTGGAGCACATGGAGCTGGCGCTGCAGGCTCTGCACGCTCCCGGCCATCTGCCGCTTCCCTCGGAGCAGCACCTCGGCCTGCTGGGACAGGCACCGCCGCAGCTGCGCCTGCAGACACCGGGCCGGGTTACACCGGGCACGGGAACCGCCCACGGAACACACCCCGGGGCTGCTCCCACCGGGAATGGGCATCTCGCACTGGACACACCTCGGGGCGGGTTATAGTGGGCACAGGAACCTCCCACTGGACACACCCCGGGGCTGCTCCCACCGGGAATGGGCATCTCGCACTGGACACACCTCGGGGCGGGTTATAGTGGGCACAGGAACCTCCCACTGGACACACCCCGGGGCTGCTCCCACCGGGAATGGGCATCTCTCAAACTAAACTGAACACACACCTGGTTACACCGGGAATGAGCATTTCCCACTGGACACACATCAGTGCTGGTCACACCAGGCACAGGCATTGCCCACGCTGCCTAACAAGTCACAACAGGCCATAAGGGCTGGAATGTTGACTCTCACATCAAGGGGTCAGGGAATTATTTTTAAAGCCCCTCTGTTTTGATGGCCTTTGCCATCAGCAGCCACATCCTAACTGAACCTGCCCATCATCTGTGCTTGAAGTGGTCCTGAATTCATTTGTCATGACAGACCACAGTGTGATAGAAATGAGGGCATCTTGTTGGAATACCCCAAAATCCAATTAATTAACTGAATACTCATCCTGCTACTGCCTGCCATTGCCAGGCTTTACTGTTCCCATCTCTCACTGGTCACTAGGGTGGATTTGGCTGAGCTGGGGGAGAATCCCACAGGCCTGGGTTGTTTGGAAGGGACCCAAGGGACATGTGTGGGTGTGACAGGCACAGATGTGGTACCTTCAGCCGATCCTCGTGCTGCCGCAGCCGCTCCCGGAGCGCCTCTCCCCGCCACTGCTCATCCTTGGGGAAACAAAAGCACACTCAGCCCTGCTGCGTTCCACACACAGGGACTGACACACCTGGAACAGCTGCTTTACCAAAGCATTTTACCATTAAGAAGATACTGGAAATATTCAGCTTGTCTTCCAGTGAGAGGAGCTGTCTGTCAGCAGCAGCGAAACAACTGGTCTCCAAGTTATCAGATTCACACAACAGGCTTCCCTTTTCTTCAAAAGATGGTTCCATGTCTTCCAATGGGTCTGGAGAAGATGGGCTTGGACATTTAAACCCGGTTCTAATTTCATTTTCAACCTCCAGGTTAAGCAATGTTGCTGCATCCTCCATTTCCTTTTGTCTCTCCTCCAGGTCTTCCTGGGTTTTGACCTGCAGCAGAGAATAGTCTCAGTTACAAACACAACATCAGTGCAACATCAGGGGTCTTCCTGTGTCAACGAACAAGGTGTTTTAGAAATGGGCAGTCAGAAATCCCAAACCTCTGACCAGCTTCAGCCTCAGTTCTGACATTATCTCTGCCAGGGAAATCCCTCTGATGCGAACAGGCAACTCTCAGTCACCAGGATACAACTTGCCACACTCTGACCTTGCAGGGCCTTCCTGAAAACTTTTCAGTTGCCCACAACTTTCTTCTCTGCAAGACCCTGCTTTTAAAGGGCTTAGAAACAATTTATAAAGGATTTATTAAAGGACTAGGAGGAGTCAGACAAGGTGGAATCACCTTTTAATTTAAAGCATCAAAAGCAGGAAAAGGTGGACCAAGCTGACACTAACAAAGTCCTGAGTAGCTCTGAACTTTGATAACATTTATTGATTTGTATAAATCATGACTAATTACTCCAAGTAGGTGTATTTCTAATTGTGATTCAGCAGACTGGAGATTCCAAATCAATACAAAATTAACTTGTTTCAAGTCATCAACACCTGGGGCTGGAGCTTAGAGTTAGGATCCTGTAGGATCTGGCCAAGGTCCCTCATGAGGTCCTTGGCTCATTGGCAGTTACTGAGGGCTACTTGCTCTGCCATTGCCACTTCACTCTGCATACAGGTATTTTCATGCTTTTGTTCCTAGGAAAATGCAGGAAGATGCCCTTTACTGGAAATATGAACTAAGAGAACCCACACAATTTCTTCAAGTTAGAAGGCAGAGACAGGATTAAACAGGAGTCTCTCAGGTGTTCTGCAGCACAGCCCAGAAATACAGAGGTTGGCTGCCTCAAGTTGTGTCTGGCCAGGAAGTTAACACATTATTTTGTTCCTGCTATGACAAAAATGGGTGTTCCACCATTTTGCTGTTTCAAATAACCCCTCAAACATTCTCCTCTCAGCCAGGACTTACCTGCAATTTTCTTTCAAGCTCCATCCTTTGGATTTTCTGTGTTTCCTTCAGACTCAAGATTTGTTTCTCTGCTTCTCTCCTCTCTGACACCATCTGATCTTGGAGTTGCTTTAGCTCAGACTTGGAGACTTCCAGTTCCTTCTGAAGACACTGTATTTCTTTGTCTTTTTGTTGTAACTGCAGTTCTTTTTCCAACAGCTGATGTTCTGTAATTAACATTTTTTAAATACAATCCTGATTAGCAGAAACCAAACTGTCTTGGCATATTTCATACACAGCAGATATTTTCAAACACCAAGAAACCAAGAGATGTACAGAAATACTTGCTAGTGTCATTAGACTCAGGCCCAGAGATGGCAACAATTAATTTGTGCAATGACTTACTGCTTTTTCTGACAGTTTCTTCCAGAGCTGCACATTGGGCCTCTTCCTTCTCCAGCTTCCCAAGGTTTTCTTCTGCCAGCCTGACTTTTGCCATTGCCTGCTCCAGTTTCTTGTGTTGGTCTCTTAGTTTCTTTTCCAATAGGATTTTCTGATCTTTCACTTTAGCTGTGCATTCTTCCAGTTTCTTTCCTTCACGCTCTGAATCTTGCTGGAGGAGATGAAGAACCTGCCAGAAAACCCCCACTCTGAGCTCGAACCAAAATCAACTCAAGAAAAACAAAAACCATCACTAAGAGACATTAGAGAAGTTAAGGCAGCATAAACTGGAAAGAACTCCAGTCTAACACTCCCTACTGACAAAAAAAGTTTGTGAATTTTTCTTGCTTCTCATTTTCAGAGCAGATCCCTCCAGTTTTCTTCTGGTTAACATTTGGCTGAAATTCCCCACTCAACCCAAGTTAATTTTGCTCAAGGAAGAAATTATTAAGCCTCAATTTTCATGGACAGCTGATGGGCTTTGCACAGAAATACCAGGGAAGGACAAAAGCTGGTGGCTAATAGTGATCCATTCAAAATCAAAAGGCAGCATCAGGATAAAAAAAGCCCTGGAACTTTTTCTAATTTGTTTTAGAATTGTGGAATGCAGCTGGAGTTAGGTTTTACTACATTCACTGAAATCCACTCTATCATTTCAGGTCCTCCAGTTTGCTCACCTCCCCAGAGAGATCCACAGCATGGGAAGAGGTCTCTGACCTACAGGCCCAGCTCATTTACAGCCCTTTCCTCACCAGTTCTGTGTCCAGGGGCTCTGCCAAGGACACACGCAGTCCCTCAGTGGGACACCCTGCTTTCCACTAATGCACAACTGAATGTTAAAGCTTTTAGTTCCTGCTACTCCTCTGCCAATGAGCATTTCCTAAATCCCTGGTCTGTGCTGCCCACAGAAGTTGTGGCTGCCCCGTTCCTGGAAGTGTTCAAGGCCAGGTTTGACGGGGCTTGGAGCAACCTGGGATAGTGGAAGGCGCCCATAAGGTCTCTTCCAACCCAAGCCAGTCTGTGACTATTTGTAAACTCACACCTCACACCTTCTTGGCCTGCATTATTTTTAAGGTCAGGAGGAAGTGAGGCAAGTCAGGGGGCTCGTTACCTCTTCCTGTTGGGCCAGTTCAGTTTCCTTCTCTTCAATCTTTTTCTGGAGCTGCTGCAATTGGTTCTCCCTCCTCTTGTGTCTCTCCTGGCACTCCTTACGTTTCCTTAAATACTCCCGGATATCTTCTTTCAGGGCTGCCTGCTCTCTAAGCAATTCCTCCTGATACCTCGTGGTATTTTTCAAATCCTGAAATTCAAAACAAACCCAAGTGACAGGAGGAGCTGACAAGAGGAACAATTCTGACAAAAAGGCTGGTGTTGGAGAGAAGAGAACTGATCAACCCTGGCCACACTCAGGACTTCCTTCCATTCAAACCACCTACTGAGTGAATGAACACAGTAGGAACCCCCAGATAAAAAAAACAGTGCTTGTTGTTGGTTTGTTTCTAAAGTACCTTCTTCCCAAAACAGTCAGCAACTCACCTGTTCCACTAGTTGAAGCTGCTGCCTAGAGTCGCTGAGTCCTCCCTTCAGTGTTTCCAGCTCTTCCTTTTTTCCTAGAAAAATATTTGGTGACAGGAGGTTTTCAGTCAGCAGTTAGAAGTACCTGTCCACAGAAATTCTCTCTTCATAAATGAAGAACAACAGAAACACAGTTTCTAAAGTTTCCACCTCTTTGAAATGTTAAATACTTTCTGCCTGTAGACATCTGAGCATGTTGAATATTTAATATCATATAGTAGAGTTAAAAGTGTGTCTTTTAACACAAATTCTCTTAAAATGTATTACAGCTTAAATCCCCAAACTGATCTTTACCTTGAAGATCCTTCTGGACAGCAACAATTTCTCCATTCAATGATGTCTTCTGGTTGTTCAGTAGCTCCACCTCCTGCTGCAGATTCTTAACATCCAATTCCATTTTTTGTACATTGGACAGTGCAGTTCTGCTGCTCTCTTCAGCAGCAGTTAAATCTCTGTAAAATGTGAATAATATACTTGGTTAGTTGAAAATCCTTAGTGAGGACTTAAAAATTGTCAGTAAAATCCTCTCAGCCCAAGCAGATGGTACTCAGGAGCCAGAGCAAGACAAATGTCTTATTTCAAGACTCGCATTTTACTTTTTGTAACATTTCTCATGGCATTGGCAGGTTAAAACAAACACCGTTGGATTCATCAGCTCCACTGCTACACATTTTTTCTAGGTCTGCTGTGGGCAGGCTCAAAATAAAACCCCCACAGGACACAAGAAGCTGCATTTTCTGTGTGATCAGGCACCTCAAAGTCACAGCTGTATTTTCCATTATGACAAACAGCCATTCAAAGCATTTCCTATCCCTTCTGATCTTTGGAAAGAAAATATTCCCCCACCTTCTGGCTTGTGACAACTTCTTCTCCAAACTGCAAGTGTCTTCCTCGAGCTTTTGCTTTTCCTTACTCAAGGCCTCAATGTTATTTTGCAGAGCCTGCATTTGGGAAACCAGATGTTCATTTTCCTGACGGTCCTTCTGGAGCAGTTGTTCCTGCCTATCCACTTCCCCTTGCTGACACTGAAATAATCTCTGAATATTCTCCAATTTTGACTTCTCCTGCAAGAAAAAAGAAACAGGTATACATTTCTACCACACAGAAATAGAACAAGATTTTGAGAGAATGGTGATGGAGGAAGACAACACTTTAAGGAGTTAAGAAAAGGGTACCAGATATATTGACTTGAAAGGCAAGAGACTACCACTAAAAAGGTGTTTTAGCTCAAAGAAGATCATCCAGCTGAGTTAAACTGTCTCCCAGGCTCACTCTTTGCAAGTGAGGACACAGAATTCAGATAAAAAGACTCTGGAAGCTTGTGCTCAGAAAACTGTATCCATCATTCAACAGCCACAGCAGAGTCTTTCTGCCCCCTCTCCTCCACATGCATCAAAAAAATCCCATTATTTTAAAGGGCCTAAGCAGACTTAAGGCTTTTCTGTGATAAGCTGAAATCAGATTAGAAACTGATTGATTTAAAAGCATCAGGACTTTGTTACCCAGAGCTTAACAGAACCACAGAACTTCTCCCAGTTCCTGTATCAGCTACAGAAGCAACACTTACCTCCAGAATTGCAACCTGAGTCTTTTCCAGCTCATTGACCTTCTGGTCGTGCTGTAATTTCAAAACTTGACATTCAGTCTTTTCAAGCTCCAGCATTTCCAGGACATGTTTCAGTTCTAGAAAGGTGGAATAAATAAGAGGTTAAGGGTTAGGAGGAGAAGACTGTGGTAATGTACAACTAAGAACTCTGTATTTCTTCCCAATCTAAATACCATGGAATAATGCCAGGGACATACCCCTCTTATGCTTAGTGATCTGCCCAAGTATTCCTTGAAGGTTTTCTTCTTCTTTTCTAATATCCTTCTTTAGGCATGAAAGCTGTGCTCTTTTCTCATTTATCTGGGCATCCAGTTCTTTCCTTTCAACATTAAGCTCTTCCAGAAGTACTTTTATTTCCTGTGGAAATATCAGTGTATAAAATAATGGCCTTCCTTGTAAAAGTTATCAAATAAATCTGTCATTAATATTTTGGTGAATTTAATTCCATTCTATTGTTTAACACAAAAAAGATACAGAATATTTAAGTTAAAGTCTTGCTTTGATTTAGAATAGCAATTAAAGATTTTGATTTACAAGTCTGACCATAACACTGTCATTCAAGTGAGCAAGAGGCCTTAAAGTCAGACAGGAAGCCCCCACAAAATATAATTAACCTCACGCTTTATTTCAGAAAGGAAGTACAGGATCCTTTCAGGGTAAATGGGGATGGGGGCAGGCAGCTGGATGGCAGCTTTGTTATGTTTTACACACACTCATTTGCTTCAGCAGCTGCTCCTCACAGCAACAGAAAGTCATTCAGAGACTTACATTTAATGTAATTTAGTTCTCAAGGGCCTGATACTGTAAGACTTACTGGAACTAGGGAGTTCCTATTTGTGCATCTAGGCCAAGCTTTTAGTCCCACAAAACCATAAACTTGGGTGTTCTGTCTTTCAGAGGGTTTGCGGAGGTGGTAGAAAGCAAAACCGATTTTGTGGAAACTCGGTGGGATGTTTTTGATACTTCAGTTCTTTTGTTGTATGAACTGAGAACTCCTTTGGACACTTACCCTTATTTGGTGCAGTTTTTCATGTGCTTCAGCCTCTCCATCTCGAAGAGCTTCTTTGAGGTCACCTTTCCTCAGGGAAATACAGTCCTGCAGGACACGGAGCTCTTCTGTCCTTTGATTGACTTGTTGGTCCAGGAACAGGAGCTCCTGCTGCTGAGCAGAAATCTACAATGCACAAGTTCAACAGAAGAATCATCTCAAAAGATTTTGGGTTTGTAGCTACACACATGCACAAGAACGAGTGTGTCAGCAAGATTGAGATCAGAATTACGAGATAAAGAAGTGCAATTCAAACAACCACCATTAAAAGAAGCTTTAAGAATTAAATTCTTCAGACAAGGCTGAAGTTTGGAACTTAAGACTCTTCTCAGCCTTCAGTTACATCAAAACCAATAAGATTGATAGCCCAGGGTTACTAAGCCAAGCCTTACCTGACCTTTCAACGTTTCCAGTTCAGCTTTCTTGCTTTGAACAAGGCTCTCTGCTTCTCTGATGATTTGGAGGTGATGGTCTTCATTACCTTCTGCAAGCCTAATATCACCTTGAAGCTTCTGAAGGCTGAGAGTGAGGATGAAAACATCAGCCAGAAGAAGAGAGGATATCTTAGTAACTTAGTGAAGGAGGATCTCTTTATTTAAGCTAATACTGTGTATAGTAAATTAAAAACACTTACCTTTCAGTGAGCATTTCTGTCTTCTGGTTCAATGACTGGAACTCAGAGTCTCTTGCAGCCACCATTTTGTTGATTTCCTTCAAAATACCTTCTTGTTCTCTCTTATGCTGCTCCAAATCCCTTGTATCTGTCTGTAATAACCTAAAAAAGGATTTATAGCTTTTCATATTAACATTTTAACAGCTCTCCCTCTCCAAAGGCACTACCTTGATATTGGAAAGAATTTAGTCCTTCTCCTCATCCCCATGTGATACAAACCTCCCGGAACAGTCAGTGTACCTGAGCTGCTGAACTGCTTTCCCAATTTCAGTGGCCATTTCCTGAGCCCTCTGCTCCAGCTCCTTTGCTTCTGTTTCAGTGCAGGACAAATGGTGTTTGGCACGACTGTACTTCTGAAGAGTCTCTTTAGTCTACAGCAAAAATTGAAGATTGAGACAATATATCCCATCTTATCCTTTCCACATTCATAACCTGAAGTCAGCTGCCTAAGGGTGACCTCTTTTTGACATGAATATTCCACCTGGGCCTTCTCCCCCTCTCTACCAGCAAGTAGAACCTTTTTTCCTTTCTTGTCCAGAGCAGAAAAGCTTCCTTCTCTTTGGCAAGGACTAAAACACTTTCTTTAAGCACAGGTTATCCCATGACTTATTTGCATATAGAAGCATTTTAAGAGGCTTCAGGTTATCCATGTGAAAATAAACTGCTTAAAACAATCAAGGCAACACTCAAATCCCTTCAGGGGTGGCTTTACCCACCTTTCCCCTGGTGGTCTGGAGTTCCACCTGAGCCTCTGAGAGGAGCCTGTCTGCCTCCCTGAGCTCAGCTCGGCGCTTCAGCAGAGTCTTCTCTGCACACTCAATTTCCTCAGCAACATCTTCCTGCTGCCTGAGAGACTTTTCCAACTGCAGCTCTGCAAGGAGGTTTTCTGTGTACCCGTGAAAAGAGTCCCTAAAAGGTCAGGAAGGAAAAACATGGAGTTAAAATACAAAAATGTCAGAGGCCCAGAGCCTCTTGAAGTTCTAGAATTGTGAATGAGTCAAAAAAATAACTTTTATTGGAGAAAGGTTTTGTCTTTTCCATGGTCTTACTGAAGTGCACTGCATGCAATGCTCTCACCTGCGTTTGCTCTGTTTCTGAGCCGCTCGTCGCAGCTCTGTCACTTCACATTCCAGCTCTTCCCTGTCTTGCTTGAGTTCTTCAACATTTTGATGCAACTTTTCTACCTCCTTTTTATATCTCTGCTCAGCTGCCTCTGAGCATTTCTCTTTGTATTTCCGAGACCTTAAATAACACACAGTGTCTTCAAGCCTGGAGATTTCACTCTCCTAAATACAGGAAACAGAACAACAAAACCAAGATCTATTTTCTGTTCAGTCCTCTGGGGACCCAGAAGCAGCTAGAGATAGCAAAGAGAACATTCCCATAAGATCCAGAACCTTCCTAGAGAGACATTTTTCTGTTCATTTATCAGTTCTCCATGGTTAAACCTGCGGCTCCAGCTCTGGTTCTTACCAAGCCACGATGTTCAGGCACATTGCAGAGGAGCATTCCAAGGGGAATGAGTGGGACACTGAGGTTTGAAGGCAGAGGGCCATAAACAACCTGGGCTCCCACAGGAGGTGGGCCATGGATAATGGATCCAGGAGGAACTGCCCCTCCACTGGCTGCTGCAGGAGGAGGGCCATAAACCCCTGTGGCCTGAGGTGCAGGGACATCATCTGGAAGGACAGTGTAAGTCACTGTGCCAGGTGGGGGGACAAAGGGAGGGTCTTCAGGAACAGGAGTTTCTGCATTTCCTTCATCATCCTCATTTGCTCTTCTATCTCTACCTAAAACAACCCAAAAACACAGGTTATTTTAAATCATTTTTTCCATAGTCTTCAAATGCACCTTTTAAATTCTATGTAATGTACAAAAACATACCAAATGCTGCTTAAACTGAGTCATAACTTCAACAAGAATAAGCACTTCTATTCACTCATGCACATCAAAAACATTAATTGTCAACTCTAAGCAAGTCCAGCTTTACTGTGCTCCTAAACATTCTGAGACTGTCACACTTCCTTACCTTTACCAGAATTTGCTTTGTACAACCTATTTCTGACTGGTGAATAAACCCAACATCCTCCTTGGCTGGGCAAATCTTCCCTCCCACACAGCCTGTCCTGGGCACCCCCTCTCCTGGGTGGGGATGTGCCAGAGCACCCTAAACACACTCCAGAGTCTTTTGTGCTCTGGGAAGCAGGAGTTGAAGCCTGAAGAAAAAGAAAATACACTGTGTGTTAATCTAGAAGTGATGAATTATGTGAAATAAAGTATTTGCTGTAGACATTCTAATGATTTTTCAGGAGAATGCTACACACACTCTGCTGTCTCTCATTTCCAAGCATGATGCTGCTTTCAAAAAGGACAATTAAATATACTTTAACAGTATGTCTTTTAAATTCAGACAAATGCTCTTTTTCCAATAAATGTTTGTCTGTGATATCCCCTTGTAACCTTTACCTAAATGAATTTCCAGGACTGTATTTGGAGAGCTGTCTCCCCATGTTATGTGCACTGGATTCCTTTTACACACAGTAATGGGCTTTTTCAGGGGATATTTGTGTGTGTGTTGTTTCACTCTCTCTTACATGGCAGCCAATATTTGTTCTTCAGTTTCTCCCAATCATAATGCACTCTCCCACATAAAATGATTTTGCATAAGGAAAAAAAGACCATCCATAACAAGGTTTTTATTTCTGACCTGTGATGGTGGCAGGTAATACCAGTATCCTCTTCTCTTCAAGGGATCTGCTGCACTGGTGATATAATCACTCTGGTGGGAGAGCAGATTCCTGAGGGCTGCAACTTCATCCTGTAAGTTCTCAATTTCATCTTTGTTACCTGGAAATTAATCATAGTTTTACAGGCAAATCGGGCAAATACTGCACTCAGCTTTTCCCTCATTGTTATATTGTTTCAGATTAAGTGGATAAAAAAATTGCTGGAGGAAGCAAACTAAGTTTTCTATATAATGCCAGACATACACTGGCTCTGGGAGGTTTTGGCAGTTTAAGATTGTAGAAAACAAATTCGTTTTCCTCACACAGATCTCTGACATGTTTAGAGCTGTACCAATTGAACGCACAGCACTAGTAATTTTTCATTAGTTTGTATTAACAGCATTAACACATATCCTGTATAGAGCTGTAATACAGGAAGATGTTCTGAACACTTTACTCTCCAGATTCTCAGCTCTTAACAGCGAGAAATTTGGAATAGTAGCCTTCTATATCACTGCCTACCTGCAAAAAGTGGAGAGAAAAGAGAATTACCTGTCCCAATATTATTCAACAACCACCTTAATCGATCAATTTCTGCTTTTTGCTGCTCCATAATTTCATTTTCAAACTTCTGAGTGCTCGATGCAACAGTCTTCTCACCAGCTTTCTCCATTTCGTGCTGAAACTATTTGAAATATGACATTTTCAGAAACTCACTGGGAGGTGTTTTATCACATCACAAAGAGCAAACACTATGCAACCTACCTGCTCTTCCTTCTCTTTGAGGAGTTGTTGTAGCAGTTCTATTTCTGCTTCTGCTCTAGCCAGATCCTGGGCAGCACGAGCTGCCTCAGCACAGAACCCCTCAGCTTCTCCAATCTCCTAGAATTGAGATTTCATGTGAGCTTTAGTTTGCAGGAACACCTCACAGGCTTGCAGATGTGTCATTGGGAAAAGCTGACCAATAAGAAGCTCTGGCATTCCCAAAACTGGCAAAGTTTATGTAAAACAGTGTTTCTCCTTTGACTTTATAGTATTTGCATGGAGGAGGTGTTGGTATGTAGTCAAAACTGGCTTCTAGTTTTAAAAACTGTTTCCAGTTCCTGTAGTCCTTTCTTTTGCTGTTCTCTCAGAGAACAAGGCATTGCTTGATTTTCAGTTAATAAAGATTCAAGTGCCTCTCCCTCACCTTCCATCACACACATGTCCACACCCAAACTTACTCATCCATCCTCTGTATTTCAAACCCTGGCCCAGCAGGACAAAGCTCTGAAGGTGATTTAAAAGACACCAGGACTGTTCCCACCGTGATGGCATCAGCAGCAATTAATTATGGCTGGTGATTTACCTCAGCCCTCTCCTGGTTAATCCTGAGCACAGTCTCCCGAAGAGCCTTGAGCTGGTTTTTAGCAATGGAGAGCTCTGTGGCTGCCAACTTGTCTGAGGTGGCAATGGCTCTCTGCAGCTCCTTCAGCTCTTTATCCAGACTCACAACCTGCATTTGTGCCCTGGCATCTTCTATTTTTTTCTGAAACCAGGAAAATAGTATGTTTGAAAAGCTTAGAGCAAAAAGCAGTCCAGAAGAAAGGCTTTCTCTTAGAAGGATTTTCCCACACCCACATCTCCCATTTTGTATTATATGCAAAGAAATAACAAAAAAACCCCCAAACTAAAGCAAGACAAGCAATAAAATTGAAGGGAAAGACGTTACATTTAACTTTTGTGTCCTGGATTTGTTTTATCTTAGAAAGCAAAATAACTCAGCAGGTTTTGAATCTTCTTTACTTGAGCAATCCAACAGTGCATGGACCTGCCCTCACTCATTCTTACCCTTTTCTCTAAATCCTCCAGCTGAGCAAGAAGAGCCTCTTTCTCTTCATCTGCCTCCTGGAGCTCCTGGTCAGCAAGGCCCTGAATCTCTTCCATGCTCTTTATTTTTTCATGCAACTGCTGAATTTCATTCTCTAACTGATGGACCTTGTTCTTATTTTGCCTATTTTCAGATTTAACCTATAAGTGAAGTAAGTTAGAAAGAGCAGCCCGTTTTAATGATTAAATTAAACAAACTTTCGGGAAATGCAATTACAAGCATACTTTGTATCAAGAGAAAGGAAAAACAACTACTTTGCCACTGTAACTATAACATTTTAACAGTGCCCAAATTATTTTGTTAGTGATATGTAATAATGACCTTTCAAGAAGGTCAATAACTGTAATTTTCTGCCAATAATTAAATTCTTTGTTGCCTCTGAGACCTACTGTTGACTAAATTCTAATTCACCAAATAATCAGGCAGAAATCAGAAAGACTAATGGAAAATAAAATCAGACTCCACTGTTTCATAAAAGCAAAGCTTCATTTCTAGTGAAATTTGGTCCTTTAGCTGCCAGTTACATGTAGACTAAGCTGAAATACTCTTACTTTAGTTGTTTGATACATGCCTGTCTATATTTCTCCTGTAATTCCTCCAGTTTTTCCTGCTGGGATGACATTTCTTCCTGCAATTGTCTCTGTCCAGCCCATGCTTTCTCTTTTTCTCTCTGAGCATCAGCAAGGATGTCATTAAATTCCTTCTGCAGTCTTGCAAGGCTTTTCCCTAAAACATCAGCTGAATTCGGACATCTAAAAGAGAAACAATCCAGTTTCCAAGACAGAAAATTGTAATTTCTGATACTGGAATAATGAAGCCTAAGGCAATAGTGCAATTTGAAGACAGACAATATAAATTAATTCAAGTTAAGTTGGAAATGCCCTCTAAGATCATCAATTCCAACTGTCCCCCAGCACTGCCATGGTCATCACCAACCCATGTCCCCAGGTGCCATGTCTAAATATTCTTTAAATCTCCAAATATCCAATTTCAATCTGCCCTGCACAACCTGAGGCTGTTTCCTCTCAACCTGTCCCTTGTCACCTGGGAGCAGAGCCTGACCCCACCCCAGCTCCCTGTTTGTACATTTATTTACTCACTTAATCTCTCCAGCTCCTGACTGAAGCTTTTGCCTGAGTTCATTTATACAAGCCAAGACTTCCTCAGGATCAATTAAATTACCAACTGCATGGCTGAGCTGACTCTGAAGATCTTTAAGCTGCTGTTTTAGGACATAATTGTCTCCCTAAAAAAAAAAAAAAAATCCACACAAATGTGGGTAAACAAATCCACAAGTGATAAAGGCAAAATTTTTAATACAGCAAAAACTTCACCTGCATTTGCTTGAACTGACAAAGGAGTTTGTAATTTTGTTGTTCCTTCTCTTCTGCCAATTGTGCTTTGGTCTGAGCGTTCTCTGACACTTGCCTTTCTTTCTCAAGCTCAGCTTGCAGGGCTGACAGTTCCATCTACAAACACAGAAACCTTCAGATAAATATCCCCCCTCCCAACTCCAACCTGTCACTAAATACACAACAGATGTATTTCTTAAAACAGCAACAATATGACAACACCTCCTAAAAATAAATTGAACAAAACAATCCCAACCAAACCATCTGGACCAATGCAAAGTCATAAATTCCAACAAACTGGTACCACTTTCCATTTGGGATCACACCTAAACCAGCAGTTGTTTACAGCCCAGTGCTGGGGATGTGGTAGGATAAACGATGACCAAACTTTCCTCCGTGGGGTAGGTAACACCTCTGGCAGCACTACAGCTCTGTCCTTACCTGGCTGAGTTGTTTCAGTCTTTCTAATTCTTCTTTTTGCTGCTTGGCTTCAGCATCTCTCTCTCTCAGCTGGGCTTCCAGCTCAGCCTCATAGGCACTGACCTTCCCTTGGGCACCTTGAAGGGATTCATTTATTTCTTGCTGCTCTTGGAGTGCCCTCTCCAGCATTGCAATTTCCTGGAATTTTACATTCAGTTTAGAAGGATGCACACAGGAGACAGGATTTCTTAGCAGTACAATGCCTCTCTTCCCCCTTAACTCAGCAACTCACTAAATATTACAACTGAAAGCTAGGTGCACAGCTACTGCAGGACCAGGTCAGTGATGCTGCTCTGACTGTTCAAAAAGCTACAGCCAGGTTAGAAAGGTGGAGCCTGAGGAGATAAAGTGATTAGTCCCTGGAATTCAGGCTTACATCAAACTCATGAGGATGCTAAGACAGCTCTAAGTCACTGGCTGGCAAGGAGATCCAAGCTGGTCACACACATCCTCAGTCAGTGCCCAATTCCCCCCAGTTTCACCTGCAAATCCATTTGTAGTGATGCCTGAAAGGTAAAACTTGCATTTCTGAGGCACATTCCACAAAATACATTTTTAAAATCAGCTGTAAGAGATATACAGTAAAGGCCAAATTCTATTCCCAAGGAGTATGGACACATCTAATGTTACCACATGAAGATCTATTTTTTCCAAGGAACTGTGCTTCCCTAGTCCCAGTCTGATCATTAGCCTGTTTTGTCTTTGTGTACTCTTACATATCTGAATTGGGGAAGAAAGGTATTAAGCCTTACTTTTCTCATATTTTCTGCATCCATGGCAACCATTTCCAGGTTGTTTTTATCCTCCTCTAGATCTGCCAATCTTTCTAGCAAAGATTCTTTATCCTTCTGCAACTTCTTGCATTCCTCATGGGCCTTTTTTGCCTGACACTTCACACTTTGCAGGTATTCCTGCAATCCAAAGATAATACTTTCCAAGTCCCTTTTCAGGGCTTCATTTGTTGCTATTTGACCTGCAGAAATGCAAACCAAAGGTGAAATAGTTAAGAAGCCACATTTATTTACAAAACAAGCAAAACTTCCTTTCTTCATCTTCTTTAAATGTTTGCCTATTAGAATAAATAATAACAAGTAATTAGAACTAAACCAGAAAATGCCTGTGTTTTCAGGATTTCCCCTATTACTGTGTTAACCTGACCATTGGAAGAGTTAAAAAGGAACTGCAGCTGTTTGTGCATTCCTGCCCTCTCCTACCTGAGCCCACATTTGTTACCTTTACACCTAAGTCAATTTTGGTTTAGTTTGTATAATTTTTTTTTACATAGATTAGGGTAAATACATATATTTCATTTATAGTTTCCAAACCTTATCTCTCACCTTAAGAGGAACCAAAAAAAGAAAAGCCCTGCAAATGACCTTCCCCAACCATATACAAGTGAGCTTTTACATCAGTTAAGAAGAGCTTTTTACCATTTTTCTAAAGATTCTGCATTTCATTTGACCAAAGATAAATAAAACTGGATCCTCAATTGCCATGTTGTCCTAAAAAAATGCTGTAAGACAAAAAGGGAAAGTTACCATCAGTGAGCTGCTGCTCCAAGTCCTTGATTTCCTCAGTTTCCTTTGCAATCCTGGAGAGCATTTCATCCAGGCGACTCTCAAGCTGTTGGCAATGTTTGTTCATCATATCAAACTGCTGTTCTTTACCTGCTTTTTGAGCTTTCACATGAGCCTGTCAGTCAACAGTTGGAAAGGTAAAGCAGGACAACATCAGGGTAAAAAAAAAAAACAAATTAAATGAGACCAGCTGGTCTCAGTTCTTAGTGTCTTGCAATAAAAGTCACAGGCTCAGCACACACTGGGCTCTTTGGGGGTTGTTATTTTTCCCCCCTCCTGCCTCACAAAACCCCAAATAAGCAGCAATCTGTGACTAACAGCATTGTTTTGAGTCTCCCCCTTGCCCAGGCACGAGGAATAAAGCCTGCATTTATAAATCATTACTCATGGCTACTATCTTTCTTCCTGCCTTTACATTTGTTCTACCCTTTCCTCTCTCAGTCAAGAACAAACATGATTTCTTCCAGAACCTTTAATCCTGTCGTCCTGCATTGCTTTCACAGCAGATGATGCTTTGGAACATGTCAGGTCAGCACTCAAAGGAACAAGCAGCAAGTCAGGCCAACTCTATAGTTAAGATTTACTTAAAGCAGAATATTTATTATTTCATTAAAATGTTTCTGGGAGATACAGAGACTTGGGCCAGGACTTCATGAATTAGGTGATTGTTTGAGCTGTATACAAAACATGGCTATCAACAGAATATGGTGTTGTTTCTTACTGGTAAGAAATAGCTCAAATGCCAGAAACCTGGGAAAATACAGAATTATACTGTCATGACAAACAGTATCTTTTTCTTACAACTCAAAAAAAAAAAAAAAAGAAATCGAGCTAGCAGTAGAAAAATTAAGTTCTCAGGGGAAAAAAAAAAAACAAACCACCAAACATTTATAAAGTTGCTTCTATAACAAAACTAAATAGAAAAAAATCAAAGCTTTTTGCATTTTTAACGTATTAAACCGGAAGTTTAACATCCATTTCAGCACAAAGCAACTTGTCACCTCGCTAAAAACCAACTGCCGCCCAGCTTCCAAAAGTGAAATTTCACCCAGCAAAACCCAAACGGAATTTCAATCCATAAACCCCAAACCGAGAGGCCGCTGCCGAATGTCACCAAAAGGAGCTGCTGAAAACAGCCCGGAGCGAACACTTACAGCTTTGCCTTTGTCTCTCGAGCTGCCCCTCGCAGAGCGCCCCACCCCCGAGCCCCCGCTCATGGGAATAAAGAAGGGGCGGCTCGGGAAGGGAAGGGATTAAGCCGAGTCTCCCATGGGCTCTGCTCGCTCCCCTGCGAAGCTGCTGCTGCTGCCCCGGCTCGTTCCCCGCTCCCGGCTCGTTCCCCGCTCCCCGTTCCCGGCCGTTGTTCCCGGCAGCGCTTCCTGTGTTGTGATTCAAGCGAGGGGCGGCCGCGGGAAGGGCCGGGCTCGCTCCAGCCCCGGACATTCCCTTGGGAGCCCTTCAATACCCGAGAACCGACTAAAACAAGTTCAAAACATATAGAAAGAGCTGGAATGGCTGAAAACAGGAGTCGAGCATAGCAATTCTGTCATTGCTTAGTAAAGCATCTAGCTGGCCTGAGGCACTTCCATTGAGAGATAAGATTTTAAAAAGACTTATTTCATTTCAGTTTAGTTTAGAATTTCTTGATGTGTTTGCTGTACCTGAACACAGTTAAGAACGCAGAAATTAAGAGTCCTGCTTGTCTGGAGGTAAAAAAAAAAAAAATGAGCCTGAAGCTCAAGATCTTGGCACATCCCAGCCCTGTGAGATGTGACCTCTTAGACCTTGCTGAGTCTCTCAGCACTGACAGGACTGTGTGTGACAGCAGAGGAAGGGCATTAGTCCCCACCAAAAAGGCTGAGTAGGCACTGCCAGACACAGATCTTCAAAATCCTTAAGGGCAGATTCCACAAAAAAAGATGCATTAAGGGTTTCCCACACAGAAATTGTCTCCCAGGCTCTGCACAGAAGGATTAAGATGTAGTTCTTAACACCCTGTAGAGAACAACTGCTGTGAAAATTAGTTGTTCGAGTGTTTCGCCCAAGTTGGTTGGGTTTCTTTGGTTGGTTTTTAGTTCAACTGTGAAGACTTGCATGTTTTTCAAATGGTACCAATTAATGACTTTGATAAACAGCACAAGAACACACAACTCATGAAACTGCCACAAGTGCATGGGAAGCTGCCAGAACAGCCTTTACTCCATTTCTCAGTGCATCAATGAGTACAGCACCTAAAAACTTCAGCTTTTGGTTTTACTTACACATCTTGGATCCTCAGGATTTGCAGAAGCAAGACAACTCTGCAAGTCTTCAAGCTCTCTCTGTTTTTTCCCTATTTCTCTTTTCTGTTTCTCTATTTGTTTTTCCAGTTCTAAGGTTTCCTTTTGCAGCTCCTGCAGGATTTGTATCTTTTCACTCAATTGCTGTTCAATTGCTTCCTTGTTGGCCTGGGATATCTGGAGACATCATGAGGAGGTTGAGTGGGTTTAACTGGAAATAAACAGCTGATCAAGAACATGTTTAACAAACATATAAAAAATCCTGGCAATTGATTTTCAGGAAAGTTTAAAGACAAAAATCACAATCACTGATGACAGTTGAAGTAACGGAAGATACAATTTTAGTATAATGCTAATAAATGTTTTTAAATTAATTCTTTCTGCCAGTTATGGAGCCACACTGCTTATTAGGTACACAACTACACAGGAGGTTCTTCCAGAGCATTCTGGGGAAGGTCAGTCATCAGCAGCAACACATGGAACACGTTTAGATACAATTAACTCCACTATAACTGACAGTTGATTTATACACAAGCTCTCTAAGCCTCCAAGGTTTTCCTGAAGTAGACATGTACAGTGGCCTCTTTAAAAAGAATGGGGAGAGAAAGGTATTTTCTATATCAACAGCTCTTCAAACACTTTGCTTTGTTATTTGTGGAACAACTTACTTTCTTCTGATCCAGAGCATTCTCCAGTTGTTGCAGTTCCTCTGTTACTTTCAAAACTTGTTGCTCTGCAGCTCCAATTTCACCTTGCAGTTCTTCTAGTCTTCTTTGTGCTGCAGAAAAAACCCAACACAAAACCCCAAATCCCACAAAATACATTCTAATATTGTGTGTGGCGTTGATACACAGGAAATCAGCCTTTTGACACAGCAATAATCACAGCTAATACTTTGTTTTCTCAAAAAGTTTGCCTAAAGGTCCTTTTAATGAGTCTTACACAAATTAATGCATCAAATATGAAACTCCCTAGCACTGTGTTTTTGATAATATGTAATTTTTTCATCCAAAGTTATCTTATAACAACATCAACAAAAAACTCTAACAGCTTTGACACAAAAAATGCATCAAGAACAGCGTTCAGAAACCACAGCACTTACAGCCCTGGACACTGTTTCTATTCTTATGTCACATTCATATGGAACAAACCACAATGATATGTATTTCTTCATTTTATTTGATAAAAATTACATTTTACCTGCATTAATCTCTTCTTCTTTACCCTCTAGCAGTTCATCTAGAGTTTGGAGATGCAATGCCAGCTGGGATTCCCTACAGAAGTCATCTCCAACTCTTTGGACTTTTCCAAAGTGCAGCTGCTGAGCCCTGTCAGCAATGTAGCCTTCCCTGATGAACATGTTTCTTTTGTACCTGGCCTTACCAATGTATGGACTTTCACCAGGCACATTATCAACTTCAACCTCCTGAAATGCACAAAACAACATTTTTTTATTTCAGAGGTATGGCTGCAGTCAACTCCTAATATATATTTAACTCCCTCATCAAGCATAAAAAGGAAAATCAATTTGAAATCAGAATAATTAGAAGAAAATTCGACTTTTTTGTTGTTATTTTACTACGAAATTACAACTAAACAAACCCAAATGGGGTGTGAGCAGTTTGTTGCAAGTGTGTAATGGAGGTGGATATTGAAACTTTTCCTTAGTATTTCAGATTTACTTAGATTATATTTAGTCCATGACATTATTGCTCCTAAATGTTACTCAGACATTAACCACAGTCAATGATCTTTACATTTCTTGTGCATTCCATTCAGGCATCCCTACATTTTTGCTTGCAAGTATGACAGAGGGTAGGCTCTAACAGGAGAAAAGATCTACAGAAAAAGGACAGAAATTCTAGCACCATGTAGCATTCTGGCTTGTGGAATTTCTCCAAGGAAAAGGGCCTCCAAAATTAAGCCAGAAGGAAGGACTATCATTTGTTTGGTGAAGTGTTTGCTCAGATAAAACATATACAGATGTACACTAATATCCAACACCCTAAACATCAATCATTCAGTTTAGTTCAAATCTTGCAACTTAGGTTTTAAAACCTAATATATTTCATAACGAATAACATTTAATAAACCACTATTTATTGGAACTGTAAAAAAACCCACCTAGTAAGTCTTCTATTTTCCAAGTTGAAAAATCAAGAGAAACAGCAATGAAAAGATTCATTATTTTACAATTATTACCTCTGAAGGAAAATAATTTAGTGGCTCAAATTTTGCATCAATCTTGTAAAAGGCCAGTTCCTGCTCCAGCTCATACTGCTTCTGGCAAGCTCGGGTGAGCTCCACTGTCTTCTGCTTCAGCTAATAAAGCAGGGAACAAAGTCAGCTGAATTCATTCAAGGGTCATCATCACACACATTTCAGTTCTACAGAGAGCAGGGCACAGCCATTAACTGGGAAACCAAGCTCACATCTCACATCACAGATTATTTTGGATCAAAAATGTCACAAAGTGCAGCTTTATTAGAAGGTACAATGGTGACTAAGAGGAGACAAAAGCCTCACAATTAATAGAGCACAAATGATCACATGAAAGGCCTTTGAAGTTCGTGTGTATCAAAGGTTTAAAACTAAATTTGTCATGAATTTAGGATCAAAAAATAATTTGGGTGTCACTCTTCAGCAAAATCTAGGCCAAGTAACAAATGTATTTACTGCTAAAAGTGAACAGGGGAACTATTAACACTCATGGTCTGCAAAAGAAACAAAATACCTCAATTGTCAAGTGTATAAAGTCTATGTACTTTATTTTCACTTAATCTTTACTAAATAGGGTTCCAAGCTATTTTTAAGTAAAGGTCCATCATGTGATTTCACTTTAAATCAACTTTTCACACTGAATACCTGAGGGAGAACATGCAGCACAATTCCAACACACAGTGGAAAGCAGGACTAATGAAGGAAAAGAAATAGAACAGGAGAGGCTTAAAGAAAGATGTGAAGGCCTGTCATGCAAAAAATCAACTGTGTTTCGGAGAAAAGGGGGGGAAAAAAAGTATCAAGAAAACTGTATCCAAAGCCACAGTGAATATAAAGTCTCACTGGGACACTTGATACTAATGTTGCTACTTCAGTGAACGTGCAAACACATCCTAGAAATAAAACCACCACATGAGCCAGGGGGGTACCTTCAGTGAGGAATAAAGGCTCTGCACAAAGGGGACTGGGACAAACCAAGACACCAGCTAAAGGAAGAGAGAAGTAGGCAGAGTTCATCATCCAAAGGATAAGAGAGGGTTCAAGCTGCAAAATATCTGCTGCTAAATCTCACTATACTGGAAACTTCATTCTAGATGTGAATAAAATACAAGTAAATAAGTGGATGTTATTGAAATACAACTTGTATGCACGCCTTGTTTTTGTTAAATTACTGACTTTGCCTCTGGTTGCAGCAGCACTTGAAAGTCTGACCAGTGCAGGATATTCAGTACATCAGCAATTTAGCAGCTGGAAGATACTTAACCTTTCATCAGTTGACCAAACTTTAAACAAAAATAAATAATCACTAGACACAAACAAGTTACTATAAATCACAAGAGTGATACTGGTTGCTGGCCCAATATACTTACTTTTTCCACAGAGAGGATATTGAAGAACCACTGGTCAATAACCACTTTCTAAAGACTTGAAGTCCCCAAGTTTTGAAGAGAAATCTCCAGCCATTTGAACTCTCACACTGACAACTCTGTGTCTGAGTATTTCCTTAGTGCAAGTGACTTTCTTACCAGCTCATTTTTGGTGTCCAAGTCCCTTTGTAGGTCTTCAAAGTTTTGTTTCTGTTGCAAAGCCTTTTCTCTCAAAGATTTGTTGACCTCATCTTGATGGTAAAGTTGCTCAAGTACTTTAGACTGGTTCAGTTTAAGGTTCTCCACCTCCTTTACTGCGTTTTCCAACTCTCTTTCTAGTTTTTCTATCTCTTCTGAGAAACAGAATCATACAAACATTCAAATTGAAAAATCTTCTCTTTCTAAACCTCAATTCTGTGTCATTCACTTTAGATTTAACATGCTATTACCTAAATTAAACCTCTCCAGAGCTTCCTGCCTGTCATGATTTGTCACTGGCTGTCCATCCAGGTTTTCCAGTGCTCTCAAGTGGAATATGGTGTACAAGAAGTAGTGAGGCAGATTTCCAATTGGATTATCAGCAAGGAAGAGAGAGGTCAGATCCTGGAGAGGCTTTAGTTTAGCTATGTCATGGAGCTAAATGACAAAGAAATGCAACAGTGATTAGACATCCCTAGAAGAACAATTATACCCTCATTAGTGAATTTCTGATAGTGTAGAATGTCTCAGGTCTCTACCAAAGGATCTATTTTCATGTTTATGCTAAAGAATAATCTCTAAAACCCTACCAAAATACACAATACTATGACTAAAGCCACTCCCTAAAATCAAATGGTTTCTTCTATTAAAAATGCAAAGAGGGTAAATTTAATTAACCTGGATCTTGGAAATGTCAAGGTGGATATATATAACCTCCCCCTAAACTCACACTTGCCCAAACAACACAACATGGGTTTGTATCTTCAATACTTGGCACAAAAGGAGTTTCTCTGACAAAAAGTAAAGATGCTCAGGAATTATTCAAAGCCAATCCATGCCACTACACCAGTTCCCTGCCTGTTTCTGACTGGCCACTCACTGATGACAGTTTGTTCTGTTCCAAGTTGAGGAGGCGCAGGGATCTCAGTTTCTTCCCCACCCACACAGGAATGTGCTCAATCTCATTCCCTGCCAGGTTCAGCTTCTGCAGATTCTGCATATGTTCTATTCCTTCAATTTTACTGAAAATGAGAAGAAAAATGTAAGATATCAAGAACCACGGTGAATTCACAGTGAAATCTGTCTCAAATAATTAATCAAGTTCAAACAGTTATGCCATGAACTCACAATTCAAATTAAATTTCACTAGCTTGCTTACAAGTAACTAAATTAAGACCAAAACTCACAGCATGACTTTCTGTCACTGTAGCAAAACCTTTAACTTTACACACGTTCATTTTAATATTAACATTATTTTAACATGTGGTAATTCCACTTTAATATGCAAAATTTGCCTTCTTTTTGTCCTGAGAATGTTATGGGACAAAGATGAACCCAAATAAAGAAGTTCTAGAGTGGTTTTATCCCCCAATACAAAGGGATGATCAACTGTAAACCCTCAGCAGGAAGAGTTTTCATTAAAACACTAAATAACTAATGAAGAAAACATGGTATGTTTTAGTTTACTTGGGAATTTATCTGTGAACATTAAGTATTATAACAAAGTACAGCAGTCTGTGCTCTTGTGACCACAGCAGTTATTGAATATATCCCAGCTGTACACAACTAAAGTCTGAAAACACAAAGCAGGAGCTAAAAGCTACTCTGCCCTTTCTAATTCCTGTTAAGAGAGGAAATTGTGTGAATACCACGTGTAGAAACTGGTGTTTTGCCCACTTCCTATTCTTAACTTCTGCACTGAAATGGCAGCTCCTCAGCTGAAAAGCCAGTTTCATGTAAAGATCATAATTTAGTTCCAGAAAAATTGAAAGCAATGAAGAATTTTGCTGTTGCATGAACCCCTCAACACTTTTAACCCACTCAAACAAGACTCTCAAAACAGTTAAAAAGCAATTTAGTGAGTTTACTGCCTGCCTGATCAAGCCCATTCAGCTTCCTCCTCTAAAAGAAAACTTATTACCTGTAATAATATGCAGTAAAAGTTTAATTACATTTCTAAAGCATTTAATTGGGTTATTGCACTCTCTTCATTGTGGTATCTGGAAACCTGCACTTCTGGATTGGTTTCCAAGGAAAACAAGTTTAACCACAGCCATGAAACACTGACAGCACTTCCCAGAACTCTTTATCCTTCTAACAACAAAGAGTTTGTGCTTTTTAAAAAGATCTCATCAGCTTTACTGTCCCCAGGCTCCCCAAACCCAGCAGTGTCTCCTCTCACCTGATTTTGTTGCAGGACAAATTGAGCTCTCGCAGCTTCATCAGTTTATCCAACTTCTCCATCTTCTCTATTTGGTTGTTACTAAGATTTAGTATCTCTAGTTTGGAGCACTTTTCCAGATTTTCTATGTACTAAAGAACAGAAAATTAATCCCTCAGCATTGCAAGGTTATGTTTTTTAAGAAAAAAGCAGATTTCTATTTTAACAACTACCTGTTCAGTAAAAATACCAAGTATTCCAACATTTTATCAATCACAGTTTCATTTTTGTATTCTAAACCCCTGCTTTAGGTACAGTCTTCTACAGTGTGGGAAGAGGAAAACTGGATTTTATGCTTACAGCAGAGGAGTCTCATTTACATAAAGGGGAACATGCTTTTACAAAACACACCCCCAAAAACACCTACCTAAAAAGCCAAACCCAAACCAGCATAACCCAAAAGCTAAAATATCACACAAATTAATGGTGTTTTAGATGGCACTCTAATGAGTCCACTTTTTCTTTTGTACAAGTCTCCATAGCCTTTTTCTTTCTTTTTTTAACAGAAGCTGCTTGCAGAACTGGGCTAACAGAGGTAGAACATGGTATTTACACCCACCTAAAATAAACCTTTATCAAAATGAGAATTTATTTTAAACTTGGTTTATTTACAATAACTTACCTTAAATTTCTTGTCCCCATCTTTTGGGGAAGAAAGATTCAGTGAGCTTATATATGCCAAATTTTGCTGTTTTGACAGACCCTTTATAAGAGGCTCAGTAATGTACTTAACTCCTGGAGGAAAACCATTTTCATCTGAAATTAAACAGAGAAACCACCTTTAGTCGTGAAATAATTGGTGATTTTTATATTAGTCTTTTACTTCACACTGAATATTGGTAAAACAGAGGATGAGAAGAATCAGCACACCAGAAGCATTTACAGGAAGGACTAAAAGCCTCATTATTCTCCACAGCTTTCATTGTTCTCATTTCCACATTTGAGGACCAAAAAAAAAAAAAAAGATGAAAGCAAATTTCTCAGGCTTCTTTCCAACAGATCATACATTTCATTGCCTGTGAATCAGCCAATTCACAGGACATTGGCTTTTTTATGCTTGTGGCATGTGCTGTCATACCAGCAGTCATTTATTATAAAATACCTTTAGGAAACTTCAAAGCAGGCCCTGCATGTTCTGCTGGAATATCCAGTTGTTGGTGCCTCTGCTCCATGATTTTGGGGGCAGCTGGAGGTGTCTGGTGGCCAAGAGCAGATGGGGATCTGGCACCTGAGCTGGCAGGAGACATTGCACGAGGTGTCTGTGGCTTCCTACTTAATGCTTTTCTTACAGAGCCTTTCTTCATTGCCAGAAACAACAAATATCACAGGTCAGCACCTGGAAGAACAGAAACGAGCATCAGTTTGTGTATAAAGTCCCACAGAAGCCAAGAAACAAATCTAAGCCGCTTCTCCAGTCAGTGCCAGCTTCCAGTTTTCATGGCACTGGGAAGAATGGTCATCCCTTTTGTACTCACACCTTTCTACAGCACAGCCCCAGGAACTGAAATACTTCGTGTTTGGCAACTCACCTTCCCTCAGTGGTGAAGAAATTTCCCCACGGGCAAGAACAGAAAAAGTCCCGGGCAGGGACCAAAGGACTGAGTGCGACTGACACCTACACCCAGCGCACAAAGCAGTGAGAGATGCTAACAACGCGATTTTAGGGGAACTCGGACCTCTGCGAGCGATCGCATCGTGTCTCGAGAATCTGTTCCTCATTTAAACGGATAATATTTTTTCCCCTCAAAATTGGAAGGAAAAGGTGGTCAAGGAAAAGCCACCCTCTTCTCTCCATTCTTTGGAAGCACGACTCAAACAGGGCCAGGAAGGCGAGCCTGGGAGGGCCAGGAGCGCGACAGAGATGCTGCCGAGCCGAGGAAAAGCCACTTTGGGGCGTCTCGACACCTTTTGAGGCGGCAGCTCATCACGGCACCGCTGTTCCCTGAGCTCAGGCTGTGGTTCCGCAGTGACACCCAGGGCGGAGCGGGCGGGGTTAGGGTCCCTTGGCTGCTCCCAGTCCCCCCCCATCCCCTCCCCGGTTACCGACCGAGGCCGATCCCGCCGCCGTCCCCTCAGGCCTCGGCTTTGATTACCTGCGTTGACATGGTAACGCCGTGTCACCTCCGGCCGCGCCAAGGGCGGGCGGGCGGGGCGGCCCCCGCGGCGCTGCCGAGGGACGGCACCGGCTCTCAGCGCAACTCCCCGCCGCCTCTTCCTCCTCACGGAGCGACCACGGTGCCCGCGCCCGGTGCCGCGGCTCCTTTAAGGGCTCCGCCTGAGGGGCCGCCCCGCCGCCATTTTGTCCGGCGGGTGAGCGGGAAAAGAAGGGGCGGGGCCTTGGTGAAGCCCCGCCCCCTCCCCTGAGGCCCCGCCGCCGCTCCGGGGCTTCGCGGTGATTAAATTTCCAATCACTGTATAAAAATAAAACCTTCAGGAGTTTTGCGCTAATTAAAGCCCAAATCACTGCATGAACAATAAACCCGGCTCTGCTCATGGTTAGTTTATCTTTATCTGGGCTCTATGTGTCTCTGTGTATGCGTCACGCTGGCGCCTCAGAGCAATACCGTGTGTCAAATAGGGTTTATTCTGAAATATTTGAAATGTATGCTGTGTTTGCTCCGTGTTTTAGGTCTAAATCATCACCGTTTCCACACAATCTTTTCTGGGCTCCGTTATTTTGTAATCTGTACAACTAAGTGTGAAATTCAGGCTTGAAAAGTTATCAGGATGTATCTGGGAAAAAATGTGGGGAAGGGACAGAATTAGGTATTAAAAACATTATATTAGGATAGACCTTCAAAACGCTTTCCAATATTTTGTATTATTTCCGCCTTATCATTTACATCCCACCCACATAATTTCAAATTTTTTAATAATACGTATTTTGGCCATTCACTTTAATATAGCAAGCACTCACATTTTGTAAGACTTTAACATTACTTCCCTCAGAGTTTATTACATGTGGTGAGAAATCTGAGTTGGCCTTACTGTAATTTCATTTTATATTGATCAGCAATAGTTTTGTAAATGCCTTTCCCGTAAAGGTTGACCACAGTATTTGTTTAAACTTCAGCATTCTTGCACAACTCTGTTTAACTTTATATAAAACTATTTGTTGAGGTGCAAAGATTTGGTCACCAATGGTTATGGGGGGTTTTTTTTGTACTTGCTTTTTGAAATAGTGTGTGTTCCTGAGATACTGGGCACTAATATTTTCATGTTACAATTTTATTTGTAATAGAAGTACTCAAAAAGTTGAAATAATCAGGGATAAAAATAATTAAAAGAAATTGGTAAGGGAGGAGTTATTTCAAAACAAAAAAAAAAAATCCTGGTCTGAACATATCCACACATTACATTTTCTGTAATTCAAATGCTTTTTTCCTTCAGACACAAATTTAAAATTGCTTTGATTTAAATAAAAACTAATCCTATGAAGGACAAAATGCATCTACTTTGTTGTTGGGCTCGTTTTATTTTAATTAACATGATTTTCAGAGAGTAAGGACTGACACAGGGCTGCTCTGGACATAGAAAAAAATTCAAATCCTAAATTAAAAAAAATCCCGAGTTTAGCTATTTTGGCTTCCTGGGGAGAGTTTTTGGTAAAACATCATCTCTAATTAATTATTAACTGAGTGAAATATGTTGGTGGCTGTGCTGTTCCTCCACAGCCAAGGTGCTTTAACCCACCACCATCACCACCTCTGGCTTGCTGTGGTCACAGACACAATGACTATTTTAACATATTTTATTGTTTTGCTATTTTCTGGAACAGCTTTTAGCCAAGAGAAAACGTAAGTAAAGCAAATACAGGATTTACTGGAAATGCTGCTTGATTGGTTTGCACTCCTTTAGATAAATAGGTCCAGAATTTAAGGAGAGCCAATAAATAATAGCCACTATTTAAATAGCTTTTTAGTAGTGTCTTAGAATAACTGAATTACAGAAAAAATACAATTCCATGACCCTTTTGTTGTTTTATATTCCATATACAGGTATGTCCTCACAGCACCAAAGGTTTTCCGAGCTGGGGCCTCTGAGAAAGTTGTAGTTCAAGCTTTTGGTTACCAGGAGGAATTTCCAGTCACTATTGCCCTGAAAAGCTTTCCAGATAAATTTGCTGTTTATGCTTCTGGTCGGATTTCTTTAACTCCAGCCAACAAATTCCAAGATGCTGTAACTTTAAGAGTAAGGAATCCAGACTTTTCTTGCAGTCTCTTTATTATCACATTTTAGTGATAAGGGTTAAAAAGGATTATGTTAAATTTCCAGTTGTATAAACTGGCATGGGAAGCCCAATGGCCCAATTTTTTGTCTGGAATTAAAATGACTTCGAATAAAGTCAGTGAAGTTTAAACAGTGAATCAAACTTTTTTAAAAGCATTATCATAGTAGCATAACTTTAAAAAATGAAGAGAATCAAACCAAACTCCCACAGTAGCAGCTTTGGTGTGGCCAGGATTTATTATGTGTATAAATGATGTCTGATGGTTTGTACTGTTGTAGGCTTTGAACTTTGCTGGTTTAGTTCTGGACATAAATAAAATAAAAACTTTTTAATATCTGGGTGTAGTTTAATACTCCAGACCATCTACCATGTAAGCAAGAATTAACCCTTGTAAATGCTGATAATTTTATTTAAAGACCCTCAAGCACAGGACTGTAATTCAGATCTTCTCCTCCACAAAAAATACTGCAGGAAAAAAATATGTGAAAAATATTTTATATTCCTTAAAAATCCTTTATTTCATCTCTCCCAGTTTCAACCAACAGATTTACCAAGAACAGATAATTCAAACAAGTATTTGTATTTGGAAGCTGTTTCTCCACATTTTACAAGAGTTAAAAAAATTCCTGTTTCCTATGAGAATGGTTTTCTTTTCATTCATACAGACAAACCAATTTATACTCCTGATCAGTCAGGTAAATAATGCTTGTTTCTCTTGGCTGTTAATTAATTTTTATAGTCTGTTGACTCTGCCAAGGAATTAGGATTTAAATATTTTTTTAAGCTCTTGGTTATGATTTATTTCCATTGGCTGCTATTTAATTTTTTAATCAGCTGAATAATATTTGAACTATTTGGTCATACTATAAAAGTTAATCACTTCTCTCAATATCCTCTCAATCCCTGCCTTCCTCATGCTAAATAACTAATTAGTGACATAAAGAATATAAGATTTTCCTGGGAATATGTTAAAATTATTGGTGATTTTTGTTGTTGTTGTTGTTTTGTTGTGGGTTTTTAAAAATTTCTATAATGGTTTGAGATTTATTGCTGTAATTCTTACAGTGAAAGTCAGGGTTTACTCCCTGAATGAAGAGTTGCAGCCAGCTCGGAGAGACACTGTCCTGACTTTTGTGGTGAGTTGTTATTGAATTTTATATTAATATTCTCTAGATCTAATAACAAATAAATGTAGTTAAATGGATCAATATTTAATAAAACTGTTATATGTTTTTGCAGGGAGCCAGACATCTTTTAAAAGGTCTAAAAATGACTTTGCACAGTTGGATAGAAGTTTTCAAGTCTCAGATCTGAAACAAAATAGAAACAAAATTTTAAAAAAAATAAATCTTTATTATCTGGGAAAAGGATTTTTGAGGGAATTTTAATAAGATATTGTTTTCATACCATTTGTTTCATTTAAGATATAAAAATAACCTGTATCTTCCATATTTTTAGCCTTTAACAACTGTCTGGTGTTACAGTAAGTTTTCAGCTATTTGAAGCATTGTGTAACCAAGCTTTTACTGTTTGGAATGAGAGTAAAATGTTTTATCAGAATTTCAGTGTGAGTTATTTCTGCAAAAGTTTGTGTTTTCATGTTGGGCAAAACTCTTAGAAAAATATGTTACAGCCAGGCAGCCACTGAAATCACAGGATGAAGATTCTTCTTTTGATAAGAACAAGCTGTAACTGCTGATTCTTTCCCCTTATAATTTATAGGATCCTGGAGGAGTAGAAGTGGATATTCTAGAAGAAAAAGATTTTACTGGAATAGTTTCTTTTCCTGACTTCAAGATTCCTCCTAATCCTAAGTAGATTTATTTAATGATTATTTTGGTGAATGATGAGCATCATAATGTATTTTTTTAAGGGTATCATAGAATGGTTTTGCATGATGGGCATGACTTGAAAATTGGAAATTTCTAACATTTCACAAAGGGTGAAACCATGGAATAAAAAAGGACCTTATGACCAAGTAATCTCTTTAAAGAACAGCTCCTGGTAGGTTTGTTGTGCTCAATTAAAAAGAAAGATGAATAAAAATTCAAGCTTTCTACTGTAGAGATAGAAAGATCATCAAAAATGTGTTGATTTCAGGGAGGGAAATGTTCCCATTTCATTGATGTATTCACACAAATCACCAGCAGTTCTCCAGGAACAGCAGCATAAAGGATAAATATCTCTTCAGTTCTCCTTTTGGTCTTGAGAGGGTGCTGAAGCTTTACCGAGTTGGCAGAAGGACATGATTGGGGCTTGAAAAAATGAGTTTGGATTGATTTTCTTTTCCAGTTCCTCTCAATGCCTTAAAATCAGTTTCAAATAATTATTAATGTATCAAAGAGAATCCTTTCAAAGTAGGCATTGAATACATGCACAAATTTGGTGCAGATTTTTTTTTTCTCTAAATAATTATTAACAAGAAATATTGTTAAGCATTGATGGCAAGTTTTGACTTTGACATCAATTTTCCTCTTAACAACTGTTTGATTGTTGACATTTCATAGGTATGGAATTTGGAAGATTGAAGCCAAGTATAAGAAGGACTTTGTAACCTCAGCTGTGGCAAAATTTGAAGTTAAGGAATATGGTAAGATGTGCCCAGACTGGGAACCTTAATTTTTCTGTATTTTCACTAAGTCAAACCCCTTGGAAGCACAGTTTTTTCAGTGGCTGTACAGGAGCATCCCTGGGTACCTGTGGCTTCATGCACAAAACACATCTAAAGTGCCTTTGTTTTCTGCTCAATTTTCAGCAATGCCAAGCTTTTCCATCATCATTGAGCCAGAAAGTAACTTTATTAGTTCTGACAAATTTGAGAACTTCAGGATCGCTGTGAAAGCCAGGTAAGAAAATTAGGCTTTCATTCCTAAATATATTTGTATCTCTTCTTCTTCTACCTGAAGGATGACTCTCCTGTGTCCAGAACTTTACTCTTCTCCTCCCTGAGGAAGCCCTTTCATCAAAATCCTTTCTGCTCTGTAAGAGATCTAAGTGATCCTTCTTAAAATTCTTCCAAAGTGATTATTTTTCAACACAAGTGTTTAAAGCTACTCAGACTTTTGTTTTCTATCTCTTGCCCAGGAAATTAGTCTTCTTCAAAAACAAATGCTTTGTTGCAGCCATAAAAGCAATCTTATGAGCATTTTTATCGTTTTATTCTCAGCTATTTTTATAACAAAAAGCTTCCAAGTGCTGATGTTTTCCTTCGTTTCGGAATAATTGAAGAAAGTGAGAAAAGGATGATGCCTCAAGCAATGCATGTGACGAGGGTAAGAAGCAGCAATCCTAATTTGTGTAGGTTTTATGTGCCCAGCTCAGGATTGATCTAATTCCACTGAAGTTTTCCCATTAAATTTGGTGTGGAGGGGCCTCAATCCCAGTTTGCATCCACAGCTCTCCAGTGTCAGCTTTTCCTGTGTCATCAGAGAAATCCACTTTGAAATGAAACTCAGAGGCAGCATCTGAGAGGATGTAATTTCAGTCTGGTTTAATTATTCCCTTGACCAAACTGTGTGGTTAAAATTTCCATGAAATTACTGTAATGCTATCAGAATAAACAAGAGAAATCAAACAGAGCAAAAATATTTTGATTTATTGAGGGGGGGGGGGGTCTGTTCTCCACTAATGCTCACTTAGTTATTCCTGCCTCTTGTTGGGCCTGTATGCAAACTTTGCAAGATGTGCCACTGGTTGATTTATTATCAAAAATTTTAGAGAATAAAGAATTCTTTTTCATTAAAACACCACCTTTGACTTCCTCTGAAAATAGACAATGAACAGAAACATGTTGAATTTGCATATCTAAATAACTGACTATAAAGTGATGATTTCTGTTTCATTTCCAGATTGAAAATGGAGTTGCTGAGATCAATTTTAACAGTAGGAAAGCAACGAGTTCTATAGGGTTTCAAAGCCTGGAAGAACTGGATGGGTCATATTTATATATTGTGGCATCAGTGTTGGAGTCTACAGGTAAGTTGCTTTTTTAATTGAATTTTTTCCAACACATCTGCAAATGTGAACAGGACTAGAAAAGAAAATTAGAGGGATAACTTTCTTAATATCAGACTTTAATATTCAGAAGTTCTTTCAAAATCTTGAAAGGAAGAACAGCCCATCCTCACTGTAAAACGTTTAGGCATTAAACTTTTTTGGGGGGCTGTTTGTTTTCACAACAGTGATGGGAATTGATTCAAAATGCAAGGAATTCACTCTCACAGACAGGTTGTGCTGCCTGTGGAAGGCAAGTGGAGGAAAGTCTCTAGGATTTGAATGCTGAAAAAGGGGTGTCATCATGTGTTGCCAGGTGGCCTCAGTGGGGAAGTGGAATTTACTGGAGTCAGATTTGCTGTTTCTCCTTACAAGCTGAGTTTAGTTGCCACTCCTCTCTTTGTGAAGCCTGGACTTCCCTTCTTCATTAAGGTCAGTGCCCAGCAGCACAGTTGTTGCACACCACAACAGAAACCCCATAATGATAAACATTATTTTACTGCACACTTCTAATTTCAGTTTTTCAATGTCCTACTGCAGAAGCAGCTTAGCAGCTGGAAAGCTTCTTCTTGAGAAATGTCCCCATTCATATCAGAGCTGTTATTTACTCCAATGAACAGGTGCAGGTGAAAGACACAGTGGATGACTTTGTTGGAAATGTCCCTATAACTGTCACTGCAAAATCCTTGAGTGAGCAGATGGATGAGACTGAGTTGATATCAGAGGGTTCAGAGTCTGGGAGGCGAAAAACGAGCCTGAGTGATGGAACTGCTTTGTTTGTTGTTAATATCCCCTCAGACAGCAAAATGCTGGAGTTTCAAGTGAGTTAAACTGCTCCATTAGTTTATTTCTTGGAGGGTTTAATTGTATTTTTGTGAAGGTGCAACACAAACTGGAAGATTTTGCACTCAGAGTTTGTAAGCTGGAAGCTGTTACAAATAATCAGTTATGAAATGCAGGTGCTGTGAGGAAACATTACTTCACTATTAAGGACTTTTAAATATCCTAATTTTTCATATGTTTATTTCATAAGAATAATGATCAAATAATGAATAATAATGAAACAAACCCTCTAAATTAATTGTGTGAAAACAAATCTCTGAGACTGTTTCGCTCACTGTGTAGGGAGGCATATAATTCCCTTTTCCTGCTCTATTTATTTGTGCATGTGCTTTTACACTGCCCTTTTAGATTGGACTTGATATTTAGGGATATTTTATTAAAGAAAACATTAAAAGCTTGAGCTGGCTTTTGTTTTATTAATCCCTCTGAGTAATATGTTACAGAATGCCTTTAGTATTGTCATGGCATTTCTTAGGGACAATTCTGTATTTCAACTATTCAGACATTGGATTATCTTTTCAGGTAAAAACTGCAGACCCACGTCTTTCAGATGAAAACCAAGCAAGTAAAACCTATGAAGCCAAAGCTTATTCATCACTGAGTCAGAGTTATCTATATATTGACTGGGCTTCCAACCACAAAGTATTAGAAGTAGGGGATGTGATAAATATCAATGTATATCCACACAGTCACTATATCAATAAAATACATCACTACAGCTATTTGGTAAGTAACAGGTGTTTCTGCATAAAGTATTGGATTGTAATTTAATATATATGGTCATAGATGAAAAACCTCAACAATCAAGATGTATCCTGAGCATAGAAAAAGGGGCAGCTCAGACAACTGCTCCTGCCAGATAAAATCAGTCAGTTGTAAGAAAAAAATAACAATCTCATCTTTAAATTATGTATTGTCTCTCTTTTTTGGAATTCTCATATCCTGGGATTGAGAACAAGTAGTGCCATCTCAAGAGCTATTTCAGAAGTGGAACAGATGAGGGAAAAGAGATGCAGAGACAGCATTTCTTTTTAGGGGAAGAGGGAGAGAAATTGTCCCAAATGCATTTTTCTGTGGGATGGATTATGTCTAAATGTGAGTAATTATTACATGTGAAAGGTATATTGAGTATGAAATATGACTTTTTTATTCTCCATCATTTTTTTTGATTACAGATCACATCAAAAGGGAAGATAGTAAGCTTTGGAACTCAGGAGAGAATTAAGGATTTGGAATATGAACATCTAACTTTTCAGATAACCCAAGACATGGTTCCTTCAGCACGTCTGATTGTTTACTACATAGTCATGGCAGAAGAAACTGCTGAGTTAGTGGCTGATTCAGTTTGGCTGAATGTGGAACAGAAATGTGGGAATAGTCTTGATGTGAGTAGCAAAATAGGCAATGAAATTTGTGGATGTGCCTTCATCTTATGGTCAGATTTTACCTTGCATTGACACAAGTTCTTTAACACTTCTTGATTTATTAAAGTCACTGCATTCAGATGGATTGATTTCAGAACCATGTGCTTTCAAAACTGCCAATATTTGTTTTCAATTTATAGATTAAGCTGCAGTCAAGCAAACAGACACTGAAGCCAGCAGAGGTTGTATCACTCACCATGAAAGCACAGTCCAGTGCCTTTGTTGCTTTGTCATCTATGGACAAGGCAATATATGGAGTCACAGGAAGAAGAAAGAGAGCAATGGAAAAGGTTAAGTAGCGGCCATAAAAGAAAATCAAGTTGCTCTTTGTTTCATGTTCACATTCAGTATCTATTATGTGTCACGTTCAGTCAGCCTGAAAATAGGCAGAAGAGCAATTCAAGCAAATCAATTTTAATCAAGAATAAAAGCTGCTGGTTTAAATCTGCAGTTCAAAATTATAAAAATAATTAATGCACAGCCTTTGAATTTCCAGTAAAAGTAAATTGTGGTTTTGAGGGCAGATCTGAACTGTCTCAACTGTTGCTGCTTGAATTATCTCAAATATTGCTAAATGTTACCCTCCAGTGTGTTGTGAGCACATCTTCCAGACTAAGGTGGCCTTTCTGCAAGTGCCCCTCATTCATCATCTGATGTAACCCACATTTTAATTTGCTGATGGTGTGTTTTCCCTCAGATAATGCTGCATTTGGAAAAGAGTGACCTGGGGTGTGGGGCTGGAGGAGGACAGAACAACATCGACGTGTTTCGGATGGCTGGGCTTACCTTTCTGACTAATGCCAATGCTGATGACTCAAATGGAGCAGGTGAATTCCTTTGGTTCAGGCCTGGAATTGTGCATTTTATTTTCTGAAACATTCCCATTGTCATTCTCAGTCTTTATGTTGGAACTCAAAGTAATAGGGAGGAAGACACGACTGGATCAATTACTGTAATTGAAACGAAAATATTTGTATGTAATTAAAATAGTAAATAGGAAAAATCTCCCAGTTTTGGAATGTGGGGGTTTTTTTTAAATTATTTTTAAGAGGACTATGCTATTAGAAAAAAAGTTAATGTGTTTTGTATTTATTTATTCAACAGGTGAACCTTGCAATGAAGTGTTAAGAACCAAACGGTCTGACTTCAAGGAGCTGATACTCAAGGAAGGTGATAAAATATTTTAAAGTACATAATTATGAAAAAAAAATCATATCCATTAGAAATCAACAATCTGACTGTTTGCTTAATACTTGTAATATATTGGCGAGAGAGAGACTGAGAAATATGGAAGATGGCTTTAGAAAGGACTCCATTTATAAAGTCTTTTAGCCACATGCTGAATTTGAAGCCAGCAAGAGTCAAGTCCAGAGTAAAAATACAGCATTTATTTAGAATTTGGGCAACCTGGTCCAGTGGAAGGAGTCCCTACCCATGGCAGGGGATGGGATGAGATGATCTTTCAGGTCCCTTGCAACCCAATAGGGACTGTGATTCAATGATCTTTCCTTTTTCTCAAGAGACATAGCTGAAAACTCACAGTGTTACCCCAGGATTGTCTTTCCCAGTGACTACCTGCCAGACCAAGCCTGTCAGAAGAACCTTTGAGTGATAAATCTTAAAATGTAGTAACTCTTCTGATGTGATTTATATTTTTAATTCAGAATAGTAATTATCGTGTGTCACTAGCTTTTGAAAAATAACAAGTTTATGTTCATCCTCAAAACTTGTACCTTCACTGAATTCTGTAAACAAGTCAAGATGCATTTGGAAAGAAAAACTTCATCTCAATGCAGCCAAATATTTCATTTTTATTCCAGTATCCAAATACAAACATCCAGAAATTCAGAAATGCTGCATGGGTGGAGTAAAAGCATATCCAGTGTCTGAGACCTGCAGTGACAGAGCCCAGAGAATTCGGAGTAATCAAAGGTGCATTTCTGCATTCAAGGATTGCTGTGAATTTGCCAACAACCTGAGGCTGAAAGAACCCAATAAGCTTCTAATCTTGGCAAGAATGCGTGAGTATGAGAGCTCTGAGTCCCCTGTTCCAGCAGAACTTGGGTAAATACAGAGGTGGTAGAATCTATTAACCCCTCCCTGTTACCTGCCAGAAAGAATTTTGCCAAAGACCTTGGTTGTACATCCCTAAAGAGGAGTGGGAGAGCTGATCTTTATTCTGTTCAGTTCTCTATTCTGTTCACTCACATTTAGAATGAGCAGAACTGCAATTAGAGAATAGAAGAGTAAACTTGAATGCTAAATTTGAATCCTCTGCCCAGGCACAAAACAGCCTCAGGAAAGATGAGTGTGAATGTGAAATTCCTTGTCTCCCATTCTCTCCCTATAATTAATTGCTTGTTAACGAGTTAATCTGTCAGGATACTGGGCAGGTATTCCCATGTGTAAATGCATGAGGTGGGATTTTTCACTTGTACCATGCTTTGGTTTTTTTACTTGCTTTTTTCATGTTCTTCAGATTTTGAGGCTGTCTTGGAACTGGATGAGGCACAAGTCCGTAGCTACTTCCCTGAAAGCTGGTTATGGGAAGTCCACCAAGTTTCCTCAAGGTACAACTTTTCTCAAATCAGCTTTCTAGAAAGGAAAGGCTAAAAGTGAGGTAACCTGGTTGTGCCTTAGTGTGCTGAAGTGCAGCCTTATCCAAACAAACAGTTGCTGCCATGTTTCCCCCCATGCAGGACGTGCTGTCTGGAATCACTTTCCTTTCATTTTCGACCTTGCTAAACACCAGCTTCTGTGAAATGAGCTGAAACCAGGTTTATTCAAGCAAAAATCCAGAATTCCTGTTTTCTAACTGTGCTCTCATGGCTCACCTGAGTCTCTCAGGTAGAGGAGTTGCTCTGTGTTGTGTTGATGAGCTGATGGTGTTTGCAGGTGGCTGTTGGTAATGGATAAATGGACTAACTTTTAACACAGGTCAAAAACTCTGTCTGTCACCTTGCCTGATTCACTGACCACCTGGGAAGTACAAGGAGTTGGCATTTCTGATAAAGGTGGGTACTGCAAACTAATTAGTCTGGAGCTAAAAATTAGGGAGCTTTGCAGACCCTCTGCTGTTGACATGTGTGTTCTAAAAAATGCTCACTTTCTAGTTGATGAACAGGAAAAGAAAGTATCAAAATATATATTTTAGGGAAAGGAAATCATTTCATGTTATGAGAATCAGTGGCTAGGAAAACAAAGCCTGTCTTGTGTGTGACAGTGGCCCATAGTAAGGGAGTAAGAAGAACATGAGAAAAAATATTCTATGGCACAACTTGACATTCTCCTGCTTCCAGTAGCTCAGGGACTTGAGATTCTCCTACATACTTGGAAATCCAAGGAGGAAATTTGTTTCTCACTTTGGGAAAAAGAAGCCCAAAGAGCCTGGTGTGTCAGCAAGTGTTTAAAGAGTGGGAGACAACAGCTTGGAGCAGGAAGCAAAAGGCTGGGCACCTTTAAAAAACATGGACAGTTTCAAAGTACACATAGAAAAATGATAAGTCATCACTAAAATATGTCAAGACTTTTTCAAACTTGTTTGTCAGGAGGGTGGATAAGACACTCTGCTCCATGTTTTTAATTTTCTTAGGTATATGTGTGGCTGCACCTTTGCAAATCCAAGTTGTGAAAGACATTTTCCTGAGCATTTATGTTCCTTACTCCGTGATAAGAGGAGAACAAATTGAGTTAAAAGGATCAGTTTATAACCATAAAGCCTCTGCAATTAAGGTAATTTGTGTTAACGAGTTCTAGGGAAAGATTAACATAATAAACTCAAAATGCATTTCCCCTGTGAGTATCCAATATAAACAGATCCTTGGATCAGATTTCCTTAAGCTGGTTTTACTTGTATTGTAAAGAGAATTTCAGTGGCTTTAATATCTCCCTGGTGTTGTACCTGTCACGGAAGTGGAACATGAAACTCTTTCCACGTTTCAGTTCTGTGTTAAAATAGCAGCTGGAAATGGAATCTGTACTTTTGGAGACTCTGCAGCTCCTGGATCAAGGATGCACAGCTGTAAATTTAAAGATCTAGAAGGGGCTTCTTCATCACCAGTGACATTCCGAATACTCCCCTTGGAACTGGGCCTTCACACTGTCAACTTCACCCTGCTGACCCCCAGGAACAGTGAAATTCTTGTCAAAACTCTACGTGTCATGGTAAGAAAAAACCCCTAAACCTTCATAGTGGTTTTGATTTTCACATTGATTCAGCCACAAGAAAAGGAACGAAATCAATATAAAAATATTGCTTTGTTTTTATATCATCAGAATCCAAAATATCCTGTGATGGCCTTGAATTCACTGTAGAAAAATCCACAGTAGAAAAATGCCTGACTGAGTATTGGAGCACACACATTCTTAAACCTTGATTATCAGAATTATCAGATTAGAGGTATAAATAGATAATTATAGAATAGTTCCAGTAAGCAAGGAGAATATTCTAATTTTGTTTGGATTTTCAACTGAAAGATATATTTTGGTAATTTTTCTCTTTCCTAAGCATTTATTTACATCTTTTGCTAAATTTTTCTCAAGAATTGTGAGAGATATAACACCCATTCAAATTTATGTGGAGCAGCTGTAGAATAGTTAAGCAAAACTCAGCTACAGGAAAAGATGGAGAAGGCAAACATACTGTGGTTTTAAACTGTTCCCTCAGCTGATACATTTGATTAAGCAAAAGTGGTTTTTTTCCCATTTTCTGCTTTCCTCTTCATGATTTCAGCCAGAAGGCATCAAGAAAGAACTCCATGCAGGTTTCACTTTGGACCCCCAGGGTGTTTATGGTGAGAGAACTGACCATGTGTCTTTAGATTATTTTTTCCTGTTCTTGATTTGTGATGGTCAATTTTTTAATAATGTGAGAAAAAATGAAAATTCTCCTTCCTGAGCTATGTCCTTTCCCAAGGACTTCCTGTCCTTTCATTGACTTCAAATCCATCTCAGGATGCAAGTCTTTAAAAAAATACTTGGATTTAAAGCAACCTCAAAATGTATCTTTTAGTGTGATACAATGCTAAGCTTTTCCCAGCGTGCATGAAAACCAAGCAGCAAGTGCTTTATTCATGAAAATAGAACATGTCCTGATTTAACCAGAGAAACAACAACATTTAGGTCCAAATCACATTTTATTTTGAAACAAAAAGGCAAAAGAAAGATAAAGAGTCTGCACCTCTTCTTTTTCAAAGATTGGTGTTGTTTGCATGTGCACTTGGGAATATTTCTAATTTTCAAGTTCTCACAGGTATTTTTGTGCAGACTTCTCAGTTCTAACCTTAAATATGGGTATTGCAGCTGAGTCAGCTGTTGATTTGGATTGTGCAGTAGGACACATACATATTTTTTTTTTCAATTATAGGTTCAATCAAGAGACGACAAGAATTTCGATACAAAGTCCCACTAAATCTGGTCCCTAAAACACAGATTGACAGGAGTGTCAGTGTAAAAGGTAAATTGAAGCTTTCAGTGCAGTGCATGTGCACTTTCTACATATATTTCTCCTGTTTTGTATTAAATTTATCTAATTTATTCCCAGGTCCTTTTTCTTGTGAGAAAAGGCTTTGCAAGTCACCTTTTTGTGTAGAATTTTAAGTACCTCATCAGGAATATTTGCTTGTCAGTCAGACTCTGCCCTTTGGTGATCTCTTTATTTAAATGAATTTGAATAAATAGATACATTTAAATAAATTTGGGGGTTTTTTTCCTTCCACAGGCCATCTTATGGGTGAAGTGATTGCCACAATCCTCAGTCCCAGTGGCCTGAGGATGCTCACTAACCTGCCCAAGGGCAGTGCAGAGGCAGAGCTCATGAGCATTGCCCCAGTTTTTTATGTGTTTCGCTACCTGGAAGAATCCAACAACTGGCATTTACTGGGCCCTGAAACCTTGACTTCAAGAACTCAGATGAGGAGGAAGATGAAAGAAGGTAGAAAAAATCTGGTTTTCTTGCTTCAGAGTTGTAGAGGTGCAAAAACTTTGCTGAGTGAGAAAGATAATCATCTGAAGGGAGCAAATATGAGTCTCATGGCTTATATTGTGCCTAAATATATTCCTTAGGAATTGTGAGCATCTTGTCATTCCGAAATGCTGACTCCTCATACAGCATGTGGAAGAATGGGCAAGCCAGCACATGGTGAGTTAAAAGGGGTTTGTGGTTGGAATTCACTAAAAAGGCTTATTTTACTCCTTTGCTTTCATACTTTTTTGAAAGTATGAGAGGTAAACATGGTGGTAGATTTAATCAGAGCTTACAGCTTTTCATCCTTCCCTTCCTTTGCCAAATCTTTTGTTCAAGTCCATAGTTCACACCATGACAATCAAGCTGGGTTTGGGAGCTCACCCCTTAAAACATGGGAATTGATCCTAGCTTTAAATTATTTCAGTAATTACTGCCCATTTGTTAAGTTAAATTTAAAATTAATCTTTGTTATTTCTTTGAAGTGTGGGAGTGTGTGGGATCCCTAAATCATAAATAGTGCAGATTTGTGTCTGCCCTCCAGCAACGTGGGAGTACCTGCTAATCTAAACAAGCATGGGCTGCTTGCTTTCCTTGGCAGGTTGACAGCTTTTGCTTTAAGGATTCTTGGACAAGTTTATCAATACATCAGCCTTGATCGGATCTCTGTGTGCGATTCCCTGCTGTGGCTGATTGATGACTGTCAAATGCCAGATGGGTCATTCAGTGAATTTTCAAGCTACCAACCAGTGAAACTCCAGGTAGGAAACCCAAATATTTAAGCAGTAAAAGCTGAAATCACCAGGTGTTTTAGGCTGTACTTCACCAAAACACCCATTCAAGGCAATTTTGCTAGATTTGCCTTTTTATGGATTTATTTAAAAAGCTCAATCTTGCAAACCTTTCTGTTTTCCCACTAAAAGTAGCTGCTTTCCATTTCTTAATATTTAGAGAAAAAAAGATATAGGTTGATTTTACAATCTAATAGTTCTGGCTTGTCAATAATTTTATGTATTTTGGCCTCTTTTTTTACAAATAAGGTATTACTTTCCAGTTTAAATCGAACTAACTGTGAAAAGTTGTACTTATTTAAATTAACTTTAATTTCTATTTTATTATTTGATTTTTGCAGGGTACATTACCTAGAGAAGCTAAAGAAAAATCCCTGTATCTCACAGCATTTTCTATTATTGGAATTGAAAAGTCAATTAAAATGTGTCCCACTCAGGTAAATATGATTTTTATTTCTTCCAATGGGCCTGTTCTTGGATTCTCACTTCCTCCAATTTCTTTATTCAAAGAAATCAAGAGACCTTTTTTTTTTTTCAATTTCAAAGACTTATTTGCTTTGCTTGTCTTTCAAAAATCAGTGAATGAACAACAAGGAACTTCTGGATCAGTTTATTATAACACAGATGGTAGAAACCATTATATATCTACATTTCCTTGATAGAGAAGATGTGTTTCTTTACCTCCACGAGATGTGAGCTGTAGCCTGTTGATCTTTACAGAAAATCCACGATGCTAAAAGTAAAGCAGGAGATTATTTGATGAAAAATGTGCAATTTGCTCAGAGCCCCTTCACCATGGCCATCACCTCCTACGCTCTGGCTCTCGTGGACCGCGACCATCACTCGGCTCGAGTGGCCTTCTCTGAGCTCAAGAAGGAAGCTTTTGTCGTAGGTACTGTTCTATCCCCTCAGCCTGCACAGTCCTTGGCTCTCACACAGCCTCTTCTTCCAGTATCTTAAAATCTCTAATGTGATGGCACTGCTTGGAGAGGGAATTTCTACCGCTGTTCATGACCTGCAATGTCCCATCAGCTGCTTTGCATCAGGGCTGCTTATCACCACTTTCTAGCCTAAACCTCAGACTTTCTAGCACAAGAGAAGGGTATCTTCAGCTCTTGGTAGCTGCAGAGTGAGTTCCTCCTTGTTTGCTTGCCCTGAGCAGGCAAAACTCACCTTTTATTTTGAATATTTTCGAGCACTTAAATTTTGAATACTTTTGTATTTTGAACACTTGAATGTTTAACACTTGCATTTTGAACATTGGCATTTTGAACACTTTTCTTTGCAGTGTTTCTTATTAAGAATAAAACTGTGACAAATTCTGCCACTTTCTGAAATGCAAACCTGGAAAAGAAGTTGCTAAAAGCCTTTTTAGCCCTGTTTCAAGCTTACTGCCTTTTTGTGAAGAGAATTCATTTTCAGTGTATTTCTATTAAGTGCATTTTGATTCACTCAGGCTTTGTGTTGCCTGCAGAGCTGTTGCTGTGTTTCAAACTGGGACTTTCCCTTTATCCTTCTGCAGGGGACCCTCCTATTTATCGATTTTGGAAAGACACTTTCAAAACAAAAGACCAACACACCCCCAGCTCTGTCACTGCAGAAATGGTTGAAACCACAGCATATGCTTTGCTCACTACTTTGCTAAGAGGGGATGAAAACTATGCCAAGCCAATCATCAAATGGCTCTCTGAAGAACAAAGATATGGTGGAGGATTTTATTCTACTCAGGTAGGCTTTGAAATATTTTGTCCTTATTCTTCAAGTACCAAAATCTGAGATGTTTTGCCCCATCCCTGGAAGGCCAAGGCTGGAGCTCTGAGCAACCTGGTCTAGTGGAAGGTGTTCCAGTTGGAACAAAATAGGTTTTCAGGTCCTTTCCAATTTAAACAAATATTTTAAGAGGATAAAATAATCAAATGATCACACTGACAACTTCAGTGTCCTTTGCATCAAGTGACTCTGTGGCCAAGATATTCTCTGGGAAAGAAGACTCATTTTCATGCAGTTATTCTAAAGAGAAATTCTATGAATAGAACTAATTTATAAATATTTTATCATTAGAATTCACAAGGAGTTAATTCTTTATAATTGACTTCTGACAGGACACTATTAATGCCCTTGAAGCCTTGACTGAATATTCCCTTCTTGCCCAACGGCTCATTTTGGACATGGATGTTAAAGTATCCTACAAAAACAGTGGACCCCTGAACATATTTAAACTGACTGAAAATAATTTTGTGGGAAGAACTATGACAGTGAGTGAATAATATTGCTTTAAACAAAATTCTTAGCAACTTGTTAAATAATTATTTGAACTTTGAAATAGCTACTAAAGTTGCTTTATCTTAAAACAAACTGGTATTAATTTGGTACAGCAAACACTTCAGGACTTTGTTTATCTGCTATATTTAATGCATTTGAATATTCATTTAAATTTAGTATCTCTGTTCTTCCTATAAAGTGTTTTTTTGGTAGATGATGTTTGTAGCATCGGATCTTATTATGTGTTTGAAATGTAAATAAGACAAGCAGATCATCTGACCTGAATGATTGCTATTTATTGCTTATCTTTATTATTAATCTATAATTTATTGGTTATCATCAATCCTTTAGGCACCTCTGAAAGATGACCTATATGTGAGCACTGGCAGCAGCACTGGCATAGCTACAGTAAATGTAAGGTTTTTAAATTAAATTTCTGGTTTGTTAAAAGCAACGTGGAAAAAGAAAATGAAATTTCTCATAAACTGTTGCACTTGTTACTCTGACCTTCAGCCTGAAGTGCTGGATGTTATTTTAGATTAATTTAGATCTATTTTAGATTAATTTAGATCTATTTTAGATTAAGTCCAAGACATTGTATGACTATGGCTACTGGGAGAGAAATTGGGAAGTTTCTTCTGTTCCACCGATGGTTTTCTGTTCCAGAAATCATGGATTCCCTAAGTTGCAAAAAACCTTTACAACCATCAATTCAATCTAAACAGATAATATATTTAGTCTCTTCAATGTGACCAGCAGGAGTGGGGGGTGATTTTGCTCAAAAATTCCCCATTTCTTTCTGTGCTGATAATTTATTTACTCTGCTTTGCTGGTACTTTTAGAACACCAGTAAAATGGGCTTTTTAAGACTCCTCACAGGCTGAGTTTTCAGTTTTATACTAGTTTTGAGGTTTAATGCTGCTTCTGTTTTGTCTGATTTATTTGTCTGTGTGCAGGTGAGGACAGTGTATAACACAATTGGCACTTCTGAAGAGTCCTGTAACTTTGAACTGAAGATTGTCCCAAAGAGAGATGATGGTAAAGGGTTAATATGATTTTAAATGTTACTACTCAGGTCAGTGCAAGGGAGGGAAAAAATCCCTTGCTTTCCTTTGCAGTTTCTTATTAAGAAATAAATTCTGCCACTTTCTAAATGCCAAACTGGAAAAGAAATTGCTAAAAGCCTTCTTAGCCCTGTTTGAAGCTATTACCTCTTTATGGCTAGAATTAATTTTTAATGTCTCTCTGTTAGGTGCATTTTTGGTCAATTATGGAAGTTTTTACAGTTGGAGGAGTGAGTAGAAAGAAATATGATGGGAGTGGGGAGGAGGGGACAGTGAGTTCTATGAGGTGCTGAGCATTCTAGTCCAGTTTTAATAATATAAATACTCAATAAACTGCATTAAGCATTAAAGCTGTGATTTCACCTGAATTGCAGAAGTACATCTTACTTGTTTGTGGCTGGACAATGAGTTCCTTTAGAAACAGCCACCAAAACAATTTAAAGACTTATCTTTCAATTTCGACAACGCTTTGTGAAAGTTTTGGGTTGCTGCTTGTGAAGAGTTGTAAAATGACTTATTTGACTCTACTTGTTACTTGAACAGGTTACACAAAAAGAGAAGGGGAGCCCCTGGGGCGCCTGGAGGCTTGTGCAAAGTGAGTCCAGCTGATGGCTTTGTTTGCTAGTAATTGCACCTATCTTTCCTTTTTGGTTTTTCCCTTTTAATGTATGTGTGTAAACACAATTAGAGCCAAGGGTAATGATCTCTTCAGGATCTCTTTCTTCAGTTTCTCTATGGGCTCTCTTGGAACATAAAGATTAAAAAAATCTGCGTGGCATAAATCTGAAATGATTCATCTGGACTGTTTTGCTTCATTATGGGGTCTAAATGTTGGCAGGGTTTTGTGGGATCCCATTCAAATATTTGTAATTTCAGCTATGATTAACTAATATTGGTTTTAATCTATTTCAGGTACAGGCCCAGTGCAAGGGAGCCCCAGTCAGGCTCTGCTCATGCTGTGATGGACATAGGGCTGGTCAGTGGAGTGGAAGCAAACCCAGAGGACTTAGCCACTGCAAGTATTAGACAATGGTTTTTCTCTTACTGACTCCTTTTGACAGAACTCTAATATTTACTTTCCTTCCCCTTTTTCTGTCCCCTACAGCTTGCAAGTGGAGTTGATCAGTTGATAGCAGACTATGAGATAAAAGATGGGCATGTTCTCCTGCAGATAGACTCTGTATGTTACCCTTTCCCTCATTGTAAGCACTGCTTTTACTCTTTGGAACGACTTGGGTTGCCTTTAGAGCTCTTTAACTCATGTGTCTGTCAAACAGGTGCCAGCTGACAAGTTTCTCTGTGTTGGGTTCCGAATAAGTGAACTTTTCCAGGTTGGAATGTTAAATCCTGCCACATTCACTGTCTATGAATATCATGCACCAGGTATGTGTTCCATGGCCTCACATCCTTGTTTGCCTTTTAACTCTCTATTCCTCCTGAAAGACTACTTTTTTCCTTCTTTTTAATCCTTGTTATTTTAAGCTCAGGTAACTTTTGACTCAAAGTTCGAGTGCTGACTTTTTGGACTTTGATTTTATATGTGTATTTATTATTTCTTTTGGGATCTTCTAGATAAAAAATGCACTATATTTTATAACCCCTATGGAAATGAAAAGCTTGTGAGATTGTGTGAAGGAGATGAATGCAAATGCATGGAAGGTAAACATTTTTTTAAGATGTTTTTCTATTTCAGTGGGTGGGAAAATGCAGTGTAGTGCCTTGAACAAAACCATGCTAAAGATGTAAAAAATCCCCATAAGCTGTTTCCTCTCCAAACTTTACATTTAAAAAAAGAATTAAGAAAAATTGTGCAGTGTGATCATGGAAGTCTGATTGGGTGTTATTTTGGATTTTAAATATTCCCAGTTCCAGCATGCAATCCCATAATTATGGTGTTTCTCAGTTAAATGATCCCAAGCAGGTGGATGTCCATGATGTTTTATTTGGGGACATGTGATGACATTCTCCTAACACTGACTTTCCCCTTCTCAATGCAGCTGAGTGTAGTAAAGTCCAAAAGAGGCTTGATCAGTCAATAACTGCTGAGACCAGGAGAGAAGCTGCCTGCCAGAGGGATATTGCATATGGTGATATTTGTCATTACCTATTTGATGTGCTCTGAAATGTCTGCTTCCTGCTAAACTCTCTGTTCCAATTAGATCTTGAGTGATTAAAAACTCAGTAGGGTCAGCAGTGGCATAGGATGAGTGAAGGAGACAAACCAGAGCAGAGAAGGGCAAGTGCTGCCCAAACTCTCTGCTGAATAAAAGTCCCATCAGCAGGGCTGGGGCACCAGGGAGCCTGATCTGATGAGTTCTGCTCATAAACACTGAGTTCTGCTCATAAGCACCGTGTTCCTCCTGCTTAGTACCATTCCTGTGGCTTTGGGCTGAGAGGAAGTTGTGGGGCAGCAGATTAGAGAGGGGTAGAACCTGTCAGTGTTTCCTGGCCCTACAGTGTAAAGCTACAGCCAGCATATTCCCAGGAATTAGTGTTGTAAAGGCACTTAATATTCCCCTTCTGAGCATCTGTAAGATATTTAGGATGTGTTGCAGCAACGAGGAATAACAAAAAGCTTGGTTTGTGTTGTTCTGCAGTTTATAAAGTGAACATTTTATCTCGCAGCGAAGAAGGTTCTTTTGTAAAATATTCTGCAACTCTTCTGGATCTCTATAAAAGAGGTGAGAATCCTGCTCCATGTTTTTGCTCCTGGGAGAAAAGATGTTAGAATGTTTTGAGGCACTCCCTGTCTTACCTGTGGCTTGTAGGTCCTGCAGAACTGAAGCTGATATTCTCTCATTTTTCCTCTGAGTTTAGGCATACAACATGTCCTTAAAATGATACTAAAATTAAAATATTTGATGTTAACAAGGTTTATTTGCCATTCAGATTTAATTGAAAAAAATCTTTTACAAGAAACATGTTTTATATCATGTTTTCTATCTAATATATAAAATACCAGAAATTCTCTTGGTGAAATTGTCCAATTCTTGTCATTGTACTTCAGGACAAGCTTTTGCTCAAAAAAATAATGAAATAACCTTTGTTAAAAAGAAGACCTGTGCAGATGTTGAACTGAGCCCAGGAGAGCAGTATTTGATCATGGGAAAAGAAGCCTTGAAGATAAGTGTTGGTTACAGTTTCAAGTAAGTCATTTACCACCAGAATTTGCAGAGATTTAATCTTAGAGTGTGAAGTGTTTGTATGTAATAATTCCTGTGTAATATAGAATTGATTTAATTTTTTAAGTATAACCTCAACCAACAGTAATGCAATGTGTTTTCTGATGTGTACAATTCAAACAGGATTATGGACACAAAACAAGCAATTTTATTTGGAATTCTTTTTGTTTGACATTTTTCCTTCCCAAATCTTAGCAGCAAATGATCATTTTCTGTTGTTTTCTTAGGTTCCAGTACCCTTTGGACTCCAGCACTTGGATTGAGTGGTGGCCTTCAAATACAGCCTGTACAGTCTGTGGGGAATTTCTAAACACAATGGATGATTTTGCTGAAGATCTCATCATCAGTGGCTGCTGATTTACTTGGAGAGTCTTTAAATTAAAAATCAGATCAAATCCCATGTTAAAAATAATCCTCACTTGTTTGGCAATTCTTTCTTGAGCTGAACGTTCATTGATAGTTATCCTGAATAATGATCTTTGCTTGTATTTTATAGCAATGTTATTGCAATGTAGCAATGTTCAAATATGATTTTTAAGCTTGGATGGGAGAATAACACAGAATGCTGCAAAGACATTTGGACTCAGATGAAGTGGATTGACTGTAAAAACAAACTTGGAAAGTACTGCGTTGTCATTAAATCCCATGTCTTATTAAAACATAAATACATGGAGCCACTTCATAAGCTCTTTGTGAAAGAAACTGCTTTATCCCTTAGGCTTTGCTTTTGTACACTTTTTATGAATTTTTATGCTATTTTTATGCCCTTAGATTATCTATGTGCCATTTCTTGTATGTGTTTTCAGACACATTTGACTGGATCAATGTGTTCTGTAACTTGAGTAGATTAAAGCAAATGTTACTTTGGCATTTGATGACTGAGTTTGACAGTTAAAAATCTCCCCTTGCCTCCAGGAAAGTGGCAGCTGAAGGGCCAAATTTCCTTCTCACAGCTCCTAGCAACAACCACCTTGGTTCTCAGTAAAACTGAGAAGGGACTTTGGTACAAAGTACAGTTGCACACGTTTTTATTTTTATTGAAGAGTTGCCCAAAAGCATCACGTCCAAGAACTTTAAAATTACTGTTTTCCCTCTCTCTTAGGAATATCCTTGATCCAGAGTGTTTAAGATGTGGAAAGAAGACAGTCAGAGATGATGCAATTTTTAATTTTGGCCCTGTGAGTATTTTACTTTTTTTTTTTCAGTCTTCCAAACTTTTCTAGGAAGCACAAGAAAATCACACTGTATCCAATAATAACTGGATATAAATTCAAATTGCAGGGAGCAGCATATGGAAATGCTCAGTGAGGTTGACCAGGCAGCTGACCTGGAAACATTTCTACTTCTGAACTGTAACTGTGTATTATCAGACCTCATTATCTCTTTAAATGACAAGGAGCATGTCTTATTTTCACAGGTGACTTGTGACATTTAAATCCTCCTGAGTTTTAGTGAGCCAGACTACAAAAAAGCGGCATTGCTCCTGAAGACCATGACCCTGATTTAAAAATAACATCTAAAAATGCTGCCCTTAAATATCAAATTGCTGTCACTAAGTTTAAAAATAATCTTTTATTTGTTATGTCTCTGTTTCTATCTAGAATTAACTATCCAATCTAAAATTGAGATCAGTAAAATATTTTCAATATATGTGTTTTATATGTACATTTGAATAGATATGTAGCCATGTGTGGGATGGAGGTGTGCATAATATATGAGATATATATTACATATATATATATGAAATATATGATTTTCACAGGAAAACCATGTGTGATAAAGGTGTCTTCATTTGTTTCTACATGCAAATTATGTTGGCAGATTTCCATGGGGTCTAATTAGCAGGACATGAGAAGATGGAAAGGACAGGGAAGTGATTTTAGGATTCACTGCCATGGCTTCAGGGACTCGTAGTCAGAGAGTTCTGAGGTACTGAGCAACTCACAGGATTAATCCCAGCAAACGTGGAAATTCTTGGAATAATCCCTGCTCAAGGTGATTCATCTGCATTATGAAATGGAAATTATTTCAAACCTCACTTTGTACTTCCAAGCTTGCTGTGGATTCTGGACATCAGAGTGGTGCTTTTCTATCTGAATTGTACACAGTGTTTTCTGTTCCTGGGTTGTTTATATATATGATGTGCAAGTCTCCAAATATTCCAGGCTTTGAATCACCAGCCAAGAGCTTTAGTGGTTCCAGAAAAACATGAATTCCAGTGCTACACTCCCGTGGTGTTCCCAGCTCTGTGTGTGAGGTGGCTGCTTTGCCTCCATGTTAATGAACCTGCCCAGAAAGCTCTGGACTTTCACCCAAATTTATTCTGCCATTTCCCAGAATGGGGATGCCTGGCCTTGCCTGCACAGATAATCTCTGAAAGCAGGACCCCCTAAAGGCAATTAAATAAGTTTGGTCATTATACTTTATTCCTTTTTTCATATATTTCCCTTTGAATAACCAAACCCACCAGATGCCATTCTAATGTGATTCTCTCTGAATACTCTTGGCAGATGCATAAGGCCCAAATTGGTTGAATTTCTGAGATTATAGCAATTCTAAGGGTTAATCATATGTAAGCCTTTAGCTTTTATAAAAATACATATTTCTATACATTTCCACTTGTATCTTACTTGTTTTTAGATAGTGAAGTATCACAAAATGAGCTGATTTCTCTTTTCATTTCATTGCAACTGGAAATTAATCTCATTGATCCAGGCTGGGAAGTGACTTGAATAGCCCAAATTCCACCCTCTTGTGCACAGTGACACGTGAAACTCACACTTTGGGCTGGGCTGAAAGCTGCTGGGCTGTGCTTAACTGCTGTGACTAATTTGGGAGGGGAGCCAAAGGGTGCCTTTCTCTGGCCATTGTTCCACTGGCAGGGAAGAAATGATTTTGTGTGTGTACTCAGATACAACTGCTCTGTCAGAAACGGTCTGGAATTAGGAATCCTCTATAATTTTAGAAGAGAAATGCAGGTTAATATTCTTACTCATTAATACCTCAGTAGTGACTCTCTTAATTCTCTCTTGGCTGGCCCAGAAATGAATATTAAATACTAAGTGAAAGAGAAAAATGCTCCCATTGGGTAAGAGGATGCAAATCCAAGTTATCCCATAATTTGTATTTTGTTATGGTGCTACGCTCACATCTGAAATCATCCAGAACAGGAGAAATCTTCGCTTCATCACACGGGGTCTGTCCAGGGCATTTGAGCAAAGCCAGGATATCCCCCCCAAATGATTTTCTAGATGGCAATGAGGCTGTTCAGTGCAGGCACAGCCTCCCAGTCAGCAGGTGAGATCCTGCCTCACTAGAGCTGGGCAAAATCCTCAGACTGAATCCTCAGAAACATTTCTTTATTAATAAATAATCTAAAACAGCCATTTCCACAAACAGAGAGTTATGGAATCTACTGACAGGGGTCTGTAGATCCATTCATAGAAGGGATGTGGAGGAGAGGAGTGAAAATCCATTTTTTCCTTTTGAGTGCATATTATTTTTAATTAAAAGATATCCCTGTCTGAGAGCTGACAATTTTCATCCATCCTGAGTTGTCTGACTTGACCTTACAGGGGCTCATTTCCAGCCTATGTAAATGTTAATGTTTAGGATGTCTCCCAGCAAAATGTGTTCTCAATCTCCTGCTGAATTCTTACATCAGAACACACAGAAATTTGGCTTTGCCCTCAGTTATTTTCCAGTAAAACACCCACCTTATAGAAGTTACATATGCTTTCAATTTTTGAGATATTTAATAATGTTTTCATCTCTAATTAGGAGAAATATCTGGGTTTGGCTCTTTAATTCTCCTGGGAACTAAGGGTTTGGTTTTGCCAGTTGCTGGACCATTTCAAAATTCCAGTCCTTATGTTAAATTTTGCTTTTCAAGTTCTGAATGAATTTGGAAACTGGATACATGTTTAAGCAGCAACTGATTTCCTGGAAAATACTGAACTGAATTACACACCACAACTGTCATAAAAAGAACATTTAAGCTCAGAAAACAATAGCAGAGAAATCTTGAGTAAAGCTTGTTATATTCAATCTTTTTTTTTCTATGCCAGGAAGTATTTGTTAAACACAGGGGATTATTTATAAAATATATTTATCCACATTCATAGCTAGAAGTCACGAAATGCAGATTATTCTTAAAGTGCTGTGGTTCAGACCATGGTTCCTTTGTTTATTTGCTACTTGACAACTCAAATGGCAATTTCTTTGACAAGTAAAGCAAACAAAAACTTTTATGTGATGCACTTTAAATCAGCTGAGCTATTAAAGCCCCCAGATTGGGCTTTACAATGGAAAATCCATTTTCTCTGACTGACAGCAGCCTCACTGGTGCTGGTTAAAAGGACCCCAAAGGGCCCAGGGAGGTTCAGAGCTGGGTTTAGTAGCTGAGACTGGTTTTAAGGAGCCCTGACATGGACTTGAATTGTCTAATTTGCCTTTCCAAGAGGGACCTCACAGCACATTCTTTCCACTGACTGTTCCATGTTCTCTGCAGTTTGTACCAGGAGGCTGTGGAGCAAATCCTCAGCAAAGCAAAGCAAAGCAGTGGGATTGCAGTTATTTGGGAGGAGCTACCCTTGACATCTGGATCTGCAGACACAGCACTGCCTTAATTGCAGCACAAAAAGTAAATGGGAAAATTGCTTTTCAAAGAGAAAATATTTGAGGAGCACCTCACTCATCCACACACAAGGAGATTCCCACTTCACTGGGCCAGTTTGGACCTGCTGAAAGGTGATTTACAATATATAGAAATAAACTCTAATGTTGGGGACAGACTGGGCAGGAATGGGAGCTGTGACTGAAGTTGTTCACTTACTACATGGCTGAGTTTTCTGTCTCTGCCAGGTTTCCTTCATTACTTATAAAAGCAATATGCCATAAAAATGTCATTTTCACTGCCTAAATCATAAAATTTTCCATAAAAACCTCCTGCTGTAAGGTCCTAGAGAATATTCACCCCAGGCTCTGACAGCTTGGTAGAAATAGGTTATTCATTCCCACCACTACTGCAATTCCAAAACTTTGGAGCCACTTAAGTAATATTAAAAGATGTTTTGTTTCTAAGCTTCTGTTTTGGTCAGGAATCTCAAAACCAAGACAGGATCAAAAAATTTTAGATAACCAGATTTAGAAATGCTGAATTTCCTTCCTGTTCATGTCTTGCCATGAGGAAAACCCAAGCTCAGCTTGTGAAACCTCACCCCAGTTCTGGACTGCTGCCCTACAAAACCAGCCTGTGCTCTGATTCCTTCCAGGATTCCATTGTTCCTGAACCTGGGACAGATGGGAGCATTCACTTCCTGAGGTCTTTGTGCCTCATTCACTGGCTTTGGAGTTTCAACACCCAATTTATGAGTCAGATGCTCGACGTGGAGCTACAAGTTTTGTTTTCTTGGCAGGATTCCGAGGACGTTTTGGGAAACATGTTTGGGATGTCCCCTCACTGGCAAAGCTGCCTGGAGACCTGGCCCCATGAGAGGACTCTTTCTCTTCAGGAATTTAAACACTGATACCTATTTTTCCCACTTCCAACTTTACTTTTTCACTCAGGCTCCTTCTATGCTTAAAATTAATTTTCCTTTCTCCTTCAGATTCCTCCTTAAAAACACCTTGATTTGTGAACACTCAGGAGTTTTCTTTCTGTAGCAATTTTTGATGGGGGCTTCAGTCTTCTTTAAAATATCATTTTCCTCCTGTGAAACCTTGGATAACACTTGGAACTTCTGGGTTCCCTGGGTTTGTTGCCCATTAAATGCAGGTACAAACAGACATTGCCAGTGGTGGTGTGGAAATTATTCAGGATCATGAATCATGCTGAAAAATACCACTGGAAAGCTGAGCCTGGTGCTATTAGTCATCCCACAATGGGAATTCTGCTCTAAGTGGAAGTCAGTGCACAGAGAGTCTTTTTCTGCTTCTGTCACGTGTAAAACATCATCTTCTAAACACTTCTTTTTTTTCTGCTATTACTAAAATGAGTAACTTCTGAAAGGGTTAATGGAGATTTACCATAACCTTCCCTCTCCCCTCAGTTCTTGTCATTAGTGAGAATTAATGAAGACATTATTAAAGAACCTGTTTCCTTTTCTCACTAATTAATCCCAGCCAATCACACTGAGTTTTCTGATCTCCATATCACTGTAGCCCACTGTGCAAGTGGCCTGAGCTGCCCATAAAATATCCATATTTCCCCAGCAGATTTAGAGTCAAAAGATATTGAATCTGAACTTGTGTTTTCATGTCACATCCAGAGCTTTGGCAATGAGTTTTGGCAGGTTTCCCTCTGGGCACAGCGCCCATTCCCAGAGTTCTCTCCAAAGCATTAAGAATGGAAATAAGCAGCTAAGAATTTTCCAGTTTAGCTCAGGCCCTGTGTACATTCAGAGCAACAGAAGCATAACCACAAGTAGAGCATGAACTCTTCATTGTGGCCAGGCTGCAGCAGAGCTTGAACTGGGGAAACTGGCACAAACTGGTCCCTGCTGGGTTCACATGTCTGGACCCCTGATATGGGGGCACAGGGACTGAGACACGAGACCACCAGGAGCTTCTTAATCTAAACAAGGTCTGCCTGGTTGCCTAAAATCAGAGATAGGATCAGCAATCTCTTCAGGATTTACTCTGAAATGCTGGTGCTTGTAGGAAACCATCAAGGCCTCTGTGACAGAGAAACACTTTCATTTTCTTTATTCACTTGAGGGTGGTGCCTTGGCTTGTCTTGTGGAAACTGCTTTAATAAGGGACTGAAATACCTATGGATATAGATATATAGTGTCCATTTATAGATGCTTTTTCCCTGGCAAATGCTGAAGAGGTTCTCCAGAGCATCTATTCTATGCTGGAAAAAAATCTCAGGAAGCTGAGGATATGAGTATCTTACGGAGAATATGATCTGTATAAAAATCTTGAGGCAGAGCAGGGATGAAATTGATTCCTGATGTCTTCTTGAGGATTGCAGCCCAATTTAGTGGGGAACTTTCCTTCTCTTTAATATGACTTGGGCTGGCCTTCAGGGTGTCACCATAACAAAGCAGAGTTACAACTGGTAGTAGACACAAGCAGATAGAACTAAAAGATGTAAAAAGACTTTATCATAGACAAGAGACTGAATTGTGGCAAAGTTGTCGAGTTTGCTGAGGATAACAATATATCAGATTTAATGATTCTTCTTTTTTTAATCTTGAATTGGTGAAATCTCACAGACACTCTGTTGTGCTACTCCATGGATAGTTTTAGTCAGAAAAGTTACAGAACTATATAATGTCAGAGCCATGAGCAGGAATCTTGACTTGGAGTTCCTGCAAGAACTGCATCTCATGGAGACTGGATCTGTTTGTAAAGCATGATTCCCTTCCTGTATTTTACCAGTCTTTCAGGGTTTCCTTCAACAGGGGCACATTCCCATATTTATACTAACTGAGAATTATATTTTCATGGAATGAGCCATCTCTATCTCAAGGATCTCTCTGAAATGCAATTCTCAGCCCTGAAAATACTGTTTACATTTTGACTGCAATCTTTAAAACAGAGGCATCTGAGTCTAAATTCCATTTTAAATGTCCTATGAAATCTCATGCATTAAAAATCTCAAGCCCTTATTTTTAAAAGGCAGTATTAAATATGTTAATATAGTAATTTATGGGCTTTTTCCTTGGGAAAAAAAAAAAAAAGATCATTCACCTTAAATAGCAGCACAGTGCCTTGCAATGCTGAGCACTGGGGGAATGTCACTACAGTGAAGTGAAGCTTCAAATTTTAATCTCTCACTGAGCCACATCCTGTTTTCAGTTAACTGATCTCATCAAGGGGAAATTTAACAGAGGAAATCTCTCTAGTTTGGAAAGTACCAAAACCTTATCTTTAGTTCCTTTGTGTAATTCAGCACCTCTGAAGGCAGAGGTGTAATAGAATCACAGAAACTTCCAAGAAGTCTCAAAGCAATAGAAAAGGAATGAGTTAAGAGCCCAGAAAGGAGGGAGAGCTGCCCCATCCTCCCCAAACACAGCTTGAGCCCGTGGTGTAACACTGATCTTCCTAAAACTAACATCTTACATTTCTTTGTAGCCCCAAATCTTAAAAAGCCACATCCGGAAATCTTTTAAAAACTCTGTCAGAAATTAGGTCACATCCTGGCAGAAGCTGCCTGGGCCAGATTAATTTGCCATGAATTTTAACAACCCTAATGGAAGCAAATGCTTCAGGCCCTGAGGACTAACTGAGGCTGTGTCACACTTTCCTCATCCACTTTGAACTTTAGATAATACCGAGCGCCCTGTCCGACAGATCTGTGTCTGGATCCACATCAGAGCCCATCCACCAAAATGTTCACAGCACGGAAGAGCAGAGAGAGGGAAGTAGAAATGAAGAGTCTGTGCAGACCCAGCACAGGAAGGTGTCAGACTTCAGGTAAAGACAGATGTACAACAAGGAGCGTCAGCTCCTCCACACTCACAGGTACCTGGGAGTGGTCGCTGTTGTCAGTGCAGCCAAGTGAAACCACTGCAGAACAATCTCTGCTTTTGATTTTTCATTTTCAACAAGGACCCACCCCCAGAGATATTCCCCAAGTCTCTTTCACAAGGAAGAGCAAACAGATTTGCATCTGCACATCTTTTTTTTCTGACCGAATCCTCGGTCAGAACTCGGATAGGGCGGCAGCGAAGTGAGCTTTGTCAGGGGTGAAGAGGAACTTCTGCTGACACTGAAACTTTCCTGTGTACAATCTTTCCTGCCCTCTCAGGGGGATTTGTATTCACAACTCCCCGAGTTACCCTGGGGCTGCACGCAGGGGCTGCGTTGGAGGGGGAGACACACGGGGCTTGCCCGGCGAGGGTCCCCGGAGGCTCGCGAAGGAGTCAAAGCTCCCGTCCCCTATTTGGGGCAGGGGCTCCCCCGAGCAGACCGAGCCGTGCGGGGGCTATTTCGGGCCGGTCCCGAGCCCCGGGGCCGGCTCACCATGTCACACAGCACATGCCAGCGCTTTCAGGAACCAGCTCCCGGCTTCTCGCTTTCGGCTGCGCCGGGGGAATTTCCTGCGCTCCATCCCCCGTGCCGGCGGGCCGGGACTCGGCCGGTGCCCCGGGCAGGGGCAGCAGCCCCGCTGGTCCCGGGGCACGGGGCGGGCTCCCCGCTCCTCCCGCCGGAGCGAGGCAGCAGCGCCCAAATCCAGCGGAGCCGCCGGGCCGCGGCCGCCGGGAGAGCGGGGCCGGCGGGCCCAGGTACGGGGAGCGGCGGGGACGGAGCGGGGATGGAGCGGGAGGAGGAGGGAGGGATGAAGGCAAGGAGGGAGGGGGGGAGAGGGATCCGCAGCAGCCACCCGCCTCCCCCACCGGGAACACGGGCCCGGGCCCGGAACGCCCCGGGGGGACCCGCAGGGCAGCGGGGGCTGCGCGGGGATCCTGCCGGGAGGGCACCGAGGGACCCCCGGGACTGCGGGACCCCCGGGATCCCGCGACTGGAAGGAACGGGAACCGAGCTGGGGCAGCACGGCCGAGACAAGCGGCTCGTCACGGGCACCCACCCACGGTCCTCACCCCACACCCACCCACGCCCCTCACTCCCCTCCCAGCTCCGACACCACCACGGTTCCATTCCCTTTGTGCTGCGGGGTTTCTCTCCTGGCTCTGGCAGGTTGAGCCGCCCCTGCGTTCACTGCTGAGCTCTCCATCAAACGCCTGCACAGGCCATGGGAATTGGCTAAGCCCGGCCATGGAAAACGCTCTTTATTCCCAGGGGAGAGCCCTAAACCCAGGCAACCTTGCTTTGGGTTTGTTTTGGGGGGTTTTTTCAGATTTTTTAGTCAGTGAGACTTTTGGGAATACTGAGATAGGTTACAGTGTGTCAGTACTGTTATGGGAAAAAAATAACTTTATAAAGGCATTATTATGCTTAAATTGCAACAGGTCTCTGGATAAAAACCTTCCTTGAACTTTCCAAGAAAACCAGAATCAGTTTTGGCTGCGTTTCCAAAATATCCCACTGTACATCCCCTGTTAACCAAACCAGACTGTGACAACTTGGCACGTGTGGCTCTGGTGTCCCTGGTAAGAGCACAAGTGTTTAGGATTTGTGGACTTGAGATTTCCTTGGTCATTTCACCACTAGTTTTATGAGATCAGGAAAGTCACTGTCAACACACCAGTTGCTCAGTTTCTGCATCTATAAAGTGAAATCCCGGATTTTGGCTGCTGGGAATCGAATGTGGTTGGGGATTACTTGTGTGATGGGGACTGATGGGACTGCAGCTCATCTTTCTAGAAGCTAAAAAAACTCTGGAAAGAAAACCCCAAGCCCTCATTTTAATACATTGTCCATTTTCACATTGTGCTTGAGGGAAATTTTAGAGCCTGTGCAGTAATTTCCTGCTGGTACCTGGTCAAACCCCACTGTGACATTTAGTCAGACCCAGTTAAACCCATCGCTGTCGCTGCTCGGGGTCTATGCCTGACACATCCTCTCACATCAAAGTGAGAGAGAGAGTGTCTTGTTTGAGCATCTGGTTTTATACCTTCTCTCTGACAACATTCACTTCAGATGGCTGAGAACACAACCAGGGGCCCTCAGGACCTGCCGGACTCTTTCCCCGATGAAAACGAATTCCCTTTTGGATACCCCACCAACATTTGTGAGGATGTGCCTGGGCAGAAGTACCTGTGCAGCAACTGCAACAACATCCTGAAGAAAGCCCTGCAGACACTGTGTGGGCACAGGTACTGCTCTGCCTGCCTCACCTGGATCGTCCGGTACGTCCTGGGAAGGGGCACATTCCGTGGATCCAGGAGCTCCTGAGAGCTGGGTCAGGCCACTGAGCTCAGGGACAAGGCTGTGCCTCCTGGCCCACATCGTTTTACAGCCTGGAAGGACTTTCCTTGGTGGATTGGAGGATATTCCCTGCCTCCTCCTTGTTCCCACTGTGGAATCTGCAGGATGGATTATGGAATGGACACTGGCAGATGTCAGTGTTCCTATCTGTGAGATAGTAATTCTGATTTAAGCTGGACTAGTCCAAGGCTGAATTAATCCTTCCATGGGACTTTGAAGTCCTTTGATAAGTGATGTTATAGGATCTTAATAGGCATAATGTTTTTATTTTTGTCTGGGTAAAATGGGTATGTTCTGTGTTTTAAAAGACTTTAGTTTTCATGTTGCCTTTCCTACAAGGAGCTCTTGCATAAATCATGAGATAAAGGGGTTTCCATCTTTACTCTTGTTTATGATCCATGGTGGTCTTACCTGACTGAAACACAGCTTAAGATTTATGGGCCTAGTCCTGGTCTTGAAGAATAGAAGAGCAGAGTTCTTTATGTCAGTATGTTCCAGAATTGGCCTTTTAATGAACAAGGACTATGGATTCTGAGTGGAAATTACAATTTCCACGGGTTTATTTGTGTCAGTGCCTATACAGAGGCCTCCTAAACTACAGTACACTGATGGATTGTATTTTGTTCTTCTTTCTTTTTGCCAGAAACAATAAAAATGCAATTTGCCAGAAATGTAGAGAGGAAGATCCCAACACTTTAAGTGAGGAAAGCCTGTTGGCAGAAGAAAGGGTAAGTTGTAGTTCACAGGTCATTAATTTCTCACTGGACTACAGGAGGGAATAATGTGATAGCAGCTGATAGTTCCACATTTTAATTTAGGCTTTAGTCATTTGGCTTTCTCAGAGTTTGTGATTTAAAAAAGTAATGGCAGCCTTAGGACTTTCCAAGTCCATGTTCTGCAATGTAAAATCCCACACTCTTCCAAATAATTAACTTTTTATTGTCTCAAAGTGACTGGTGCTTTCCCAAGTCTAATAATGTACCTGAGCTGTTACTTACTATCCTTAGGAAGTATCTTAATGGATTTTCCATTTTTCTTGTACCATTTAAACATGGAGCTGAACATAATAATTGATCAAACCTGTGCACTGGCAAATGCTTCATCTGTAATTTAAAGGTTCATACCTTGTTCTGTGATTTTCCAGGCAAATTTCTGTGCTATTCCATATCCCAGTTACAAACTGAGCTGTAGGGCCCAGTCCCAGTTTGTCTTTTTCCCTCCTTTCTGATAACATGCAGAGGAATATCAACAGACACACATTTTGTCTACATTTTTAGGAAAAAAACAAAACCAAATAGGCAGCTGACAGTAAATAAAACACAAAGTCTAGGAAGTGGCTGCAGCAAAATAATGAATCTGCTGTTAATGCTCAACCTGGTGATAGCTCAGAAAAAAAATCCTCAAGCCTGCAGCACATTTCCCAGAAAGAGAATTTCTTGTATTGTGTGACCATAAATAAATAAGTGCAGCTGAACCCTTTATGTTCTGGGCTGGCAGAAGTGGTAACTTTGGGATTTCTCCTTTCTGGGATTCTCCCTGAGTCTGCTGGGAGTTTCTGCAAAATCTGTGGGTGGTGGCTGTAAACAGACCCCACTCTCGATTTGCAAAGCTTCCCTTTCCCAGTTCTTCCTCTGTGTTGTCCCTGCTCTCCTTTGTACAGGAATTACCTCCAGAATATCCAAACCCATGCCATTACCCGTGGCAGGGCTTGCTCTTGTGGCAGGGCTTGCTCTTGTGGCAGGGTCCCTCTTTTAACTGTGCTCCATGTAATAATAAAAATGTGCAGTATTTCATCATTTCCATGACACTTGTCCAATTTTTCATGGTTAACATAATGCAAAAATCCATGTAGTGCAAAAAGACCCCCCGAAATATTCCCATGTGCTTCCTATTTCTTTAGCAGACGGTGCCTGTAAATGGAAACAGCCCCATGTGAGCAATGCACTCACTGCAGAGCACCGAGTTTGGGAGGTGTTAATGACCTCGATAATTAAATGCATTCATTAAGGGACCCCATAGTCAGGGTCCTGTCAGCACATTCGTTGCATGTGACATATTTCAGGCTTCTTGGAAAAGCATATTTTCAGCAAATTTGTAACACATCAGATAGTTTATTTTTTAATAATAAGAAATTATTTCATCATTATTTGGGCTTCTAATACACTAAGATTAGCTTGCTAGGTTAGAGGGTCTTCTACTGCTCAATAAATGTAAAAAAAAAAAGGATAATAAAAATAATATAGTGCTTTCTCACCAGTGGTTTTTTTTCCTTTCTCTGTTTGCTTTCCAGGCTTTTGGTGATGCTGCCATTAATAAAGAGATTTCTGAACTCAAAGTCCACTGTGTGACCCTTGGATGCAGTTGGTCTGGTATCATGAAAGATTTTGAAGTATGTTTCAAGACAGTTTATTTAGATTAATAAGCAAATAGCCTTTCTTAAAGGGGGACAGAGAAACAATGAACCTAGGTTTTGTTTTGTCGGGTTTTTTTAAGAATTAATAAAAAATCCCCAGTGAAGTTGGTGATTTTTTTTTCACCAGTAATCTCATAACTTTGTGCAGTGGGACTTTACCCAAGCTTAGAAGAAATGGCAGGTCAGAGCTCTGGGCTGCCAGAACAGAGACTATTTATAGAGAAACATGAGTCAGCAGTTTATTAACTAGTAGTTGCCTTACAACTTTTTACTTCCAGGAGCATCAGATCTTATGTGAATATGCTTTAATCCCGTGTCACACCGGTTGTGGACACGTGGTGATGAGAAAGAAACTTGCAGATCACTTGGAGAATGGTTGTGTCAATAATGTGATGGTGTGTCAGCAGTGCCAGCGCAGCTTATCCAGCACTGAATACCAAGTAAGAACATTTCTCTTGCAGATTAGTGCTTTACATTAATGGTTTAAATAATGTATCATGCTGTTTTTCCACCCTGTTTTCATTGCACTTGGAGAATATTTAACTTTCCTGAGTTTGCTCATTTTTCCATGCGTGTGTTGGATGGGAAAATGAGCTGGATGTGATAATCTGCTGGTGAAGGGACAGCAGAGAGGGAAGTACCTGTGTCCTCATCCAGAGCTGGGCTAGCCCATATTTTTAGCCCTGGAAAAAAACCCCCCAACTCCTCATTTTAATAGTCTCAAAACATATGAGGAAGAGGAGAAGCAGAACAGCACAGACAGTGGCAGGGAAGAGATCCTCAAAGTGGCTGAAGTTTTAATGAAACTCAAACCACCCATGAATTTGTAAGGCAGGATTCTGTCAGATATTATTTCTACTAGTTCTGATCAGGCATAATTTCCAAATTATCAGCAGTGCCCATAGACCAGGAAGATCATACTCTGAATCTGCCACAAATTCCTCAGTGACTATTTAAACATACCTGTTATTTACTGAGTATAATGACTGTTGTTCCCTCCAAATGATTTAAAGAGGAAAATTGCCAGCCTTGGAGTTTTGCCCTGGGATGGGGGCAGAGTGATCCAAGACCCACCTGACAAGAGGGTTGTGGATATTTTCAAGAGGTAAATAGTAGTGGGTAGCTGTGCATGGCCAAACTGTCACAAATCGGTGCCTTTCCACATATTGAGCTGTGAGATTTGTTCAATAAGGGGGTAACAACTCATCCTGGGGTGAGAATAAGCTGCTCTGCTAAAAACTGCTTCTTGGGAAGCTTTTACATGTGCTCTTCATACCTAAATCTTGGAAGAATATCTGGACCCAGTGCTAAATCCAGTGCGTTTTCCAGATTAAATACCAGAAGGTGGCAACAGTAAATCCCTCTCAGCCCTGTGTGAGAGCAGAAAGAGGCTGGAGAGGGAACCCGAGCCGTGTGTGTTCCCTGAGTACCTTCCCCTCCATCTCAGCCCGCTCACTTTCCTCACTCAAGGGCTGTTTTCCTCCCACTCATTCCGGTTCGCTGCCACCTAATTAATTTTTTGGTCAGGAAACCTTGGCAACCGGGCAGGGGGTTGGCCTTGAGATGTTGCTTTTTCTCTGCCTCCTTTAGTGTTTGTGAAATCGGAGTGTTGCTGGTTGCATGCTCTGCTTTAGTAAATTTGCAGTGAGGTGGTTTGATAATTTTGATTATTTGTGGGTATTCCATGTGTCCACAATCCCCTGGGTGCAAATAGGTGGTTTGGGGCACTGCTTCAGTTTATTCATTCACTTATAGGTCATTTCTCTATTTTAGAGAAACTTCTCTCCAGCCCCTCTCCCCCTCAGTGATCTGAAGGAGTGAAAGAGCAGAAAGGAAGGAAATACAGGCACATTTTGTGTAACAGTAAGATAAAGAGTGTTAAAAATGAGTTAGTGAGAAAAACCTGTGGCTGCATTTCTGAGAATTGAAAGAGAAACTCCAGACTGGTGTTTAGTTTATAAAGATTAAAGTCAATCCCCCTGAACAGTGTGACTGGAAAGCTGGCAGTGTCTGTGTTAAATGCAGATATTCCAGATATGAACAGTGGCAGGGGAACCACCTTACCCTTCTTGGAGCCAGAAATGACAGAAAGCCTCGTGTTAGTGGTGATACATTTTGCACATCATGATGGAAAATTTGGATTCCAGCCTTCAAAATGTCCCTAAGCAGGATGCAAGAAGGGTCTGTACACTGAGCAAACCCTGTGAAGTCAATGCAAGAAGAGTTTATATTTGAATTGGATTTGAATTTATATTCGAATTTCCTGTTCTTTAACCTGTTTATATTTTATATATATGTATATATTTGAATTTCCTGTTCTGCTTGTCATAGTTGCTTCCTATTCTATAACACACCTGTTTGCCATTGAACATGTTATATATGTGTGTGTGTGCACATAATTGTGGTTTGAACCTGGCAAGACTTTCACATTTCCAGTCTTGGATCCAATATCCCAGGGGGGCCTTGCAGGTCAATAATTAAATAATGCTCTGAATTCTTCTCTTCTTGTTTTAATGACAGGAACATTCATGTGAAGGCAGTTTATGTAAGGAACAAAACCATGTGCAAACAGAAACAGCACCAAAGGAAAAGGTGGGTAAAAGATGAGTGAGTGTAAACCAGTTTTATTTCAGTTGGTAAAATTATCAGTTGTTCATTCAGATGAAATGAACACCTGAGAATATTTTCAGATACAGGAGTTGTATCTGGGTGCTCTTTACATCCCAGCTCTGCTGCCTTCTCTTCCCTGCTCCCATAATTAACTTTAATGAATTATCTTATCAATTGATCATATAAAATGGGGAAATATTTGTTTCTTCTCATATATTCAGGGGGACCCACATGAGCAAAAGAGGATTGTGCTGTATTGCAGCATATCTACAGCATCTTATTTATTGGTGAGAAGTTGTGGTCTGTTAAATTATGTTCTGTCATATGGAGTCTGTTAGATAGACCCTTCACTGCCAGGCTGTGTGCAAGAAACTTGCAATCAACCACCTTTTTAATTGATTTACCATCAATTTTCAAAGCTGGCTGGACACTGTAAGATGTGGTCATGCCTTAATTTGAATTAATCTGATTTATAGCTGCTGGGATTGTGGCCCAGGTGTTTGTAGGGAAATGGAAGAATCCCTTTCAGTTGGTATTTGATTATTTTGTCTCTCTTTTCTTTTTTTTCACAGAACCACTCTATGCCCTCGGCCAACAAGGATGGATGTCGTTTTTCTGAAGTGGGCTGTTCATTCAGGGTGAGTGAAACAGTCCCTTCAGGAAGGTCCCAAATGTTCCACTGCTGTTTGGGCCTTCCCTTTAGGACAGTGTCTCTTAAAACAGAAACAGCACTTCTTTGCATTCTCCTTGCCTTGTCCCATCTTTTGTGCACAATACATGTATTAAATACTGGCTCATTTGGGGATCTGGCTGGGACTCTGCTTGCCATCCTGTTTAATACCATACACTTTTATGTTTTTGTAGCACATGTTGAACTTGATGAGCTTAAAGGTCTTTTCAACCTTAACAATTCTACACATGGAGCCTAAAAAAAAGAAAAGCTTCCTGCTTTTCCTCTCTCCACATCTTCTCTGATGCCAACTGATGCATCTTGCAGTTTTTCCATCTCTGGCTCTCCCAAGAAGCTCCAGGATTGCTGGATTTAGCCCCAGGCCTGTTGTAGTGTCCTTGGGAGTGTATTGACAGTGTCTTCTTCTTCCAGGGAAGCAAAGAGAAGCTAAAGGAGCATGAGAAAGCTGCAGTTGGGGCCCACATGCTGCTGCTCCTGCAGCACATGAGGCAGCTGAAGGGAGACTTGTGCTCTGCTGCCAAAGCTGCCCAGGGTTTCACCCCCCAGTCAGAGCTGAATGTGAATGGGGCAGGAAGAAGCATCTCCAAGCTGCAGATCCCAGCAGGGCTGGACATCAGCGGGGATCTGGAAGTGGACTGTTTTCCTGGCTCTTCTGTTCCTGGAGATGAGTCTGTTCTGCCACAGCTCATGAGGGAGAAGGTGCTTTCTGAGCTGGAAAACAAGCTGCACGTGTTTGAGAATATTGTGGCAGTGCTCAATAAGGAGGTGGAGAGCTCCAACATGGAAATCATGGCCTTCCGCAGGCAGAGCGAACTGGATCAAAATATAATCCGAGGCCTTGAGCTGAAGGTAAACAGTGGCAATAAGGATTGTTTGTGTGCTTGTTCTAATTGAGATTCATCAGAGAGAGCTGTAGGGATCAGGGCAGGGAGTGTGAGCTGTGAAGTGTTAACTTCTGGACACATCTTCAGGATCCTTTTGTTGGGTACATTTTCAAGTGGGAATCTCTTAATTTTTGTTCTCTAACCCCACATTTAGGTACTGAGATATTCCTGAAGGTTTTGAGTGTTCAGAGTTTGCCATGATCAGACTGTGAGCAAGCCAGACAGTTGTTCAATTGACTGATCCTCTCACAGCAGCATTTTGCCTGGAGGCCCAGACAACCATCTCTGCGGTTGTTTTGAGACCTAGCTGTCACTTAAAAAGAAATCAAAGGAGAATTTCTGAACATGAGGGCTCCAGCTACTCCTGCAGCACATCCTGGAGAGGGGGGGTTGATTGGGAAATGATTTGTTGCTTCTAGATTGCAGAGCTGCACCGGTGCCTGACACAGAAGGACGCAGGGCTGAGCAGTCTGCACAAGAGCCTGCTGTTCTCTGAGCAAGCTTCCTATGATGGGATCTTTCTGTGGAAAATAACAGACGTTGGCAGGAAGCTCCAAGACTCTGTGACTGGCAGAACAGTCGGGTTGTATTCACCAGGTAAAGCACGTGGTGTATCTGTGTGTTTGCAAACCCTCATTTCTCTAGAATGCTGCTTCCTGCTGCTCCTGTCAGCAGGAGGACCTTGAAAACAGCTCCTTAAACCAAGATGCTGTTTGTGGCAAGCCCTGTAATCCAGGGCAGCTTTTCCAGCTCTATCTTGGGGTCTCATCCTGCAGTTTGCCCTCCACCACAGCCACTTGCAGTGACATTTGGTGGATCCATCTCTCCCAGCCCACAGCTCGGTGCCTGATGGCACCACAGGGCTTCCTGCTGCAGCCATTTCCCATGTGGGAAGTAATTGGATTAGGTAAAATACACTTGTGTGGCTAATAACAGGTAATTTTCACCGAGGCATGAGGCACTAAAAGGATTCCAGCTGCTGGATTTTCATTGCTTGTGATCTCCAGAGGGTGCTGATTTGTCTGCTCTCCTCTCTGAGAGCAGCACACGGCACACGCCACCTTTTCCCATGTGCCAGAACACTCACTGTGCTTTCCTGTGTTTCCAAAGGAAGCTTTGTTAACAAAGAATTCTGATTTTCAGCTTTCTACACTGCGAAATATGGCTACAAGGTGTGTCTGAGGGTGTACCTGAACGGGGATGGGACAGGGAAAGGGACCCACATGTCCCTGTTCTTCGTTGTCATGAAAGGAGACTACGATGCTTTGCTCCCGTGGCCCTTCAGGCACAAGGTAAGAAGGGAAACCTTTCCATGCCTGGTCCCAGCCTAAACCCACTGCTTCTTCCAGTCAACACAAGGGCACTTTTCCTCTGGAGTTTAGTGGAAGTTGGAGTGTTTTCCCATTTTCCTCTCTGAAGGCCATCCTGCAATCCTGGGTAATAATTTGTCTCTGTCTGGAGTCACTTGCAGGGAAAGCTGCTCCTGCTGATATCCCATACTTTGCCAGGTAGGACTTTCAGGCACCAGAACGTGGTGTTTGGAATATTCCAACCTGTGTCCCCCTGGGCTAAAGCCAGAAACACATTTTCTTCTGGCTCTTGTTAAGCATAGATAATAGCAATTTGTGAGGGAATTGTGACTTGCTGCCTGAAGGTGTCAGAAGGGTGAGGTGAGAGTTCCACTATAAAGGTGCCACAGATGTCTCATGTGATCCTAGTTTTATTTTTCCTCCTAAGTGTGATCTGATAATGGCAACAGTGGTTAGAAAAGCACTGAAATCATGGCAGGACCTGATCTTTGCTCTGGCACTTGCCTTCATGTGGTAGTAATTCCATAAGCCTTTCACAGAAATAACTTTATTACCAGTTAGCAGCCAAAAAGTAGAAATCACAGTTCCCAATCCTCACTGTACTACAAGATTATTATATACATTTCACATTTAAATCTAAAAAACAGTTAATAAAAGGGATAATGAGATGGGGATATTCTATTCTGATATTTAGGTTGTGTCTTTTATGAATTTGTGCACAGGCAACTGAGCTGCTTCTCCTGATTCCAAACCACAGTAACAGAATAAATGTAATGACTGCAGCCAAACACAGGGTTTGCTTAAGTTGTCAGGAAAGAGGAAAAAAGTCTTTGGACTGGGCAGTTCTCTACCAAGAAAGAATTCCTTACTTGATTTAACGTTAATGTAATTTTGTTTTACGAGTGTCAAAGTTTTAAATATTTCGATTAGGAACTGCTGCAATCTCCCTTTTTAAAAGGAACTGACCTTGCAGGTTGGAAACAGTGGTTACAGTTTGTTTTTAATTACCAAGGAAGCATCAGCTGCTTTTGCAGCCCTTGTGTCCCTGACATATTGTGGCTTCTTTTCCCTGCAGTAACTCACCATTGCCACATTCTGTTTTGCAGGTGACATTTATGTTGCTTGACCAGAATAACAGGGAACATGTTATTGATGCCTTTCGCCCGGATTTGACATCTGCTTCCTTTCAGAGGCCAGTGAGTGACATGAACGTGGCCAGTGGCTGCCCCATGTTCCTCCCCCTGGCCAAGTTACAGTCCCCCAAACACGCCTACGTGAGAGAGGACACGCTTTTCCTCAAATGCATCATAGAAACAAATTAGCAAATCTGGAAAACCACCCATCACATGTCAATAGTTTAGGAGGGAAAAAACACAAAATCCCCTGGAGATCCCCCCCACCTCCCCGTGCAGCAGCTGCCCAGGGCTTCCCCCAGTGCCCATGGAATGTGCTCCTGCCAATGGGAATGTGATTATTCCACCAAAACGGCCCATTTCCCTGGTTTAGGTGCTGGTTGCAGTCACCCCCAGCCCCGCAGAGGGATTTGTGGAGGAGGCACTGGCAGGGAATGAGGCTGAATTCCCTTCTAGCACCTTGGATTGACAGGTCTGGGGGGTGCAGGGGGAAGCTGAGCTCTCCCCCCCTCTGGCAGTGCTGTGGGGTGTACAGTTCCCTTCCCAAGAGGTGCAGAGGGAGCCCCTGGCAGGGAGCCCCAGTGTGGGATCTTGGCTGTTCCCCAGCCAGGAGCAAGGACAGATTCCTTGCCCTGAGGCCCCGATGGGGTGTCCCTGCCTGTGCTGATGGGTGACCTCAGGAGCTGGGAGCTGTGGACAGCACTGGCTGATTTATTTCTGTATTTATTTTAGACCTCTATTTATGTGTTCTATAAAGAGATGTTGTGTTGTATCACCAGTTGGGGACCAGACTACACTGTGCCTTGGGGGAATTATTCTTGGATTTCCAGAGGAGCTGTTTTGACTTTCCCATTGCAGATATGGAACTCTGGTGTTGTAAAACCCCTGGAAACCCAGAGCTGTGATCCAGGCAGGGCAAGGACTTTGATTTAAAATGTCGCTTCCTGAACCTTCAAGACAAGTGAATTATTACAAATTGTTGATTTTTTTTTAATTGCTTAATTCTTCTTATGTGCTCTGATGTTTAAGTCTTTTCACAGGCTGAAACAGAAGTAACTGCAGAAATGGTTTTTTTCCTTTTTTTACATGGATGCAAGGAATGAATAATTATTTTTTTTATATGCAAGACAAGCTTGGGACTGTCTGGATCTGTGCAAAATCTCTCATTTCTATCTTGACAACATCCTTTAAAATAATTAGTAGTGATAAAGTATCAGATTTCAAAAACACCCACACCATAAACAAATATCTGTCAAAGCTTGTTTGGGAAGGAACTGGATATTCTTTGTCATCACAGACAAACAGTCTCTCTCTGTCTGTCTTTTGCATATTTAAAATATTCTTTCAGGGACAGTTATTTTTCCAGCAATGTGCCAGCCCCTGTAAAAACACTGCAGTAATTTGCCTAAAAATATTACATTTTTCATGGCTGTATCACTTTGACAAGTGCTGTATTTATTATGATCATTCATATTTTCTTACAACTTTATTTATTACCTAAATAAAGCTCGTTCATTTAAGAAAGGTTTGGGTGTTATATTTTTTCCCTGTAAAATAGAGAACTGAGCAACTTGGAGATGTGATGAAGGGGATTTGTTACAGAACCAGCTGAACCGTGCTACAACACTTTCCTTCTTTCTTTTCTCCTTCCCTTCTTTCTGGGGGAAGGAAGGTCACTTTGGAACAACAGACATGCCCAGAACAGCCATTCCCTCAAACCTGCCCAGCTGGGAGAGCACTTACAGGCTCCTCATGTCTTATGCAGTCACACAGAGCACGCAAAGAGAGCTATGTCAAAAAAAAAAAAAAGGAGGCTATGGATCAAATCCATTCTAAATAAACAAAAAGACATGCAACCCAATCCCTAACGCTCTTCCTTTTAAAGGCACAGCTGGCACAAAGCAGCCAAATGTCAGATTTAACTGCTCTGACTTTAATTAGAGCCGCACCTCGGACCCAAGGCGCCCTTTGGGGTGGCTCAGCATCCTTGGAAAGGGCTCCGAGGAGCCCGAGCTGCCCCTGCACGAGGCACCGCCGGGGCCGCAGCATTACCACGTCCATGTGGAATGTATTGAGCCGCTTTCCAAACACGGGGCTCCGCTCCCAGCCCCGGTGTTCCTGGAACAGGCGCCGCATTTGCATTTCCAGGACCTTCAGCCGCAAAACCCTCTTGATAAGGAAGTGGCTGACACTTAAAGGAGCTGAAATCGGAGAGGTATCAGGAGTTCCCCCGATCCATTAAAGCACTTCTGTTGTGGAAAGGAGCTGCCAAAGTGATTTTTTTATTTTGGGGTGGGTGGGTGCTGGATCAAACGATGCAGAAAAGTCAAGGAGAATTTTAGTGAGTTAAATCAGCACCGTTTGCTCCACGTTTAAGGGTTGGGTTGGCAAAGAGTCACAGCACTTAGAATGGTCTGAAATTATCAAGGACAAGGTTTGCAGGGAAAGATGGAGGGGCTTTGGTTTGGTTTTTTTGAAAGGACTAATAAAGCTAAAAAAAACCCCAGGCAGATTTTAGGCTTATAAACTTCAGGGCACGAAAAGAACCCAAACCTTGCACACAGTGGCTTTGAGCTTAAATTGGTTGTGTTGGTCAATCAGGTGGTTTCTGTGAAGAACTGGTTGAGACCACCAGAGCAAAATGTTGGCCCAGAGAGAGAGGAAATCATGTCAATACCCTTGAACTACTTTGGTTGTAGCTTCTTCTACTGTCGTGGATGCATCCCATTGAACCAGCTGCATCTCCAGCTAGAAGTGGCCCTTGGGAGCTGCCCAGCCACGGGAGGCTCGGGAGTGGAGCCGTTCCTGCAGATCCGACCTCCACGTCAGGCCTGCAGCTCAAAGGCAGCTTCATGTTTGGGTTTCCATTCAATATTCCTCGGCTTCGGTCTCCAAGGCTACATGCCAACATACAACCCCTCCTCCCACTCCTGTTTTCAAAGAAAGAAAAACACTGTGAAAAGAGGCTGCAACGATTTTCTGGGCAGTTTTCAAAGCAGAAAGGCAGAGCTGGGAGCTGCTCTCCCTGCACACTCCACAGGCTCTGCTCCATGATTCTCCGGGTGCTCCATCCCCCTGCGAGCAGGAAAGCACCTCCCAGCTCTGTAAGTGCAGGGTGTGGAGGAGCGATTAAAAGTTTTTAAGGAAAAACTGGGAGTTTTGGAGTAGGTGGCTACCTGGGGCTTCATGCGAGTCCTTTGGCAAATCCTTTTGCTCCTTCCCAGCAGAAAGTGTCAGTGTCATCCCACCGAGGATCCTGGAGCCCCACTGGAGCAAAATCAGTCACTCAGCTCTGTTTGACCACTGGCCACGATCCCACAGTGCCAAGGAAATGGGATCTCCAGTGGCTCCCCCAGTGCCCAAGGTCGTGTGGGAAAAGCCAGGTGCATGTGCAGAGGAGGAGGAGAAAGAGGGGGAGGAAGAGGAGGAGGAGGAGGAGAAGGAGGGCAGAACCGGTAGCTCAGTGCAGCAGGAGCAGAGGCCAGGCTCGATGGGTGCTGTGGGAGAAGCACCTGCAAAGAAACCAGAGTTAAATGTGATTACGTGGTTCATTCCTGTTATGAACCAAACTCTCAAATTCTTTTTTTTTTTTTAATTTTCCATTAGGACTTTTGCCCCAGGGCAGTGTTACCATGCTCCCTCTGTTGGCAAGTGCCAGGTTTTGGGTGTCCTCTCCATGCAGAGGGGTTTTGGTGAGGTTATCCCTGCTCACACCCCTGAGGAACCTGGTCCAGAGTTTGATTTCCGTGTCACAACATCCACATTCCTGTGGGAAGCAACCAACATGCTGCAAACATCCCCCACGGGGGCTGGGGAGGAGGGTGGGGAGTGGGACAGGCTGGCACAGGCACGGTGCCCAAGGAGTGTGGCACACCACTGGATTTGGGGCAAACACAGCACCCCCAGCACAGTGGGGTGGGATTTGTGTGAGGGCAGAGCTGCGGTGGAAGGGTTATTTTAATCCTGAGATGACTCACGCTATCCTGACGTGACTCACGTGGAGATGGGGCGTGGGACTGGCTGGAGGTGTGGCACGGCATGGCACGGCATGGCACAGCGTGGTACAACATGGCACAGCGTGGCACAGCATGTTGGACCACCACCTTCTTGCCATGCTGGGCTTTCTCTCACGCACAGACTTGTAGAGAAGGAGCAGTGGACATGCAGGACCCATCACTCACTGTTTCCCATCCCGTTCACCGGTGGCTCAGCACCAGGAGCACTCGGACACCAAAGTTTTAAGGGAAAGTCTGATTAAAAAAATGTTATTTCTAAGCTGACAGGATTCCAGGTGTCTGAAAGGGAACTCAGCCCCGTGTCACTCGTTCCTGACAGTCGGGGAGCTGCTCACTTGCAGTTCAAACTTCGTTGCAGGTGTTCTGAGCCTCAGCTCCTGGTGCTGCAGGAGCTCATCCACTGCACGCAGGAAAATCCATATGGATTCTACTTGTGTTTGGCCCAGACCCTGCCCTGGGAATCAGCTCCTCTATGGCCCAAGCAGCCTGGAAAACATTGCTTTTTCAGGAGCACTTTCCAACAAACAGCAAATCCTACAGATTTCTTCTTGGCACCGAACGAAGCATTTTTTTCAGTGATAGATTTTCTCTGTTGAGATTCAGAGAAAGGCTGAAAAGCTGCTCCCGCTTCCAGGAATCCCGGCGAGCACAGGTCGTTCCCGCTCAGGACAACGCAGTGCAGGCACTGCCCGCATCCCCCCCC
>VXBA01000317.1:1065584-1082953 GCA_013399895.1 Serilophus lunatus
AGCCTCGTGGGGAGCGGAGCGGAGCCGCCGCCGCGCTCGGAGCCGCTCCCGCGCGGGGACCCGGCGGGTGCCGCTGGCGGGACGTGTGGCGGCTGGTTCTGCTGCCCCGGGAGCGCCGGGCTTTGGCGTGGGGGTGATCCCGCTGCCCGTCCCGGCCGCGCTCGGGGAACGGGAGAGTCCGCACGGACGGCAGGGGCCGCGCACGGCGGGGGTCGGGTCGTGGCCACGCGTGTTGCCCCGAGGCCACGTGTGTGGCCGCGACGGGAGCGCGAAGGGGAGAAAAGTTCCTTTCTAGTCGTTTTCGTGGTGTCCGTTGGGATCGCAGCTCCGCTGCGGATGTTTCCTCGTCTCCTGCACCCCAAACCTCGTGGTGGTGACATTCGGCCACCTGGGTTCGCTCGCTGTGGGTGGTGCTGGCACATCCCTGCTCCCGCAGCAGTCGCGGTGGTTTGGGAGCCCGCAAAACTGCTTGGAAATTGTGATTTAAAAATCGCAGTAAATTTTAAAACTTTTATCCCTCACATGCTCCTTCCCAAAACTGAGCCGTGCTATCCTCGTGCTGCCCAGCCGGGTGGCTCAGTGCTGTGGGAGCCGGTGCTGTCAGGGGTTAATTCCCTCCTGCTCACCAGCAGCAAAGATTTTCACTGCTCCCTAGACTTCATAGAAAAGAACCATCTCATCAGCACTTATTTCACAGGTCCTGAGCCTCTGCTGGTGGGGCTGAACCATCCCTGGGCATGGTCCTCCCAGGCAAGACCTTCGAGGATGCCGTGCTCGGCTGTCGGGCACGTTGTGTCGTGTCACAAGGGCAGGTGACAGTGTGTGTGTGTCCCCTCCAGGCTCTGCTGATGGAGACGGCCAAGCTCAGCCCCATCATCCGGGATGTCTATGCGGCCGCTGGCCGTGTCCAGCAGGCGCCGGTTGCCGGCTCGGCGCGGAGGGGCAGCGGCTGCCGAGAGCTCATGGTCAGGCTGACGGAGGGACAGTACGTGCTGTGCCGCTGGACCGACGGCCTCTACTACCTCGGGAAGATCAAGAGGGTAATGTGGGCATCCAGAGGGGAACTGCAGCACCTGAAGTGGAGCCAGTGCCACTTTGCTGGTTCGTGGCTCAAGGGCTTCTGGCTTGGGCTTCAAGGTGTCCGTTGGTCAGCGAGGCGTTTTGGGTTGATGTCCTGCTCTGGGGTGTCATGTCCCAAACCTGACTTCTACAGCCCTGAGAGACAGGATCAGTCACCAGGGGAACCAGAAGTGCTGGGAATGGGAGTTGACACACAGCTGTTCTTCCTGCTCTTTGTTGCAGGTGAGTGGCTCCAAGCAGAGCTGCCTCGTCACGTTTGAGGACAACTCCAAGTACTGGGTCCTCTGGAAGGACATCCAGCATGGTAAGTGTTGCCCCATCCTCCCTTCCCACTGCCACGATGTGGGACCCTTCCCACCGGCACAGGGATGTGGCTGTGCCTCACTGCCATCCCCACCCCACAGCCGGTGTCCCAGGGGAGGAGCCCAAGTGCAGCATCTGCCTGGGGAAGACATCAGGCCCCAGGAATGAAATCCTCATCTGTGGGAAGTGCGGGCTGGGTGAGTGTGGGCACATCACCCTGGGATGTGCCACATCCCACCCCGGGGTGGGGGTCTGGCCAGCCCCATGGCGCTGATGCCCAGCCCTCCCCCAGGTTATCACCAGCAGTGCCACATCCCGGTGGCGAGTGGCGGCGAGGGCCCGCTGGGGACGCCGTGGTTCTGCCGCCGCTGCATCTTCGCCCTGGCCGTGCGGGTGAGTGGGGCTGCCCGGGCTCCCCAGCTCCGTGTGCCACCCGCCCTGGGCACAGCAGGGCAGGCTGTGCTGACCCCATGCTGCTCATTCCCGCAGAAGGGGGGTGCCCTGAAGAAGGGAGCCATTGCCAGGACACTGCAAGCCGTGAAGATGGTGCTGTCCTACAACCCCGAGCTGCTGGAGTGGGACTCCCCTCACCGGACCAACCAGCAGCAGTGCTACTGCTACTGTGGAGGCCCTGGCGAGTAAGTGCCTGCCTGCCATGATTGGTTCTGGGGGAAAAGATCAGGGTGGGGATGTTTTACACCAAGGGAGGAACCCCTGGCTTGCAGGGCACTGCCCTGGGCCAGCGGCTTTGCTGCTCATGCTGCCTCTGCCATTGGGTCTCTGCTGGCTCCAGAGGCACTGTTTGCACCCATGTCTGGGGCTGCAGCAAATACAAGATAGGGAGAGACTTACTCTCCCTGATTGGGGGGCCCATGTTTGGGAGGGGTTGGGGTGGTGGGTGCCACATGCTGCCCTCACTGTCACCTTCCTCCTGTGCCTCCCAGGTGGTACCTGAAGATGCTGCAGTGCTATCGCTGCCGGCAGTGGTTCCACGAAGCTTGTACCCAGTGCCTCAGTGACCCCATGATGTTTGGAGACCGGTACGTCCCTTCTGGCTTTCCCAGGATGGGACTCATGCATGGGCAGTGATCCATCTGGGACCAACATGGATCAGCCATCCCAGGGGTGGCCCTGACCTGCAGAGTCCTGCTCCTTTCAGCTGTGCTGTTGCTGTTGGCACCTGCAGCACTGTGCCACCGTGAACCATCCCCAGCCCCTGCATGGCTGTGGGAGGGACCCCCCACCCCCAGCACTTTGTCTCCCTGTTCTTTTACAGGTTCTACGTGTTTTTCTGCTCCGTGTGCAACCAGGGACCTGAATACATCAAGCGCTTGCCCTTGAGATGGTAAGAAACAGGCCCTGACTCCTTTGGGATGTGCCAGAGTGGCCATGAGGTACTGGGCTGGCTGATCCCTGGAAATGTTCTAGTGGAAAGTGTCCCTGCCCATGGCAGGGAGTGGAACTGGATGATCTATAAGGTCCTTTCCAATGAAAACTATTCAAGGATTCTGTGTTTGGTGTTCCTTCCAGCTGCAGGCAGTGTCCCCTCCCCTCCCTAAAGCTCAAGGGGTGCTGTCCTGGCCGTGGCATCCCCCAGGATGCCTCTCTGGACTGGGTTGCTTTCACTGTGAGGTGTGAGAATGGTTCCACGTTCCACTGGTGGGTTCAGGGAGGATCTGGGAGCTGGAGCAGCACTGGCAGAACAGGGCATTATGATGGGTACCATCCTTCTGGGGAGAGGGTGAGCTGCTGACCCTCTGCCCCCCTTGGCTGCTGCAGGGTGGATGTTGTCCATCTCGCCCTCTACAACCTGGGTGTGCAGAGCAAGAAGAAATACTTTGACTTCGAGGAGATCTTGGCCTTTGTGAACCATCACTGGGATCCGCTGCAGCTCGGGAAGGTAGAAACACTCAGTGTCAGAGCAGAGTGTCCCCAGAGCAGCATCTGTGGTGGAGGGTCCTGATCCCTGAGTTGGGAATGGTGTCATTCTGGGCAGAGACAAGGGACTTTTCCTGGGGCTGGAGTGGGCAGGGGGTGAAGAGTGGGAAGGGACATGCCCATGTGTTGGCAGTGCCACTGTGCCAGCAGCCCCACACCACCGAGCTGGGGCACCTCTGCCAAACCCCAGCTCATGCAGCACTCGGGATGGGCGGCTCCTGCTGCAAACCAGCTTAAGCACCGTCCTCGGTGCTGGGATTGCCCTTGGTGGAGTGTCAGACCTGACACATTTCCCACTTGGAGCTGAGCCGGGAGAAGCACTAACACCAAGGCATGTTGGAAGCCTGTCCCTGCAGTGGGATGGGTCGGCTCCCTGCGGGTGCCAAACCCAGGCAGCTCTGGGCCTTGGCATCCTTCCCTTCCCTCCTTGGGCAGGAGCTGAAACCCGGAGTTCGGGTTCCCCCCTCTGTTTGGATTTTGCATAACGGCAGCAGGGGCCGAGCTCTCCCTGACTCCCCTCTGCCCACAGCTCACGGGCACCCCCATCTCGGAGCGCGGCCCCCACCTCCTCAACGCACTCAACAGCTACAAAAGCAGGTGAGTCCCAGGCGAGGGATGTGGACAGGGTGGGATGCACGATGTTCCTCTGCCCCCTGGCTGAGGGCTGTTCCCTCCCCTCCAGGTTTCTGTGTGGGAAGGAGATCAAAAAGAAGAAATGCATCTTCCGCCTGCGGATCCGCGTCCCGCCGAACCCCCCCACCAAGGTGCTGCCGGAGAAAGGCCCCGGCGAGGGCGACAGCGGCTCCTGTGAGCTGAAGAAGAAGGGAAAAAGCAGATGTGTCCATAAGGATGGGTGAGTGGCCACATTCACCCGGGCACCCCCTGGCAGCAGCGCCCTGTGCCCACGCTCCCTCACCCCCCTCTTTGCAGCCTCCTGCCGCGGCAGCTCCAGCAGCAGAAGCGGCGAGCGGCGCGGCGCAAGAGGGCCAAGTTCCTGCTGGAGGATGCCATTCCCAGCGTGAGTCCTCTGCCCCCTCCTCTGTGGGACCATCCTGGGATTTTGCAGCTGAGTAGGGCACCTGTCCCTGTCCCTGGGGTTTTCCCACTCCTGTGGGCAGGGAGAGTCCCTCGCCCTGGAAAGCATCCCGTGCCAAGCCTACTTGCCAGGGACAGCAGGGCTGATGCCGGGGCATGGGCAGCACCCCTCTGCCAGGCAGTGACAAATGAGCTTGTTTTTGTGGCACAGAGCGACTTCACCTCCGCCTGGAGCACCAACCACCACCTGGCCAGCATCTTCGACTTCACGCTGGATGAGATCCAGAGCCTGAAAAGGTCTGTGCAGCCAGACCCGAGGTGTAGGGGCCAGGGTGGACAGTAAGGGGTCAGGGGTGCCACCTGTACTGAGCTGAGGATGACTCTGCATCCCATCCCATGCTCAGTGCCAGCTCAGGACAGACTTTCCTGTCAGACGTGGACTCCACCGATGCCGCCAGCACCTCAGGCTCGGCCACCACGAGCCTCTCCTATGAGTCCAGGTGAGGGCTGTGCCCTTTGCCCCCTCTCAGAGGGGTCCCAGTGGCATGGCCAGGAGGGTGAAGGGCTTCCTTCTCCCCCCACAGCACCCTCATGTCCCGGGATGTCCCACATCAGGGAGTCTTTCCTCCCTGTGTCCCCTAAACAGCCTGGGTGTGCAGGATCGGAGCCCTCAGCCCTTGCTGGGCTCCCCCAGATTCCCAGCACTGTGCAGGGCACCTTTTGGGTGCTGCCCTCACCCCTTCCCTCTCCCTCCCTGGCAGCAGGAGGACCGTGGGCAGCCGCAAGCGCAAACTGGCAGCGCCAGCGTACGGCTCGGCGGGGGCCAAGAGGAGGGCAGGGGACGTGGGCGGGCGCCCGGCCGTGGGCACCCCCGAGGGCAGCGAGGCTCCGGGCGGCCCCGAGGATGGAATCGACAGCCACACCTTCGAGAGCATCAGCGAGGACGACTCCTCGCTCTCCCACCTCAAGTCCTCCATCAGCAGCTACTTCGGGGCCGCGGGCCGGCTGGTCTGCGGGGAGAAGTACCAGGTGCTGGCGCGGCGGGTGACGCTGGAGGGGAAGGTGCAGTACCTGGTGGAGTGGGAAGGCACGACCCCCTACTGAGCCCTGCCAGCCCCAAAACCTCTCCGGGAGCCGAGCCAGAGGAGATCAGGATGATGAGGAAGCCCTCGCTGTGGGGCAGAGGAGGGGTGCTGGTCCCCTCGGGACCCTCCGTGGGTGGAGGCAGCACCCAAGCCGGTGCTGTCAGTGGTGCTGCCCAGGAATGAAACCTGAAGCCTTGAGGCTCTTTATTTTTTTAAATTTTAACAATTTTTAGTTTCTTGGCCATTTTGTTTTCCTGGCCGTGAGTGTGGCCCAGCCACGCTCTCCTGGTGGAGCCTTTGGCCAAGCCTGAGGCACCATCACGGTGTGGTAAGAGCAGAGAGCAGCCCTGGTCCTTCCAGAAGGGTCCCCCTGGCACAGCTGGGGAAGCTGCTTTGGGGGGCACCCCACGACCTGGTCACACAGATGGACGTTGTGCCAGTGCCTGGCACACCCTGACTTATCCTTGTGTCCCAGCCTTACAGAGCAGCCTCGAGGGGGTCCTGCTGCCAAAGCACAAAGCCCCTCCTCACCCCAGTGCTTTCACAGCCTGGCCCTGTGGAAGGTTTTCCACCTTATCCTAAATCCATTCATTAAAGGAATGTGGTTTGTTTTAAATGGGGAGGAATGTCCCATAAACAGCCCACATGTGATTTTCATGGCCACAAGGCAGAGGTATGTGACTGCTCTCATCAACCTGGACTGCCTGTGATGCTGCACCAGCTTCGTTTCCCTGTTCTGACAATCATGATCTTGGAAGAGATTGGCCAAAAGCTACACCTTTGCCTTAAAATCACCATGGGCACTTCATAGACTGGAGCCCAAGGCCTTTGTTCTCCTAAGAATCTTCATCCTGAATGTGCCAAACCAGCAGACAAACCAAAAAGGCTGAAGGGAACAGTGGGGACATGGGGAGGGTGTTACACCAGAGCCTCACTGGAGAGCAGTGGAGTGTTGTTTGTCAGCACATGGGGTTGATCTGTCTGCAGGAGAGAAGGAACAGTCCCCTTCTTTAACAAAGCAATACTGCCAGGTTGGGCAGGAACAAAGCAGTTGGCTTTTAAAAAAAGATTCAATATCAGATATATTTGTTAGATTTTTTTTAAGAGATCTATATATTTTTAACGTTGTCCTCCTCACCTTTCCCCCAATCCCATGAGGGTGGGCAATGCTGGAGGGGCTGGGTGGTCCTGCTCCATCAGCAGATCCTGCCCTGCAGTCCCATTGCTCTCCATACCTGTGCTTGTGGGATCTGCTGGCTGTAAAGTAAGCTGAAAAGGTTGTATTACTGAAAAAGTACTTAAAAAATTCATCAGTGTACTTGGCATGAGGGAGCAGGTGGCATTTACAAACCAGAGGCCAAAGTGTGGTCCTTAAAAGTAATCTTGTGCTGCAGCTACTGATAAAGTTGGCAGTGGGACATCTGGGCTGTGGTGCTGAGCAGCAGCTTCTCTGCAGCCTCAGGATGTGCCTGTGTGTTTTGGGCTAGGCATGAGCTGCCTCAGTGGCTGTAGTAGGAGCCTGAATATCTGGTTGGGTGGGTAAAAGCATTTTAACTCCTTCCTGACCACTGCCCAGTGCTGTGTGACTGGTGCTGTGCTTGGGGGAGAAGCTGTTGGCCCCTTGGTTAGGGACAGGTTTGGGAGAAAAGTCTCCAGCTCCAGTTATGAGATGGTTTAGCAGAGCAGGGTCAGATGACACCCTTAAAGGATCTGCACCTCGTCTCATCCAGAGGGAAGCATCTCCAAAGGGTTTGGGAGATCTGCTGCCATCACTCCCCATCCCTGGCAGGGTGTTCAGCAGCTGGATCACTCCTCATCCTGCCTTGGCTTTGTCACCAAAGGATCACTTAAAATATTTCCCTTTCTTGAGTGTCTTTGGAGCCCTTGTGCCTGAGGGGCTGCCAAGGGCCAAGCAGGGTTGTTCCTGCAGGATGTGCCAATGGACATTTCACTTATGGGAGCACCCTCAAGACATGGCCCTGGTTCCTCTCTGCTCCCTCTCTGTTTCCTCTCATCCCCTCCTGGCTTCTTGCAGAGAATTGAATGTGGAGCCTTTAAAAGTATTTTTGTTGCAGAGTATATTTTGCATTTGCTGTAATAGAGATTATAACGACTCTGTGCACCTTTTGATTTCTGAGTTCAGGTTGCTGCTTGTAATAACCAACTCTCGTTATACCCAAGTTGTAATTAATATGTCTGATGTACAATTAAAAAGTCAGTCTTGTTTTTTTTTAACATCACTGTTTTTTTGTAGTGTGAGGATTATTGAGTTTGAGTACTGGGGCTCAGTCTGTGCTCCTGGGGAAATGCCCAGTGCCCACCATGGTGCAACTGGGTCGTGTTCTGTGCCAGGTGAGGTGTGTCCTCACCTGTGAGGTGCTGCTGGGAAGCACAAAAACAGGAGAAGGATGTGAAAGGGTGAAGTAGGGTTTGTGTGGAAATAGTGGGGGACAGGGACACCCCTTGCAGGGATGGGTTTTGTAGAGAGGGGCTGCCTTCACTCAGTCCTCCTGACTGGTGAGGTCCCAAATGGCCTCATCCACTTAATTTTAGCCTAAAACTGGCACATTGTACACACAGCTCTAACAGGGCTTAGCTTTGGGTCTGGTGCAGACCTGGCCTGGGGGTGCTGATGCTGGCTTCCATGCTTCATTCATTTTTGCCAGACAAGGGGCTTTGTTGGCGCCCTGTTTCTTTGCATTTAGCACTGTCAAGTTTCCTGCTTTCCAAGCTCAGACCATGTTCCCCTTTGGCTTCTCTTTCCTCCCCCTCTGAACCTTCCCTGTGTTACCCCTGATGGCTGATGGAGCCACACAAACCTGTGGGCACAGCTCCCAGTGCCTGCAAAACGCCCTGGACCTCTTCTCCAGGGGCTTAGGATAAGCCAGGAGGGAGCAACCATCAGCATCGAGCTGGAGAGAGTCACTGAAAGCCCAGGACAGGCACTTCCTCCTGCCCAGCTCACTAGGGACACTGTGACCACACCTGAGCCTGCCCAGGTAAGAAACGCTGCTGTTTATTCCCTTTCCATTCACATAAATATTCCCTACTGTTCTATAACTTACATCCCATTAAACCATTAATATGAGCATCTTTTTACGAGGTTAAAATTGGCCCAGGCAGAAAGCCACTGTCCAGGTGGGGGGAGGGGACGCAGGGTTGGGGCAATATCCTGGTCCTGGTGGCACTTGGGTTCCCTGAACCAGCTGGGGATGTTGCCAAGCTCATCCCAGCTCTCCCCAGCTCATCCCAGCTCTCCCCAGCTCATCCCGGCTCTCCGTGGCTCCGTGGCAGGGCAGGGTCACACGTGTGCTGCTTGCGGCGCTTGGTAAATCTTTGAGGCATCTGCTCAAGTTTGCTGCTTCCTTGGATTTTGTAAGACTCCCGCAGCACGTTTCCTGACAGCAGGAGAGGGCGGGAGCCGGCACGTCCCAGGGTGCCCGGCCACATCCTGCTGCCTCCGGGCTGCGGAGCAGGAGGCAGAGCGGGGCAGGACCGCCGCTGTAGGGGAGCAGGGGGACCAGGCAGGGTTCAGGCACTGGCTGTGGGGACACATGGAACTGGAGGGGCTGCCAAGCCACGGCTCCCTGCTGGAATTCGCTGCTGGCAGCCTGGAACAGCTCCCAAATGCTGCAGAGTCCTGACACGAGCATCCCTGTGTATCCCCATCCACAGCGCTGCAGGCAGCCCTTCCTCACTCCAGTCTGCACCAGCTCCAGGATGCTCCGTGCACCCTGGGCAGGGATGTTTCCAGTGCAAACAAAATTCCCAATCCCAAACTTCTGTGTTATATAGCAAGCCCGAGAAGAAATAAGCTGCCTCCTGCGTGGCTCAGCAGGGTTCACTCCTCAAAAGTGAGGAGCACTTTGCACTGCTCAGTCCCGTGGGACGTTTTCCTCTATCAATTTGAGGTATAGAGGGTTTCCTTGGTCAATAGGCAGGCTGATGATTTCGGGGATTTCAAAGGGATGGATGGATCTAAAGTGGAAACAGCCGCAGAAGAGCAGCGTCAGCAACAGCCCCGCTCTGCTCCCGGCGCAGGAAGCTGAGCCCTCCACTCCCAGCTCTGCCCCACACTCCCCACGGACTTCAAAGCATCCACATCTTCTTTTTGCCATGTGGGAATTTTGCTTTGAGTCTGAGGCCTGGCCCAAAGCTGGCTGTGCTCACCCCTCGATGCATGGGGAGGGCAGGAAATCCTGCCAAGAGGCTGCCAGGGAATAACCCGTGTGAGGAGAAGGAGAATCCCTCCTCATATCCAGCGTGGAGGGGCTGGTAGGAGCCAAACAGCTGATATCTCAGCCAACCTTTTCCTTTTTGCTGATGCCATCTCTGGGTCTTTCTGGCTCACAGGTACAGCAGGAGCATTTAACCCACCCTGAGTGGAAAAGGGCTCAAGGAACTCCCAAAGCCTGAGCAGGAGATGACAGCCTACCTTGGACTGGATACCCAGTGCTCCCACGGAGCCAGAGCCTCACCTGACGTAGTTGGACAATTGACCAATTTTGGATGTCCTTGTTTTCACTAACTGTGGAGAGTAAAAGAACCAAAACAGAACCCAAGGAAGATGTGAAGGGGACAGAGTGATCCTGTACCTGCAGTTCCACTGCTCCCAGTGGCACGACAGGAGCCCTTCCTGGGCTCTTCCCTGGGGATGAGCCAGGCTGCCACTCCCAGCTGTCACTGCCATGCTCACAGACTGGTATTTGAGGTCCCTGGGTACCATCCCAAACCTTGGGCAGGTTGGTGCCACCTTCCCCAAACCTCTCTGCAGCCCCTTTCACCTGGGGCCATGGGGATTTTGTGATGTAGGGAATGTTCACTTACCAGCAGTATTTCAGTGGATTCCTCCAGTTCCCCTTTCCAGAAATACCTGGATTTAAAAGAAAAGCAGCATTAGCAAATGCAGCTCTGGCTACAGCCATGCCAATCCCTCCAGGGGTTATTTTCCCTGCTTGGTGCTTTCTGCACATGGCCATTTCTTTACAAAATGGCTCATTAAGCATTGCTGGCCCCAAAATTCTTGAGCACATGACTGAGCACCCTGGATTTATGGACCAGAGCCTCTTTGGCTGTGCCAGGCTCCAGAGAGCTGCCCAGGGAAAATGGCAGGGCAGATTTGCTGGAACTGGAGTGTCCAGGGAGGGCTGTGATGGTGGCCCCACTCTGGGCAGGTGCCAGCAGGGATTGTGGCTTGGGAGGCAGAGCACAGCAATACTCCACTTTCTTCCTCTCTTTCCCTGCAGGAGAGGAGATGTACTTCTCATGAGTCAGACATGACCTTTCAAAGCATTTATGCTGCCAGAAGACCAGGGTGATTTCCTCTGTGTGCTGGGTTCCTGTGTGAGGAGGACTCAGAGGCATTGCAGTGTGTCCTGAGCGGGGCATGAAGCAGAAACCAGCTGGAGCAGCCACGGCTGTGCAGGAGCAACTCTGCTCCAGCTGTTGAGGCTTGTAGGGAATGAAGGATAAGGGGAAGAAGGATGTTATTGGGTTTGCCCTCTTTCAGCAGCCTCAGCTGGGCTATGGGTGAGCCTGGGAAGGGCACTGTGGGATCCTCTCCTGTGGGAAGGCTGAGGTGGGATCTGCTCCCCTCTCCTGGCCAGGGTGTTTCTATGAGGAAAAAGCCATTTTGGGGCTTTGCTATTTAACCTCTCTAACAAGTGCAATCCCTTTGCACGGACAGCTGAGGACACCTGCACAGCAGGTTGTGTTTCAAGGTCAAAGACACTATTCTTCCTTCCTAAAAGGGCTGCTTAATATTGTGAAATCTTTCTCTAGCCTCTATCTTGGCTTCTTTTTTACAGCCTCTAGTAGCAGGCACCATGTCCTCAGAACCACAAATCCTAAATTGCTGGATCTCCATGTAGCCAAGTAACCAACAAATAAATGGTCCCCACGGGCAGTCAGAGCATCTGCACTCCTTAATAGGCTTAGGGCATGGTGAGGCTTATCTGCACCATCTGCAACAACAAACAGATCCAGCAGCCTTCTGGAAACTGCTTCTTCTCCCTGGGGCCATGAGGTGTCCACGTCCTCCTCCCCTCCCTGGAGAGCCCAGGTTTGCCTCCTCCGTTGTGGAATATTCAGCCCAACTTACAAGGCCGAGCTCTTGGGCAGGATGTTCACGTGGGCAGCCAGTTTCTTATCCATGATGGCCCTGGGGGAGACAGGAGGGGAGTCAGTGCCAGCCTCACCCCCAGCCATGGGGACATTCCCTCGTGCTGCCCAGGACTGACACCAAGAGTTTTCACATTGGAGACGTGGAATTTGGAGTTACTTATTGCCCTGAGAAAACAAAGGTGATCTTCAGCTGGAGCTGCTTCAGCTCAGGCCCTCCTGGCAGTGCTCTGGGACCCTCCCTGCCATCCCTGGGACCCTCCCTGCCACCCCCCTGTGCTGAGGAGGAAGGTTGCGTGTTGCTCCTGGCCTGGACAGTGCAAGAACCCTGCCCAGTGTCATCCCCCCTGGCCGTGGGGACACCAGGGCAGGGACTGGGCTGGACAGGAAGGGGTTTGTCTCCCACTCATGTATTTACACTGTCAAACTGTGCCTCTTCCTTGCACAGCAGCCTCAATGTGGATCTTGTTAAATTAACAACATCAAGCTTTTTCTACCCAAAATGTCCTAGAAATCTGAAGCCCAAACAAATTCCTTCCCTCAGGCTGCCTCTGTTAGTTGTGGGCTGGTTTGTTATTGCAGAGCTGCCTGGCTCTGCCAGAAGTGATGTTTAAGTGATTAGAGAGTACCGAAGCAATCTCAGGGTGGATTTTTAGAAGAAAGGGGCAAATGATGTGTTTTGTGACCACAGCAATGTCTGGCCCTTCTAATGAAGCTGCAGCCTCAGCCCTTGCAGGGAACTGCACCAGTGACCTCACCTTTGGGTTTCTTTAACACTGACCTCCCTGGGCACTACTTTGTACCAAGGGCTTTGGCAATGCAACCATTTAACTTCTAGGTGACCTTGAACTTCAGAGGAGGCAGGAATTGTACAGGAGGGCTCAATTCAACAACCTGCAAAAGTTAACTCTTTGTGAGCTGAAGAATTTAACCCACTCTAATTATTAAACTACTGCTCCAATTCTAAACTCTTTCCAGATTGTTTTTGGCTCAGAGCAAGTAAAAAATTTCCTTACATCCTTACATCCAAGGTGTGGTACAACCTGGAGAAGCCTACAAGTAAACTGTAAGGAACTCTTTGCTGGGAGGAAAGCAGCCCTTCCCAATGATCCTACAACATCTTGCCACTCCAGAACCAGTGCCTGGACCCGGATAACTCCTGGAATAGCATTTCATGTTTAAAGAGAAAGGGTATGGACGTGGACTGGTGGCTCAGGGGACCATGGCTGGAGAGGAGAGTATCCAAGGAGGCTCAGGGTTGTTTGCTCTCACCATGTGTAGGCACTTAATGCTTGTGGAGCATCTTGAGTTAATCTTTAGACCAACAAACTGCAGCAGCACGAGCAGAGACACCCCTGCTGTGACTGTCATGTCACACATGGCACAAATCATTTTGGTTTTGCTGCCTGCAACTTGCAAATCCCTTTAGCACAGGAACCTTTTGCTTTGGGTGCTCTGTCCCAATAGACTGAGATCCTAACTGAGATCCTGAACTTTGTTCTAGCAAGCTGAGAAGGAACAAGGGGCCACCATGGGAATGGGAAACATTATAAGAAGCTAAATGTGATCTGTGGAAAACATCTGCATAATACATGATAGCTTTGGGTTGGGCACTTAATGTGTGTTTCTTTGTCCCTGCCTCACAATAGACTCTGAATTGACAGAGATTAAATATTAATAAGCAGAAAAGCAAAGAAAATGATATGCACAGATCTGAGGCAGCAGTGGGGGCTGAGAGGCTGCTCTGGTGTTGGGCAAGTTGTGTGAGGAAAAGTGGCCACAACATCCACCCAAGGGGGTCAACTCCTGCCCGGCAGGCACAGGGGAGAGGCAGGAAGGCCTTCAGATGCTGAACTGTCTCTGCAGCTATTCTGCTTTCACAAAACTGGAACCCCTTTTCTTTAAAACCAGTAGAAAATTTCCTTGCAGACTGATCCACCAGGGTGAGTGCTGCACTGAGCAAGGGAAGAATAAACACCACAGCACAGGAAAAAGGTGTGTGGGAAAATGAGTGTAGGAGCCCTGTGTCATCCCCTACAAGCATCCATCCAAATTCTAGAACAAAGGAATAATTACTCCGCCAGTAAAACCACAAACAAAGTACAAATATCTCAGCAATGGGGAGTGATTATTTCCTCTCCCTTCCCTGCAAGATGAGGAACAAAGGGTGGAAAATATTTGCAAAGCTGGTTTTTTCAGGAACTGAGGCTCTTTTCACCAGCCATGCACAGTTACTCCTTTTTTAAGATGACGTCGAGCAGTGCAGACATAATTCTATTTGAATTTCTTAATACAGTTGCAGTATTTAAGGTGATACAAAATCCCTTTCAGGAGCCTGTCAGTTCCTGAACGACTGTTTGGGAGCACTTTACAGGAGATGGAGGGTTTTTGGCAAGCAGCAGGGAAAACAGCACAGGAGGTGTTGCAGGAAACTTCATGGTCCATCATAAACACTTCCCCAGTCAACACAGGTTCAGTTCTTTGAACAAACCATCTATTGAGTCAGGGACTGACAGATGTGTGAAAAAAAACCTGCATGCTAAGTATCTCATATATTAAAACAGGGAAGAAACTGAGGTAAAGTCCTTGTTCCCTGAAATTTCTGGTGAGCAGAGAAGCAGAAAAACTGTGGCAGATCAGAGAACACGGGACTGGGTCTTAATCCACCCGAGGACCTAGAGATTCAGGGCCATGGCTTGAAAATGAGAGGCAGTGGAATAAATTGGGAATTGGCTTGATGTTATCACGGCATTGACTTCAGAGGCAACTGTCAGCTCCCTTTGAGACAACAGCTTTTGGTCAGGGGGTTTGTGACACAGAGCGTCAGAGAAAAGGAGCATGGCTTGGCTATCATGGAATCCCAGACTGGTTTGGGTTGAAAGGAACCTTCAAGCTCATCTCATTCCACGTCCCACTATCCCAGGTTGCTCCAACCTGGCCTTGGACACTTCCAGGGATGGGGCAGCCACAGCTTCTCTGGGCACCCTGTGCCAGAGCCTCCCCTCCCTAAAGCACTCAGAGGTACAGATCCTCTCTAGGGACCAGGCAAAGCTTTATCCCACAAGAAGCTGCTTTGGAGCCATCCACAGGGAAGCCCCTGGGTACCTTGCGATGTCCTTGGCGATGTCCTCGTTGAGGCAGTTGATGAAGGCCATGGAGTGGCTCCCTGGGATGTAGCTGCCGGTGACGGCCGAGTGGAGCTGCAGAGCCAGAGCCCTGAGCACAGGGTACATCAGCACCGACAGCACCAGCACCTCGGGGAGAACACCAGAGAGGACGGGAGGGAACCTCGGCATGTGGGGGAAACTCAGCATTTACATCATCCCCGGCTCGGACATTTCCAGGCTGCTTCCAACCCAGTGTCATTTTGCTCGTAGGGGGATTCATTCCCCTCCAAAGGGACCAATCCTGGGCTGTGCCAAGCACTCAGGGCAGGAGAGGGGCAATTTTGAGGCTGCAGCAGCCCAGAGGTGCCCAGACCTTGGCTGTGGGATGTCACCCCCGGACTAACGGGGGTTACAGACTCCCCCACATGGCTCAGCAGCCAGGACTGGTTTTCCAAAGAAGAATAAATACATATTTCTATGCAAAAAGGAACAAAAAAGGGAAAGGCTTCCACACCAAGCACATTTTTCCTGCTCAGGACACATCCTGCAGCCCTCCTTTAGCCATGTGCCAAGGCTGAGGAATGTCCATCTCTCTGGGAAATGGAGGGGCAGGGCCCTCTGCCTTCCTGGGGATGTGGAAAGAAGAGCAGTATGTCAAGTAGAGGCAGGGATTTGTCCATAGGAAAGAGATTTGGGCTGGAGCCTGGACCAGAGCCCCTACATGTGCACCTGGAGAACTTTCACCCTGCCTTGTCATTCCAGGATGATTATTCTCCTCTGTCATATCTGCTGTGCAGCCCACCCAGGCTATAATACAGCCTCACACAGCCTGTAAGGGAAAGCAGGACTTCAAGGCAGGTTTAAAGTTCATTTTGTCCTAATGATCTGACAGTAACAGTGACATGGGATCCTTTCAGGCACAGAAATCCTGATGGCCACAGCCCAGGTCTGTAGGGCTGCACAAACAGCAGTGCTGTGCCCCTGGCCTGGCAGTGCAGCAGCAACAAGTGGGTTTTGCTGTACATTAGCTGTGATTGCTGGCAAGCCCCTTCGCTGCTGCTTGTGCTCACATGCCATAAACAGCCTCATAAAAATATATAATTATCTCAGCAGGGATGCTGCTGGAACGGGAGGTGAATGTGGAGGGCTGAGGACCAGCCAAGGGATGGGGCCGTGCTGGGCTGCAGCACTCACAGGGTCTCACAGCTGCTCTTCCCTTTGTCTTTTGTCTTCTTTTTCACATAAACAGCATCTGGCCCTGGTTCAGCTACAGTGATTGAAAAATGCTCATAAGACTAAGAATATATTCCTTTTCCCCCCTTATTTCCACCCTCCTTTGTCCTCTGAAAAACCTCCCATTACAATGTCAATTTTTTTTAAAAAAAGATTGAATTAAAACCCTCTCTTGTCACCACAAAGCCAGGAGCTCCTTTCCATTTGGAAAATGACTGACGTGTTCTATTGCTTGTCTCCTCTTTTCCAATCCATTTGAGGAAATATTCTTTGTTATCACAAGGTTTCTCATAACAATTTTAGAGCTCCTTTGGTGCTTTTTTTCCACACTAAGCCATTTAACAAATATTATACAACAAATCCCAGGAGCTGCTCAGAGAGTTACAAGCCAGAGATATGCTGGTGCACCTATTTTTCCAGATTAAAATGTAATCATGCTTCTTGCTCAGGAAAAAAAATCCAACCTGCTCAGCCCGGTGATCATTAATCTTCTTGGAAGATGTAGATACATGTGGTGAGGAAATCATTTGTGATTAAATATTAGTACAAAATGAACACCTTTTTTTTTGGTGGGGTGTTTCCCTCCTTTTTATTTCTGAAAAGAAAGATAAAAGACCTCTCCCCACCTTTTTTTCTTTCCACAATAATTGTATTTGCTAAGGGATGGTGGAAAAGAGGAGTGAAACTTCAGGATTCCTGCTGATAAACCAAACAAACTCGTGATTGCCAAAATATCGAACAAAACTGAAAACACCTCTGTGAGATTTTAAGCACTTCACTGAAAAAAACTGAGCAGCAAAATGACAGCTGAGTTCACAGAGACTCTGATTTCTGCAACACTTGTTTTGGCTTTGGTGAACTAAACCCAGCGTCAGGATTTAGAATCACCGTGTCAGAAGTTTTTGCCTACTTTTGATCCTGTCGAAGAAACCCCACCAAACAACCCCACCCAAACACAACTCGTGGCAATGCTGAGTTTACCCTGAGCTTCCTCAGCTCCAGTGGGAAAAAACCCCCCAAAGTCAGAAATTTCCTCTGCTTTCATCAGACTCAGGGAGTACATTCCTGCTGCGTGATGGATTTGTGCACAGGTTGCCTTAGAAAGGCACGGACGGGTATTCCCACGGTTGGTGTGGGTCCACCCGTGTCTTCCCAACCCCATCCTCATCCCCATCCCAGTGCCAGAGGCTCCCACTTACCAGCAGCAAAGTGCCCCGGCCTGGCCGGGGCCAGCCCTGGGCAGGGGATGGCAAAGGGCAGCGCTGCCTCAGCCCCTCCATCTCAGTCCCCTCCGTCCCTCCACCTGCTCTGCCCGAGCTGGGAATGCTGCCCGAAGGAGAATTAACTCCTCCTCCTCCTCTTCTTCTTCCTCCCCGCCTGGTGCCCGCCTGCCTGCCCGGCGTGGGGCTGGGCACAGGGGACAGCAGTGTCCCCTCCTGCCTCCCCGTCCTCCCTGGGGGGGGGGGGG
>VXBA01000317.1:1082960-1101014 GCA_013399895.1 Serilophus lunatus
CCCCGGCCGCCCAGGGGGGGGGGGGGACACACTGTCCCAAACTGGGGGCTGACAAACATCGAATTATCCAACTCCTGGGGAAACCTCTGCCCCCCAGCACTGGGGACCTCCCAGTTCCATCCCAGCTGATCGCTCTTGCTGTGATTTTCTCATCTCTCAACCAGTCGTTTCCCTCAGATTTAATGTTGCCAGGGCTCTGTGCTCCTTGGATAGAAAGCAAGGCAGCTGCCGAGTCCTCAGGGGGTGGTTGTGCCCAAAAACCTCCGTGAGGAGGAACCGAGCCCCGCCTGCTCTCACACCGGAATTTTATTGTGTTGTTGCCACAACTTTATTAGGTGACTCTCAGCTCCCACAAACTGTGTGGGGAATATATCCCAGCCTGGATTTAGATTGAACCTGCCCCTCCGTGCGCTGGAAAATGCCTCCTCCACCTTGGAGGGCTCGGGAGGTGGGAAATACCCCCGCGCTCTGCAGTGCTTAATTATTTGCCTCACTTAATTGCCCAAGGGTTGAAAAATCCACGTTTTCTGCAGCTGGTGTGAAGAAAATCCCGAGTTTTCTTGTCCCCATGGCTGAGGGGGGGGCCCGGCTCTGCACCCCCTGCCCGCCCCGTCACGATTTGAGGTTTCCTTAAAATCAAGCGCCCCAAGGGGTAAAAAGTTTCATCTTTTATGCAGTAGAATTTACATGACTCCGCCTACCTCGCACGTACTTATTTTTGTGATGGAATCTCCAAACACTACGTTCTTTATTGAGCAACGTGTGTTGTAGGCGTTCTCTGTCGACCCCAGTTTAACAAAAGGTGACAAAATTCAGCTTGAAGACTCCAGATGCGGGGCGGGGGGGGGGGGGCGGAATGTTCTCCAGTTCTCCATAGCCCAGGGAGCTGCCGGGCTGGCTGGGGACGAACATCGGGACGGGCCCGATTCTTGGGATCCGCAATTCCCGATTTGATCCCGATTTGATCCCGATTTGATCCCGATTTTCCCAAAACGCGGCGGCCCCGCTCAGGGCCCTCAGCGGGACCACGCCCCCTCTGGCCCCGCCAGCCAATAGGAAGGCGCCAAGGGGGGGCTTTGTTTACATCCCCTCAGACGCGAATGGCGCCCTTAGCAACCGCCGCGCCGTTGCTAAGGGCGGCGGAGCTCTCGCGATGCTTGCGCCCGGCTGTTGCTGAGGGAGGGCGGAGCTCTCGCGATGTTTGCGCGCCATGGCGGAGGCGGCCAAGATGGCGGAGGCGCTGTGGGCGCTGCTGGAGCGGGCGGCCCGGCGGGACGCGGCGCTGGAGGAGCTGAGGGCGCTCAGGGTGGCCCTGCAGGCCGTGCCGCCCGCCGCGCTCCGCGCCCGCCTGGGCGAGCATCACCTGGCAGCGCTCTTCGCTCTCCTCAGCGGCAGTGACCGGTGAGCTGGGCCCCGACTCCCGGAGCGGGGGGTTCCTGCGGAGAAAGGGGGGTTTGGGTTGGAATGGGCTGGGCAGGGAGGTGGGGGAGTCACTGTCTCTGGAGGTGTTTAAAACAAGACTGGATGAGGCGCTGAGTGCCAGGGTTTAGCGGGTGAGGTGGTGTTGGTAATGGGTGTTTTCCAAGCGAGTTAATTCTGGGGTTCTGAGGGGCGGGGGGGGCACAGCGGCGTCACCTCCTGAAAGGCTCGGTTTTCTCCCCAGGGAACAGGTGTCCGTGTGTGTTTCCATCCTGGAGAGGCTCCTGCAGGCCCTGGAGCCCGTCTATGTGATCCAGAACCTCCGAGAGGAGCTTCAGAAGGGGCTTTTCCACCCCGATGACTCGGTGAAGATCCTCACCATCGCTCAGGTACCGGGTGTTCTCCAGGAGGAGGGGACAGAGCTCTGTGTGGAGACAGAACGGGTTAATCCTCAGCTCTTGCTGCTGTTTCCTGCCCTGATTTGTGACAAAAACACGAGTTTCATCTGCAGGAACTGTGCCCTTGCCCTGGAGGATGATTCCTGTGCAGTGTGTTTATGCTTTCTGTCTGTTATAACGTGTAAAACTGGCATGACAAAAGTCACCTGTAAAGGAAACTTGGGCCACATGTCCTGGTTCAAGCTTTCCGAGTCAGCACTGAGAACTCAAAGCAGCACCATTTTGATATTTAGGGTGCTTGAAACAGGGCTGTGAAAGCACCAGAAAGGAACAGGCTGTGGGAACTGGACACAGTGATGGGAAAGAGCAGGACTGTGGGACACTGGTTTGGGAGGGGCTGGATGGTCTCAGGCTCAGCCAAAAGCAGTTTGATGGGTGTTGGTGTGATCCAAAAATGCTGCTTCTGGCTGCCTGTGGAGCTGTTGCAGTGCTTGGGTGTCCTTAGAGTGGAAAAAGTCTGTTTTCATGCTGTTTTTTCTAATTGTTTGAGCAGGTGGGGAGGATTGTTGAAGACCCAGACGCTGTTACAGAAATCCTCAACAGCCCCGAGCTGTTACAGCAAATTATTAATTGCATTGGTGGAGAGAAAATAGCAGTGGCTAAGGAGGTGAGCTGGGCTCTACTGTCTAATTCCTCTGCACAACCCCCTTGTCCATGTGTCCAAGGGGAGCAGCAGCTGCTCCTCCCTGAGCAGGAGGCAGCTCGTGGTGCTCCCAAGGCGCCACAAGAGTGTGAATGCCTTAAACCCAGAAATCACTTAGTTGTGAGAGGAAACTGCCCCAGAACTCCAGGTTTGCAGTAAATGATGCCAAAGAGAACTCCTAGATCAGAATTGGATGCCAGAGACTTGGCTGACAAGAACCATTGGCTCTCATCAGTGAAAAATGAGTTGTGATTAAACGTGTAACAAGTTGATGAAGGACTTCAGAACTAAATCTCACCCTCTTGTGTTTTCTTCTCTTTGTTTTTAATAACAAGCTCCTGCTTTTGCTTCCAGGCCATCAAATCTCTGTCCAGGATAGCCCAGACCCAGGATGGTTTGGAGGCTTTGTTTGCCAGCAGTTTGTTGAGTGACCTGAAAAATGTGATGGCAACGAGTGACGTCGTTCGCTACCGAGTGTACGAGGTGGGCCCTGGGTTTGGGGGCTTTGTGGCCTTTAAATTACCATTTTTCTCTGCTTTCTGGAAGTAAAATTCAAATTCAAATAGCTGCTGTAGTCTCTGAACCTCTGGGTGTGAAGTGCTGTTAAAGGAGACAAGGGAGATGCCAAGTGTGTCACTGTGGAGGTGGATGGCAAAGCAGAAATCATACAATTGAACCATTCTGGAGCTTAATGGGGGTAACAGGGGAAAAGGTGACTGTGAATAGAAATCAAATGCATGTGGTGTCAACTTGAGACTCCTTAGGAGCATATTTTGGGCAACCATTTGGGTTAATTATGAAAACATAATGAAATTCTCTAATATATGTGGGGTTAAATATAAGCATTATAGGATATTTATCGTGGGATGTATTTATTATGAGGTACATTTGTCATGGGATGTATTTATTATAAGGAATATTTGTCACAGTGCTTTAATAAACCATCTTGTGTTTTTGCTTTTTTTTAGTTAATTGTTGAGATTTCTTCAGTGTCAGCAGAGTCACTGAATTACTGTGCAAAGAGTGGGTTAATTTCTGAGTTAATTGGGGAGCTCACTGGAGATGATGTGCTGGTCAGGTATGTTGGAATTTCCCCCATTGCTAGAACTGATATTCAGTCTCAAAATAACACTCTTTAAATGCATTTGTGTGTGTTTCCTGTGAAACCCTTTACAGGAAAACACTTTAAAGTGCCTTGAGTGTAAAATACTTCAGTTTGAGAACCAAGGTGAAGTTTCCCCAGTATGATGTGATTATTTTGATGTTTAGCTGCAGCATAAACACCTTAAATTCTTTCCAATTCTACACCTAAAATAAAAGCTGAATGAGCCGGGAGGAGTGTTGGGATTGTTTCTGTTTTGGGGTTTTTTTGTTTGTTTGGATTTTGTCTCCCAAATATTTTTTTTTTTAATCACTGAATACTTCAAAGTTCATCTAAACCAAACAATAACTGTTTCTTCCAGAGCCACTTGTGTAGAGATGGTGACTTCACTGGCCCACATCCCCCATGGGCGTCAGTATCTGGCTCAACAAGGAGTTATGGATAAAATTTCAAACATCATCCTTGGGGCAGAGTCTGATCCTTTCTCAAGCTTCTATTTACCAGGTGACATCATGCACTTCTTGAGTCCAGGTTTTGCTTTTGTTAAGGAGCTAAATTGAGAGGGTTGTTAAGCCTCTCTCTTGTGAATTTTTGGATATTGGATTGAATATATAAAATGTTTGATGTATAAAGTATAGGATGTGTAAAAGTTGCTGAAGGACAGTCTGGCACATGAATAATATTCCTCATTAATAGTGGTAGTACAGGTAAGATCTGGGCAGGCTCTGCTGTAGCTTTTTTGTGTTATTACAGCCTTGTTTTTAGGATTTGAAACTCAAAATTCAAAATACTGGCTTATTGCTTAGTTCTGTCGTGATGCCTTTTACCAACACTATTCAGACTCAATAACACAAGTTTAGCAACAAAACAATCTCAGACTTAATTTAGTCATTGCTAAAGTTGCTGTTTCTCCACTCAGTGCCTTTTTTTGGTCATGTTTTCTCAGGATTTGTTAAATTTTTTGGGAATCTGGCTGTTGTGGACAGTCCCCAGCAGATCTGTGAGCGCTACCCTGTCTTTATGGAAAAAGTCTTTGAAATGGCAGAAAGTCAGGATCCAACCATGATTGGAGTGGCTGTGGACACACTGGGAATCCTGGGATCAAATGTGGAAGGCAAACAGGTTTTGCAGAAAACCAGTTAGTATCTTCTTTTTTCTTTAACAAAACTTTCTCAGTAACTGGCACGAGAGAGAATCAGTTTGGTGTAACAGAGAAAGGAACTGGAAAATCTATTTGTTTATCTAATAAATACATTTATAACATGATTGACTATAGACATCTGGCTGAATGAATTAATTAAAAACCTTTGTTTTTGGAAGGAAGCAGATTTCAAAGCCTGTTAAGCAAAATAGGGCACCAGGCCAAGAACGCCCCCACGGAGTTACGGCTGCGCTGCTTGGATGCCATTTCATCTCTCCTTTACTTGCCTGTAAGTTGGTGTTGGTTTGGGGCTTTTTTCCTTTAACTCAGCAAGAATGACACCTGAGTAACGTTGAGAAGACCTTTTGCAGCCTCCAGCTTGGGTAGAAGTGGTGCTTTCTAGTGTTCTTAGTCACTGACTTTACTGTTTTGCAATTCCCTGATTTATTTCTTTGTTTAAGGTTTGAGTTTGAAAAGTTTATAAAATATGAAGTCAAGAGTTCATTGACAAGGGAATGGGACTGAACAAGTTGATATCCTTGTGCTTAAAGGGCCAGTGGCAGCTGTTCTAATCCCTGTGTGTGTTCTTTAGATCCATTGGGGAGTTTAACAGTGTAGCTCTAAACCATTTGAACACGCATTGAAAACTTGAAAGCTTTTCATAATACTTTCACTTTTGGGTGTTATTTCTGCAGCCAGAGCAGCAGACAGAAGACCTTTTAAGAATGACTGAATCCTGGTTCACATCCTTGTCCAGCCAGCCCCTGGAGCTGTTCAGGAGCATCAGTACTCAGCCATTCCCTGACCTGCACTGTGGGGCTTTACGGGTGTTTACTGTAAGTGCCTTTTGCTTTTAAAGATCAGGGAGTGAGTTGTGTTGCCATTCAGTCTCAGATTTACTCATTTTTTTCAAGTTGAAGCTCAGAAGTGGTCAGAAATAGGCCTTTTTCCTTTTGCCTCCCTTGTGTTCCCCATTTAAATAATGCAGCAGACATGTCATGTCTGTAATGCTAATTTTCTAATAAATTGGAGAGGGGGGAAAAAAGGCAACAGCGGTGCTCCAGGGTGCTGCTTCCATACCAGAGGCACTGCTGTGATAATTCCTCTAAAACTTTGAAGATAAGCACTGAGCTGTACTTGTTCTCCTCTGTTAAACCCTGCTGCTTGATTTGAGTTGTGTAATCACTGTGTGCAATGAATATCATTTAATTTTTCCCATTCCTTGGCTCTTTGCCTAAAAACCTACTGTGTAACTGCTTTTTGGGGTTTTAAAATGAGATGTTTCTCCTCTCCCACATCTTTTGTCTTCCTCTTCAGGCCATTGCAAATCAACCATGGGCCCAGAAGCTGATGCTGGACAGCCCAGGGTTTGTGGAGTACATTGTGGACAGATCTGTGGAGCCTGACAAAGCTTCAAAGGATGCTAAATATGAACTGGTGAAGGCCCTGGTGAACTCCAAAACAATTGCAGAGATCTTTGGGAATCAGTACTACCTGAGGCTCAGGGCTTACCTGCAGGAGGGCCCTTATTATGTAAAGGCAGTTTCTACCACAGCTGTGGAAGGAGCAGAATAATGTCACTGGTGTCACTGGTCCCCTTCTTGCAGAACATATTCCTGAAACAGGTGTTGAGGTACAAGGTGTAAAGACTCTCCACACTGGAGTGTCTTTGGGTTGTCTCTTTAAAGGAATGTGAGGATATTTTGACTCTATTTAAAATGAGTCAGGAGAGCAAATTAAAGGCTATTTGATATTTCCCCCATAAATGTCAAGGCAGGACTTCTCTGGGGGTTGTCATGAGACAACCCAGGTAAGCACTTCCCAACTACTGACTGTGTTTTACTTTGTAGAATTTATCAGTGTTGGTTAAATTGTTCTTGGGTTTGGAGCTTCTCTTTTGTTTTCTCATTATGTTCCAGTTCAATTCAAAAAGAAAAGAAACACCAAAAGACCTTGAGGTTTGTAACCTCAGATGCTGCCATAGTTTCTCTCTTTTAAAAATTCTTTTTTTTTTATATCTGCCAAAGCTGGCACTTGCATGAAACACACTTTATTCAGAATCCTGTTCCTAAGAATAAGCCACACTCTGTCCACATGAGGGAGTATGGACTGGATTCTCTTCTGTTCTCAACCTGCTGGATGTGAGTCTTGCTTCAATAAATTATCCTGAATATTGTTTACATTTTATGCTGAGGATTTAAAAAAAGACAAAAAAAAAAACGCCCTTAACCCTTTTAAACACAAATCAATGCTGTAGTGGATCAAACCAAACTGGGAGCTTTGCCTCCCCTGGCTGCTGTGGTGTGGCAGCTCAGTTCAGTGGCTCAAAGAGAGCCTGAGGTGTAGCACTGCAAAGCTACTTCAGAACCAAATCTTCAATTGTTTACACTATTTTGTAACAGAGATAAATTTTTTTAAGTGTTATTTAAAGAAATGTATGATTTTAGTTGCCTGAGTTAAACTAATAGGGGTGGGAACATGAAACTTTTGTGTTTAAGGGCATCAGTGGACAGGAGGATGGAAATGTTGGACTTCTGGAAGTTGGAATCTTTTGAAGATGTCAGATAAGTGTGGGAGAGAATCAAGATGTGTCTTTGTCCATAAACAGAGACCAGAGTGTACTTTATATCAAAGTTTTTTATTTTTGTTGAGGACATAAGAAACAAATCTGAGGAATATCTGGGGGAAGCAGAATAAACTGTGAAATTACTACTTTTGGGTTTATTTTAGTCAGTCAGGTGTAACTGTGCAAAGTATTTGTTCTCATGCTGCCAGGTGAGGATCTAGTCATGCAGTAACTCCTCTCTTACATGGAGGAGGTGGAGATGCAGCTGGTATTGCCTCCCAAAAATTGCTGCCAAGGAACCAAAATGGGCTTAGAGGAGCTGGGAAAAACATCTTCCTGTTCCAACATCTCCTGTTTGCTGAGCTGTGTCAGTGGAGGTGATGTGCCTGCTCCAAAATGTACAAAAGTTCTCCATGACACTGCTGCTGCTGCTTTCACCCCAAACGTGCCCAATGAACATCTGCTAGTGAGAAATGCACCACAGTGTGAACAGAGAGAGCATGGAAGCTTTTGAATCCTGCATCCAGCAAAAACACCAGAGCACTAAAAAGGAAATGAAAAAGAGTATAGAAGTCCTTAGTTTGCACTTGTTTTGGACTGTTCAGCTTTGTTATTTTAGGTGGCTTTGTGTGCTGGTAGCTCTGTATGAGCCATATGCTAAAATCTAAGTAAAAGAAATCAATATATAAACTTTTTTCTGCAATTCATGAGTCTCTTCCATGTGTGTTTTCAGCTGTTGCTTTTGAAGGCTACTCTGTGTGCTCAGTCTTTAGCATCTGCTTTGCATGGTACATTTGCCAAAGACAATATTTTAGAATGCACAGAGATGCCAAACAAGGGGATTTTTGTATCTATGCACATATGCTTTATTTTATTGAGCTTTGAGCTCAACATTGATGAATTCATCAGGTATTTCCCCCTTATTCTTCACATGCAGCTCTCTGCCCATGCTGTGCATTGCCATATGGATTACATGCTGCTGTCTGATAGAAATGGAAAATAGGAGTGTGTTGTCTCTGTTTTCCCCCCTTTAGCAGGTGGAGATAACGGAGGTAAAAACAGAAATGGAATGATGGAGAAGGAGAATTGAGGTAACATGGTAAATTTCTGGTTTAAAAAACAAACCAAAAACAATCAAATAAAAACCCCAAACCAAAACTCATTGTTTGGCCAAGATTAACTTGGTATTTCAGAATTGTGGGTCCTTGGGAGCACGTTTCCAAATCCTTTAGTGCCAGTGGAAAGAGTAGCTGGGGCTCTCAAAGGTATGATGTGTGTGTCTCACAGTTGGACAAATCTGTCTTACTGCTTGAAGAATGGATATGGAAGTGTTTTCTGGAAGATGGAGATGCGGGTGGGGTTTGTATTCTGGGACTTGTCCCTACTTTGGGGAATTTTTACATTTTGGGTAGTACTGGTATTGCCAGTTTGCTGGTGAATTTGTTCTGCCTTAACTGCTGCTGATGTTCTGCAGTGTGTCGTTGATGTCACAGAGCTGCCTTGTCAGTGTTTCTCTGATGCCAGAACTGACAGAAAGACAAGATTCTTTACCAGGCAAGTTGGATTTCTTGCCTAGAATCTCCTTGGGCTGTTTGCCTCAGCAGTTTCCATGGTGGCTCCATGTCTTGTGCCTCCCTCTCTCCCTGGTACTGTAAACCAGCCTGCTCAGAAGCAGCTCCTTTTGGGGGTGGAAAGCTCGCCCTTCGTTCCAAAGAATTTTGTAAGTGGATGATTCCTCACTCAGACAAAAAATGCAGGAGTTTTGAGGATTCAAAAGTCTGAAAAACACTGGGGACAGACAAAATTTCTTGGAATACTCTTTGTATGCATGAACTTGCAGGTACTTACATCGAGTACATCCAGTTCTGCTGCTGCTGTCACACACTGGAGCATTGGGAATTCACTTGCTGTTGAAAGGAGGAGAATTTTCTTGGGGAGGGCATTGTTGATGCTGAACATGGACAGGCTAAAACAGCTGCTAGAAGAAAATCCAGACTTTCTTCACAAAAGTTAAATCCTAATTGACAAAATGAAGAACCTCATTTTTTATTCTATCCAAGGGGAACTGTTTGAACTTGTCAATGTAGGTCAAAACCCTGCAGGACACCAGGCTGTAGTAGGTTTCCAGCAAGGAACAATCTTCCCCATGGCTCGTTTCCTTCCAGCCTTTAAATAGCTCGTCCTCTTTCATGTTGGAAGAGGTGAAAATGAATTTATAGCAGCATCGATTGTAGCTGATGTGCTTTCCCCCAGAAAAGCGGGAGCTGTGGATGGGAGTGATGCCAGCTTTTTTGGCACAGATCCCTACAAAAGTGTCAGGGGGCACCGACAGCGGCACCTCCTTGGCAGCCACGAAAACCTTGCGGGCGACGTCCTGGGACATGACAAAGGCGCTCCCCTCACAGTAATCTGGGAATAACTCCTCGGGGTACTGCTGGTTGGGAACAAAGCCGGGGCTCTGGGGATCCCTGTCAGGCACTCCTTGATGGATGACCCTCCCCAGGTAGATGTCCTCGAGCTGTGTTAAGCTCAGCAAGTATCCAGCCAGGCTTGGGACACCCACAAACACGTCCTCGCTTGTTTTGAGGATGAATCTTGCCTGGGGACAGAAGGTCACCGTCCACTCCACGCTCATCAACACCTTGTGTGTCTGTGTCTTGGGAGAATCGGTGAAACTGCCTTCAATAATGTCTCTGTGCTTGTGAGCCTCCTCATTGATCTCCAGCTGGGTGCTTTCTGAGGCTGCCTTTCCTACAGCAAAGAGAGTCAGGACAGTGTAACCTCTGGTGTCTGTCACGTTGCCCCACGTCTGCCTGATCACGTTGCGCCTTGTCCTGTTTTCTGGGCTACTGCAGACAAGAATGAGCAAAAACACCTCTTGATCCGAGCATGTCGCTGCACTGCTGACACTGTAGGAGAGGTTGGCCTTTAGAGGATCCATATCCAGCTTCCTGGCCCTCTCCCTGATCTCCAGAGTCTTTGCATCGGTGTAAGACAGAGGCAGGGAATGCAGGAAATACTCTTCCAGTAAATCTGCCCCGAAAAGCAGCAGGTGGAAAAGCAAGAGGTTAAAGAGAATGAAGCACCACTGGTGAGTCCGGAGCCTGCAGAGCGTCAGCTGGGGAAGGGAAGACATGGACACTCAGTTCTCCTGCTCCTCAAACAGAAAGGCTTTCCCTCACTTTGTAATGCATTCATGCAAAGCAATCACAATTGTTAGACTATGGTCTTTGTATTGTGAGTTTGAAGCTCTCTTTCTCCTAGAGACTGAGGGAATCTAAAGGCACAGCAAGACACCAAGCTGAAAAGGACATCCCATGTTGTAATTTAGGAGGCCTCTTTTTGTGCATTCACATGTGGAAATACTAAGGAGTAACTTGCTATTATCTATTTTTAACCTGTTACTGAAGGCCTGAAGAGGCAGTGAGGACCTGTAATATTAAAAAGTGTCCTTGAAGGAGAGCTTTTGGTATTGGCCTGACAGTGTCACATGAAAGCAGCCAGAGGAAGAATCCAAAGGGAAAGACCAGGTTGGATGGGTCTTTGGGTGACCTGGTTTAGAGGAAGGTGTCCTTGCCCATGGCAAGGGAGTGGAACAAGGTGATCTTTAAGGTCCCAACCCAAAGCATTCCATGAAAGCACTTACCTGCATGGTGCTGGGAGCTCTCCCTGCAGCAGGAGCTGTGTGGGTAGTTTCCCTGGCAGTGTCTGTATCTGGGTTTGCAGGATCCAGTTACTGCCCAGTACCTGGAGACTGTGACTTCCACCTCACCTGTCTGGGAGGAGGAAAGATGATCCCAGGGAGTGATCGTGTTGCAGCTGCATAAAATGCCAAGTGAACAAACCCCCAGCCTTTCCCTCTATTAATTTCTGACACTTGGGGTTGTGTCTCTGGGAAATAAGTGAAGCAGCTCCTGGGGGCTCACTTGGTAAAGGGGTCCATGGTACTGCTGTGAATCTGTTCTTGTTCTGCCATTTCTGCTGGTTTTTGGGGTTGTGTTTTTTATAGCTGTGCCATTTTGTTGTTGGCTCCCCAGTCCACAACACTTGAGCCCCACCCTGAACATTCTGCACCTCCTGAGCCAGAGGTTGGTGTGTGAACTTGTGGGTTTGCCTTGGTGGGGTCGTGGGGGACACCCCCAGGCTGTGGGTGCTGTCTCCAGCACATGGGGCTCTATCCCTGGACAGGCTCCTGCCTTGCACTGGAGCCTCCTTGTGTTACTGTTGGCTGAGCCTGGGCTGTGCTGGAGCTGACTGGGCTGGGGAGCTGCAGGGGACTGGAAGTGCTGGAGAGGGAAGTGCCAAAGACACCACAAACAGGATGGAGGTGTCAGCAGGGGGGAGAGTTGGGTTTGGCAGAGGGGCTGTGGGGCCTGTGGAGCACAGAGGGGAGAGGGGCTTGTGGGTCCCCAGGGGATGGTGGCAACGATGCTGTTTGGTTGGGTAAATTGAGGTGGGAGGGGTCAGCCTCCATCAGCACAATGGGGGAACTCCAGCCTCTGTGTGAGAGCAGAGATCATGACTTCTTTTTGATTTTGGAAAGGTTTCTCATAGGTCAGGGTGCCTTTCTGTTCCTGCATCCTTGGGAGAAAGGGTGTGAGGAGAGCACAGCAGTGCTGTGGTTTGGCTCAGCTCTGACCATTCCAAACCTCCCTGAAACATCCTTAGAGGAGCCTGGATCAGCCAGATATCCCAGGGAGATGGAGAAGAGCTTTGATTTCTGGCTTGAGGTGTCCAGAGTTAATTCCCCAGGAAATCTGCATTGAAATAGGGAGCAGAGGAATTACAGAGGAAAGCAGGTCCCCAGAATGTGGTCACAGCTTGGAAATGCATCCTGCCCCTTTGAAAGACCCCCAAACATATCCCAGTGTGGACCTCTGCTTTAGGCTCCCCAGAAAGAGGGAAAACTCTTGTGTGTCAGCTGGGCTACAGCTTCATCCCAACCAGCCTCACACTCTGCAGTCCTCACACAAGTCGTGCTTTGAAGCCTACTGAGCTGTCAGCACGGGAAGTGTCAGTTAAACGTGTGCTCTGAAGTAAAAAGCTAATAAGGAAATATTTTCCCTGTACAATAATAAAGCACTGCAACCCCAGATTCCCATGCTGGGGGGGAAAAAAACGTCCTCTGAAGATGTTCTGTCTCCAACAAACCCACTTAATAAGCAAATAAATACTAGTGTTTGAAACCCCTTACACTAAAAATTGTCTGTCTATTTAGAGTAATGATAAAATAATAATTATAAACCCCATATGTGTATCATCCCTGTTGCAATTAGGCCAAGCATGGTGCTTGCAGCACTGCTGAAGGAATTTCTTTGGTTCTGCTTTGTGGTGGCAGCAGGAACTTTGATATCACATATATAAGATTAACACTCCCCACCCACAGCTGGGGAACGGGCAGCTCTCGGATGTGGGATTTTGTTTATCCACAGAGCCTGGCTGAGTCCCACTGGGAGAAAGCTGAGGAACAGCAAGGAAAAGACGCCTGGAGGGTAAAATGTGTGATCTGGGAGCTCCACAGAGCTCCTCAGCTCCAGGGAGTTTGCCTGGAGATGATCCCTCCAGCGCCTTTAAACCCAGGTTTCAGGCAAATGCAACACAGCAGCTCATGTGTGAGCTTGCCTCATTTTTCAGATGGGTGAAGTGAAGGTCATTCAGGGAAATCCTCGTTCCCAGGGAGATCTAAGACTTTGCTGAAGAAGAGTGAGTTCAGGATCTCGGAGTGACCGAAGTCAGGTCAGAGGGGGCAGGAGAGCTATTCCTACAGCTGCACTGAGACCCTGCACAATCCTGTCAGTGCCAGGTAGGGAAACAACCAGGAAAGCAGGTTTACCTAAAGCACAGGGTTATAATTTGCTTTATGTGAGATGTTTCACATTTTCATTAAATTTTATGTCCAAACAAAGCTCATTATGGATGCAGGGCTGTACCAGTGACTCTCTAGACAACTTGATACACCCTGAAGCTGTGAGTGCTCAGACTGAAGGATGTTTGGGTTTGATTTTTTGGAGAGGACAAGGCCCTGAGCTCCTGCCACATCCAAGGATCAGAGCAGAGGGGCTGGGAGAGGGGTGGCAGGTGCTGTTGAGCAGGATGAGCCTGGGGCAGGTGGGGTGATGGATGCAACGTTCTGCAGGGGAGCAGCTGAACCCACAGCTTCTTAAAACGTCTCTTAAAGCCTCCTGGCTTCCCTCCCAGTGCTGTGAACATTTGGAAGGGGGAGCAGAGCCTGGCTTGCTTCAGTTCTGCTTGACTCCACTCCGTGAAAATGCAAAGGCTTTGGATGACGCACCATCCTCAGGCGATGGTGCGGGAGAGGGTGGATGGAGGGGATTTGTTGGGAAAATCCAGTGAAAATTGTTTCTTTTTCAATATAAATTTGTTCAAATGTAAAAGCTCGGGCTCAGCCTGCCCTAGATGTCTGTGTGGTTGCTCCAGGCCATGCCCTGTCTTTCCCTGCAGGGTGGACACCTCTCTCCGTCCCCACGACCGTCCCCCCACTCTCAGGCTCTTCCCAAAAGCTGGTTGGAGACCCACAGGGTCAAGTTTTCACTCAACACCTCCTGCTCCAGAGACTGGTGAGAACCTATCTGTGACCCACCTGCAGCATCCCTTTCCATGAAGGAATTCCTTTCCCTGTGCCCTCATGGAGCCACTAGTCACCCCCACCGGTCCCCAGTCAGGATTCTCTGGGAACACAAAACACTCCCAGGTCTCCAGAGGGTCTTCATTCTTCCAAAATGCCTTTTGCAGTGTCTCACACAGACCCAAGAGCACGAGGGGCTGCAAAGGGACTTGTCTGGTTTTTAATAACAGCGTCAGTTGCAATAAATAGAGACAGTTGTTTTGGTCTTAGTCACCTAATAGCAATGTTTGTGCTCAGAGGGGTGATTCAGCTCTTGCAGGCAGTTCTTCACCTTCTGCTCTCCATGGGGTTTGGGAGATGACGGAAGAGGAGGCTTTGTGAGTTCCACAGTGTGCATTCCACTTGGTTTTGGTATTTAATGTCCCTTTGGGTGTTAAATATGAGTAGAAACCTGAAAATCAAGCTGACAAACCTGAGCACTGACACACCAGACAAACAGCTCCTGGTGTGCAGATAAAGGTGTCTTTGCCTCTGATTTAATGGCCCACTTGACGAGACTAAAAAGATGTTTTTATAGCCAAGTTCTCTGCATTCTTTTTTTTTCTTTGCATACATCAGTCTCGGAGTCACAGAGCTCTATCTTTTTGTATGGAATGTTTGATTATTACTTCTGAGATTAATGACAGCTTTGACAAGTACCTGCCTCTGTACTCCTGGATACTGACAGCTTCAACCCCCTATAAGTGCTACATTCAGCCTTGGAAATGCTGAGTTAAACACGAGCTGAGTGGGGAGATCATAAACTTGTGAAAGGTGTTGAGTTGTGAGGCCATGGGGCTCCAGCCCTTGGGCCGAGCGGGTTCTCCCCACCAAGAAGTCAGCTTGACATCTTGTTTTGCAGAGGACCAGGACTTCCCCTGTTGTTATTAATTCTCACAGTGTGCTGTGCAGGTTGCTTTGCCCTTTCAATCCCTAAAGCCAGACTCGAGCTGTATTTTTGCCTGGCAAATGGAGATTCACATGAAATGCATTTGACACGCACAACATCCGCAGCGTTGGAGCCTCGAGTCAGGCTCTGCTTTGATTAAATTCAGGCCACGCTCTGACAATATTTACAGCTGGGAGCAGATCCGGTGTCGCTGTTCCCGACTCCGTGGCCCCTCTCTGGCTGCCGTGGTGCTGGGCAGCAGCTGGGCCATTTCTCCTGGGGCCCTCCTTGCCCTGGGGCTCTGCCTATGTCTGTGTGATGCGCCCGAAAATGCAAAGCCGCCCAAGGTCGTGCAGGGAAACAGGAGCTGGATGCAGGAGCTGGGACTCGGGCATTGCCCCAGCCCATCCTCTCCAGGTCGTGCAGGGAAACAGGAGCTGGATGCAGGAGCTGGGACTCGGGCATTGCCCCAGCCCATCCTCTCCAGGTCGTGCAGTGCTGGGTGGATCCAGCTGTGCTCCCGCTGGTGCCTCAGGGCTGGAGAGGGAGCTGCAGCCCCCCAGCCATGACAAAGGCTCCCACACCAGCAGGGCCATCCCCCACTGCCCTCCCTGCAGGGAGTTATTTGGGAGCTCAAACAGGACAAGGGCACCCTCGGACACGAATCCTTGGAGCACCGTGGTGAGCTGGACTTGGGTAATGTGCTCTGCAGAAGATGACTTTCTTTTTCTCCTGCCTCTGACTCATCCCATTTTTGCCTCCCACGGATTTATTTATTGCTCTCCCAGACGCAGAAACAGCAGAGTTGAGTCTCCTTGCCCTGTACCAGCCCTTCCTCAGGCAGCAGGACCCTGATCTGCCAAAGCATCCAGGCCTTTCTCTGTACTCATCCCTGGGGGGGGGGGCTCGCACTGCGGGTTTGCCTTTCCCAGCAGTCCCACACAAGCCCCTCTGTGCTGCTCCCCGAGCCTGGCTCTGTTCTGGAGAACTCGTGTGTTCACATACAGCACATGGTCATACAAAAGGCACTCGGCATCTCTGGATGTGCCCATTCCCTGTTGTGTTGCTCATTTCCTGAGCGACACAGGAATGGGAGACACAGGATCTGTGCTGTCCTACTCCTGGGTGTGGTGGGACCACCGGGATGTGAAGGGGGTCCCCAGCGGAACTGTCAGGACTGAAGGAGTTAAAAGGATGAGGGATGGTCCTGTAGTAGGTGTGTGATGTAAAATCCTGGTTAATTGTGTTTTGTGTTCATAATGTGGCTGTTGGGAAATAAGGACTTGTAGCATCGATGGCATTTTGGGGAGCAGTGCAGCTGCAGGCAGGGACATCCAGCCTGGACAGAGCTGTGCCCCCAAAATGCTGAACGGTGCCTTTGCTGAGAGCATTACCTTCCCTTCTCCCCACTTCCCCCTTGGCTTTGGGGTGCAGGAATTGCTCAGTGATGGAGCTGGGAGCAGTTCCCAGGACAAGGGCTCTCCTTCCTCGGGTAGGATCCAACCAAGTGGGACAGCTTGTCCCAGCGCCTCTGCAGCCTCCCTGTTCCACAGTGAGACTGGGATGGCACCAGTGCCCTTCCAGGGCAGGGGCAGGTGAGACCAGGCCCCTTTTGCTGCTCAAGCCCCAGCATTTGGAAGGGGTTGTCCTCGTCTCTGGCTCTTTTTCATTTTTCTCTTTCCTCACCGTCCCCATCCCCCCGTAACTGTTTTAAGTAATTCCTCCCCCGTGCCTGTGTTATCACCCAGCTTGTCAATACGCTGCTGTGCCACCCACCCCTCTCCTCCCAGAGCTGCACGTTAACTATTTGCACCAGATAATGTGAAGCAATTAGTGAATGAAGAATAACCTTCCCACTTGAAAGCATGACGGGTCGGGAAGCATCACGCGGGTGGATCGCACCGGGAGTATTAATTGCTTTTCACTCCAATGACTCCTAGTGTAGGAGAGTCCATATGGAGAGAGAGGAGGAGGAAGAGATGCTGCGGGAGAAACAAAGTCTCCAGTCCTGGAGAGAAGCGTAGAGCCCTGACGATGCGAGTGGGCACTTCCCTGGGGAGCTGGGGCTGTGGGCAGGGAGCGGGCACCGTGTGCCGATGGATCACACGAGGGATGGGGCTCCCGGGAGCAGTGCATCGGGAGGGCGAGGGCGGAGTTATCCCGGGATCGGGAGAATTGGAGTCCTGGAAGCAGCGTGTTCCGGCCTGGATGGTGTCACCTTCCCCTGGGGTCTGACTGCAGTGGGCTTTGATGTTTTGGATGACTGAGGTGGCAGAGGAGCTGTCTGGCCACTGCGTGTCTGTGGGAGCAATTCCTTTGGTGGTGGGATTTGCTCGCCTGCGCAGCTCCGGGGTCCCACGAATCGGCACCGTGGGGAACTCTCCCCGCCCGTACAGCGGCGTGGGCTCTGAAAGAGAAATTAGAGAAGCAGCAAAAGAGGAGAGAGGAGTGTGCCCCAGCAAAAACACCCTCCCGGGCTCTGCTGCCCCACGGCCGCCCCTGCCCGGGGCCAGCTCGGCCCCCTCGGTGACCCGGGACCTCCTGAGTCCCCGCCGGGGCCAGCGTGGGCAGGGGGTGCGCAGTGGGAGCTGCGAGGAGCTGCTCCGTTTGCAGCTGTTCACATCTGCCCCCCCGAGGCGGGGGGGGGGGACACAATTTTGGGACACTTTGTACTTGGCCACATTACGGATGGCACCTCCCCACTCCTGACACGCGGGGCTGAACTTCGAGGGGAGAGGAGTCACCTCGGAGTCCATCCCGTTAACCCTTTCCTGGAGTCAGCGGGCTCCTTTCCAGGCCGGCCCCGCTGGCCCTGGGCTGGGGCCATTCCCCAGCGGGGCCGTGTTATTGCAGCAGGGCCCCCCCCTGGAAGATCAACGCCCCCGGCCCGGGCGCGCTGCAGGGCACAGGAATTCCCTCTCAGGCAGGGGCTTGGCCGGGCTGTTTGCTTTCGGCACAACCCCGAGGCGCAGCAGCGCTCAACGCAAATATTTGTGTGGGAAGTAGAAAAGAAAAGCAAATTAAAAAAAATATAAAAAAAAAGGAAATAGAAAGGAAAAAAAAAAACAAGAAAAGGGGAAAGAAGGAAAACAGAAAAGAAGGGGAAAGGAGAAAGGAAAGGAAAAAAGAGAAGGGGAAAAGGAAAGGGCAAGGGGAAAAGGAAAGGAGAAGGGCAGAAGGAAAGGAGAAGGGGAGAAGGAAAGGAGAAGGG
>VXBA01000317.1:1101181-1112861 GCA_013399895.1 Serilophus lunatus
GCGCCCCCGGCCGCGCGGGGAGCCCATGCCCTGCCCCGCCTCGCCGCTCCGGGGCCCCGCGCCGCTTCGCCGATGCCGTTCTCGGGCGAGGAGCGGAGCCTGCAGGGGATCTACAAACCGGCGGGGCCGGCGGAGGGGCGGCCGGTCTGCTCCGAGTGCTACACCAACCGCTCCTTCGTGTACGACGATGGCAGCGCCCACAGGTACCGGGGGTGCCGCGGGGGAGCCCCGGGGGCTGCCAGGGCAGCCGCGGGGCCGGGGCAGCGCCGAGCCCCCGGTGCAGCCGGGGGAGCCCCTTCCCCTCCCGGGGGGAGCCGGGTGCGGGGCAGGACCCTCGGCACAACCCCCCCCAGCGCCCTCCCCGTGCCCCCGGCCCGGAGCGAAGTTTCTGCGGGGCTTCCAGGCTTGGTTGGGGGTCCTTTCGAACGGCCCTAAGGGCACAGCACCTTGGGAACGGAGCAGTCGGGTACGGGGTGTTTGGAGACCCCCGAGCAGTTCTCCGGCACATGTTTCATTGGAAGAGGGTCGATGCTGCTCCTCTGTCGAGCCCAGCACAGCCCGAGCCCGTGCTCTGGGGTGTGCGGGTCAGGCGGTGTTTGGGCTGAGCCCCGAAGCCACCTCAAAGCCAAAGGGCGAAAATCCACGCAGGGAAAAATCTACATTTCTGTAGGTGGATTACAGCCCCCACTCCAGCTTTGGGCTGGTTTTATGCCAAACTTACAACGTCCAGTCTGAGGGAGGGGCTGTGGTGTAGAGGGGAAGAGCTGCTCGAGGGGATCACAGGGACTCTGGTCCTCTTGTGCCCGGCAGCAGCAGCCGTTTCTCACAAGGGAATTAGTGCTCACTGCTGAAGAATCCCAGCTTTTCCTCATAAATCCTTTATATTATCATTGTTCCAATTAAATTTTCTAGTGTAGTTCTTATGACTGTCACGCTCATCATCCGTCAGCTCAAATGAGCAAGTGAAGTGTGTGTATATCAATTCATGCTTGGCAGATAAGGACCTTGGCTGGGTCTGTGCCCTGGGCTGCTCAGCTGGGCTTTTCTAGGTTGGCATCTGCTCACTCTGATGTAGGGAAAAGATCTTTTATTCCTAAAACCCCAGAGTCAAAAAGAAGGAATAGTCTGCTCAGTGAGCTCCTTAAGTCTCAGTACATTACTGCTGACTGGGTAATTAGTGAAATCCTTGAATACTGGTTTTTGGGATGAAGTCCCTCCTCATTACCCCTGCTGTCCTCTTTGTCAGAGGCACAAAGCCCAGTGTGCCCAAGGGCTGCAGCGCCTCAGGACCCTCGAACCCCTGAGAACACGTGCCTTGGGCACGTCGGGGTGGCCGCAGGGCACGGTGCTGCCTCTGAAAGCAGCTGCCTCATTTTGCAGCTGTGCTTGGTGTGTTTGCAGAAATTACGTCCTTGAGGAGGTTATTGAATGTGTCTGTGTGTGTGTGAAGATCAGGGATCAGGCTGGGGACGGGAGCTTGAGGAGGGTTCTGACTGACATTACGGGGGGATGATGAGTTGCTCCTTGTTGCTCACGCTGCAGCCCTGCCTGGGTTCGTTTATCCTCATCTAATGCACAGCAAAGTCCTTGCTCAAAGGTCCTCCCATCTGTCTCTTTCAATTGGAATAGAAGAGCTTTGTTTCATAATTATTATTATACAGCTCGATGTGTTTCTAACCCCCTCAGGCTCCGGGGAGGTTGAAATGCCATTGCTTTCCATGGCTTGTCTTGCCTGCCCTTGTGTTCAGCCCTTTGGTGCCCTTATGGAGATATTAAACTAGCTGGTTGGAGCCCTCAGGACTCAACAGCATTTCCCCAGCTCCAGGTCTGAGCAGCCTGGTCTCTAAAGTACTTTTTCAGAGCTGTTCAGCTGAAGAGACAGAAAATGGTTAAAGAGAAAGGGCAGGAGCAGGCAGAGCAAGGAGCACCATCTCCCCCATTAGATGATCCCAGGGGCCCCCTGGCTAATCTGCTGTTTGGTTTCCTTTTCTGCAGCTTGGACTGGGGGTGCACATCCCCTGGCAGGGGAGGATCATTCACATTTAGCAACCTGCTATCACTCAGCCTCTGACTGGTACAAGAGTTTCTTCCTCACCTCAGAAGGGTTGGGTCTGACGTGGGGTTGGGTCTGACGTGGGGTTGGGTCTGACAGGTGCACGATCCCCAGGGCAGACCAGGGCTCAGGAGTCCTGTGGTATCTCCTTGTCTTGTCTCCTCTCCTCTCTGTGTTTCCAGGGGTGTACTCGTAGCTGTAGGTGATGGCAGACAGGCAGACCTGTCACCAGAGGTGTGTGTGAAGGATGTGAAAGCCAGAATACATCCGAGCAGCAAAGATGTAGAACACATTCACTGAAGGTTTTGCTGAATGTTCAAGGGATTTCAGCTCAAATAAATAGCAGCATCAATTATCCCCTCACTTAGCAAAGCTAGAGATTGCTTAAAGCTCTTAAAGGGAAATTCCATCTTCTCAGTTGCTCAAGTGTGGAGATGTGTGTGTAAGTGTCCATGAGTTTCCTCCTGGCCCTCTTTATAAGGGGACAGTGGTCTTGAAAGTCTCTTCCAGGTGGAAAACAAGGGGTTAACTGTGCAAGCACTTGAAAGTTTGTTTGGAGAGTAAATACACATTTCTGGCACCCAGAGGATACAAATAGCCTAATTTTTACTTTCCTGTCTCAGGGGAAATCTGGGTAAATGTTTGTACAAGGAGCCAGCCTGTCACTTAGGGGAACACAGAATTTCCTCTGGCCAGTGGTTCTGCTTCCCCTGCCTTGCCCATGTAAGGGCACTGTGGGCACCAGCCGTGATGGATGAGGGGCCAGATGGAAGGACTCACACAAAAATATCCTGCACAAGTCAGGGGCCAGAGGGAGAGGCAGGGACGGGCGAGAGGAGACTTGGGTTTCCCGTCTGCTGCCTCTCGCTGCTATGGCTTGTTTAAGAAGAAAAAGAGGGAAGAAGGCGGCTCACAGGCTGCTACCTGGAGCAGCTGCTTAGGAAGATCACATGCTTGCATTAGAAGTACGTGGCTTTTCTCATATCTGTTGTAAATGTGTCTTGCAAAGGTCTGTCTGGCTGCTGCCCGGCTCCCCTCCCTGGTGCTGTTCATCCTCGGAGTGAACAGCTGGTGTCCTGTGCCAAGGATTCGGGTACTGTGCTGTGGGCTTGGGAGTGGGACGTGGTGGGTCCAGGCTGCTCCAGGGCAAGTTCCTGAGGAGCTGAGGTTGGAGAGCAGCAGACAGACAGAGCCATGAGTGCTGCTGGCTGGGAAATTGGGATGCGCCTGTGGAATGCCTTTCTAAGGGGGCTTGGTTTGACAGGGGCTGGGCTATGGTGGGATCTGTCCTCAGTCCCACCTGCCTGGGAACCTGGGACAGGTCTTTTGGCCCTAGAAATGCCAGCAGGATTTGGAGCAAGGTTAAAAATGCTCATAGGCACCTTCTGCCACTCTGGCCAAAGCTTCTGCCAGAGTCCAAAGGCAGAATGAAAGAAAAAAGCATTGGTTAAATGGAATTCTTGCCCAGTGGGAGCACTAATCCAGACACAGGATAACTCTCCCTTGGTTCCTCCTGTATATCCAAGGAAATGTCTCAGGTCAGCACAAGGATGGTCCCTCCAGCTGACAGCTTGTTGTTGTCTCTTAAGTTTTCCATTTTCTGGCAATAAAGAGAAAGATGCTTCTTTGGCAGAGCTTGCACTGAACCAGACTGTGTAGCTAATTAATAACCAGTTCCTCCAGGCTAGATTACTAGCTTGGACATTCATCAGCTTCCAAAGAATCAGCCCTTGTGCACTGCAACAACTGTTGCTTTGGCTGCCTGTGGGGATCCTGGCCCTGCTGTTCCAGGAGAAATTACAATAGGGAGCCATAAAACTACAGGGCCAAATGCTCTGTATTTTCAGAGTGTTTATGTCACAGAGATAAGAAGGAATTCTGCTCTTGTTTTCCTCGGGTAAGAAAGGGAAGTGTGTGGCTCTGGACTGCTGCAGGAGAGCATCTGCCAGCACACATGGGTCAGTGGGAAGAGGTTTTGTGACTCCCAAAGCCAAGTCTAACAAAGCCCCCTTGATGTGCTGCATGTCCTCCTCAGACACTGCCCCTGGGTTCTGGCACGGCCGTGTCACCCTTCACTTGAGAGCAGCAAAATAGGTCATTGCCTGTGCTCAGGGCTCTTTCTGCTCTGCAAAAATATTTACAGCATCTATTTGAATCCTCCCAATTCTCCTCCAGTGACCTCTCCCTGACCCCCATGCCTGGTTCCCAATGCTGCACGCAATTTGTTTTGGAGCCTGTTAACGTTTCTCTTGCATCCTTGCCAGACTGGGCTGGAGTGTGGAACGTCTCATTCATCCTTCTCATGAATAAAACCAGGCCAGGAGCCATGTCTGAGCACAGGTGCCTCTGGCCTGGTGTCCTTTTGAAGTGGCTGGTGATAGAAACTGCCCAAGGGAAGGTTTAGGTCAGATGTTGGGAAGAAATCCTTCCCTGGGAGGATGGGCAGACCCTGGCACAGGGTGCCCAGAGAAGCTGTGGCTGCCCCATCCCTGGAAGTGTCCAAGGCCAGGTTGGAGCAACCTGGGATAGTGGGAGGTGTCCCTGCCCATGGCAGGGGGTGGAACTGGATGAGCTTTAAGGTCCCTCTGAACCCAAACCATTCAGTGACAGTGACAGGGACAGGGCAGGACAGAGCAGCCCCTCCCCGGGGCTGTGCTGCTGCAGCCTGTCCTGGAGGTCCTGGGCTAGAGGTTGTACCCAGTGTCTGCACTTTGACAGCCTGGATGGATGTCCTGGGATTTACCTGCTTCCTCTGGAACCTGTTGGTACTTTCTACCTGCACAAGAAGATGTGACTCCTTTGATGCAGCTGCTGTGTGATGAAACATGCTGCTTTTCCTTTGAGCCAGCTGCCCTGTGATCTGCCTGGGCTCCTGCAGCTCCTGTGATATGTTTGCTCCCTTTTTGTCTGCTCTGATTTTATCTGCCTTTCATCATATCTCTTTCCAGGCTAAAGACTCCTCCTGATCTATTGGGCCTCTCCTTGCACAAACCACTTTATAAGCCGTAGTTATCTCTGGTGCCCTTCTCTGTGCTGTATCATCTCTGAAGAGGGGAGCCAGGAGTGTGTGTGACTCCACTGTGGGTTATCTGGAGCATTAGAGGCTCATTTTGGATTTTGACCACCACTGACAGCTGTTGGCTTTGTGGCATTATCTGCTGTGAACTTGGCTCTTGTCTGAGGGCTGATTTGCAGACCTCCTGGGGCCTGTGCAGGAAGGTGATTACCCTTCTCCTGTTGGATTAGTTGGCATTTGTTGATGCTAATTTTTTTGTCTGACATTTTATCATCGGGTCACTCAGTGCCACAAGATCCTCCTGCAACTGTTTGCAGTCTGGTTTCAGTTTGACTAGACTGGATAATTTTCAGACATCCCCATCACTTCTGAAGCTGTGGAATAGCAGAGAGCCTTGTGGACCCTACAGATATTTGCTTCAGCATTCCCCTTCTGTTTGCCTCCTGTCTTCTAATCCAGGAGACATGTCCCTCTTTGTCCCACCACATCCTGGCCCAGCAGGTGTGTTGACAAGCTCCCTCTCAGGGTTTATTTTCGGAAGACTTTGTATTTTTGAACAGTGTGAAAAGACTCTTCCTCCTCCCACGCCCCTCTATTATTTTCTGCTTTCAATAGCAGAGACTGTTCTGCAGGGGTCTGGAGCAAGGAGAAGTTTCTTCTCCATGCTCCATCCCTCACTACTTGTAGCAGCTTGGGGCTCTGGAAGGGAGGATTTTCCCAGCAGTTTATTAGCAAGAATTAGCAGTTTCTTGAAGCCTTCTTTGTTTTTTTCACATGAGCCTGAAAAATACTGGGCACTGACAAACGTGGTAGAGGATGTACCAGCTCGGGGTGAGGGGGAGTGAGACACTGCCAGCATCGTGTCCTGTGTGATATCACATTCACTCCTGTGGATAATGATGCTGGAGAGTAAAGAGCCCTGCCCTGGGAGCATCTCCAGTCCTGAGGAGGGCAGGGAGCAGGTGGTGCTGTCCTGCTTGCAGCTGGTCACCAACCAGGATGAGGGGTTTGGCTGGATCCCGAGGTGGAGAGGGGGACACCAGTCCCAGGTAAGCTCCATGTGGAAGGGGAAATGCCAGGAAAAAGCAGATGGGGTGATAGCAAGAGGGCAAAGGACTTCTAAGCTTCATTTTAGGAGAGGGGAGGTTTCTCTGTCCCCTGGGCTGAAGGAGGGAGGGCTGCTGTGATGTGCAGAAGGGTGGGTTGGCTGCAGCCAGGCTGTGATGGATTTGTGGGGACTAAATAAAATGCTTGTGGGAGAACTATTACTGGCCAAGATCTACTTGGCTTTCTGTATCCCTCATGATCCCAGCTGCTGCAGGGGGGACCTGTGAGACAGCTGAGGGGTAAAGCTGGGCAATACCTCATGTCTGTGAGTGGAGAAATGAGGGGATAGAGACTGGCTTTGGTGGCTGTAGGAATTATATTCCTGTTCTTAAGCAGGTGATGGTCTGGGGCTGGCTATTGGCTCCAGGAGCAGAGCCTGTGACGAGGGAATTGCTCTCAGTTTAATAATCTGTCTAGGTTTAAGATTTTTCACGGTTGGTTGACATGAATCATGATGCTGGTGTTATCCCTGTGTGCAGCAGCACCCTGTCATTAAGGCTGGATGGTTTCCCTGGGGAGTCTGGTGTGCACAGCCTCCCAAATCCCTCGTGGAACTGGCAGGGCCTTGCACTGAGAGGTTCTTTCTCCAGCAGAGTCAGTCCTGGTTGATTCATTTCTTGAGCACTGGGGTTGACTCTGCTTTTAGGTGAACTTGCATATGCTCCCAACCCAACACCATGATAGGCAAAAAAGGGTGGAGTCCTTGCTGGGAAAGGGCTGGATACTGCAGGAAATCTGCTCCTCCCTCAGCACAGAGCTCCTACAACCAAGATACAGTCTAATGCAATCCTTAAATAGCCCCGGAGATGGCAGAGTCAGGAATTTCTCAGCAGGGCTGGTGACCTTGGCTCAGCAGGCTGAGTGTGCTTTGGGTTTGCTCCTTCTTCTGAGCTTGTTCGTGGGTGAGATGCTGGGAGTGAGACCCTTGGAGACCTTTGCTGAAGGGTGTTGGGGTGGGGAGCAGAGCTGTGGCCTTAGGAAAGCAGGGGTTAGTGTGTTGTGCTATAAGTGATCATCTGAGCTAATTTGCATTCTATTTGCATATTTAGACAACAGAATAAACCAGTTGCAAATCACAGAGTCACAGAATAGTCTGGGTTTTAAGGGACCATAAAGATAATCCAGCTCCAACCCCCTGCCACGGGCAGGGACACCTTCCACAGACCTGGTTGCTCAAGTTGGTTCCACCAGACTTGCCATTACTCCAGGCTGGTTTTTCATTTTGTCTCACTTCGTGTTGGCAAGAAAAGATGAGGAGGCTCCAGCCCAGGCTGGAGGAGTGGGAGCTGGTCCCTCACCTGGCAGGAACCAAGGGTGTGTAGGATGTGCTTTCCCTCCCTCCTTTCTCCCAGTGCATTTTGGGCTCTGCAGTCACCAGGGACATCAGCATGACTTGTTTGCCTTTGCTTCTGCTGGAACTCCCCCAGCACTGCCAGGATGCTCTGGAGGAAGGGGATGGCTGTGGCTCACTGCTCCTGGATCCCTTGCTGTTGGTAGAGCCACTGATGGAAAACTCCAGTGGCCTCTCAGCCAGGAGAGCTGAGCTGCCTCTGCCACTTGTGTGCTCCAGGTGCTGCTGTGGGACCAAAGGAGAGTGAAAAGGCTTCTCAGTGGGGCTCTGCCTTCTGTGAGCTTTACCCTGTCATAAAAAGCATCAGGCCAGAAGGCAATGGGGAGACGAGGGGCTGTCTAATAAGAAAAACAGTTTTGGCCCTGGAAGGTACAATTTCTACTTTTATCTTCTAGAAAATAGCATTTGCCAGCAGGAGAAAAGCTTGTAGAGCTTTGCACTGACTCACTCTTCCTGTTCATTTTCCACGTGAAATACACAAAATGCTAATTTTTCCACGAGGCCTGTGGTGCTAAATTGCCTGTGCTTGCTGAAAGCCAAGCAATGGATGGATTTGTCACAGGGCTTGGCAGTTCTGGAGAAGTTTTGGGCAACAGCAGCTCCTGACATGGACAATCCCACTGCCTGTGGAGATGCCCATTTGAATGCAGGAGTTTAATCTGGGGGACTGAGCACTTAATATGTTGTGTGTGTGTGTATATATGTATATATACATATATATATGTGTGTGTGTGTGTGTTCTGCAGTTGTATCCACAAAATGTGACATGGGCCAAAGGTGCTCAGAGTGTCTGGAAATAATGACTTGGATGTAATGATGGGCCTGTTCACATCCCTCAGGGCACTTCAAGCTCCTTAAATCAAAACCTATTAAATCCCTGGCCTTTATACAAGTAACTGTGTCTTTATGAAGTAACTGCAGCTCTATGAACAGTGTCTGTGAGTCACTGTGTGACCCCTGGGGAGGGAGAGGGGATGGTGGGATGAGAGTCTGGGGCTCTTCCTCTGCCAAGCTGAGCCATGACCAGCAACGACCTTGACTAATGCTCAAAGGGAGGTGAGGAACATGCTCTGCTGAGGTGTTGGCAGGGAAAACAGCTCTGAGCCTGAAATGAGCCCCCCCAGCTCTTCCCTGGGGGTGTGTCCCTGTGGGGGCATCCTGCCCTGGCAGCTGCTGAGGTCAGTGTCCAGGGAAGGGCAATGCCAAGCTGGTGAGTGAGGGGTGTGTGTGGTGGGACCTGTCCTGCCTGTGTGCTTGCCCACGTGTGTGCAGGTCTGCTGCCCTCCTTCCCTGCGTGGTCTGTGCCCTCTCCTCCGGCTGTGCCGTGGTGCTGTGCCAGCTTCCTGCCCCTCTTTGCCAGGAGAGCTGTGCCAATGCCTGCTGCAGTCGTGTGTCCCTGTCAGGGAGGGCTGTGCTGCCTTCCAGCCCAGCTCTGGAGACTGAGCCCATGTCTCCCCACGCACTCAGGCCATTAGGAGACCCCACAGGGATGTCACTCAAAGGAGAAAAAGCCCTCCAAAACCAAAAAGAGGGGGGAGAACAACTGTAACCTGGTAACCATATGAGCTGTGGGAGGAGAAACAAACACAAGATGATTGTATGTATTTAAATAACTATAGAAAAAGAAAGGGCAGAATTTCCTGTATGGGTTGGTTCCCTGGAGAGGCTCTGAGAGCTGAGCTTTCCAAGGATGGATCAGGAGGCAGGGCCAGACTCTGGTGAGACTCTGTGTCAGAGGGTCCTTGGCATCCTGGCTTTGAGAGAAATGTCCCATCCCTTGAGTGTAGACAACAAATTGTGTCCCATGTCGCTGCCAACAGCAAGAGGAAGGTCATTCCCTGAGTCTGACTCTTGCTTCACCTTTGCCTCAGCCAAGGCTTGTCCTTTCCATCCCATCAGAGGTGACAGGAGGCCCAGCAGCAGCTGCCTGTGGTTTGTTTTGTGTGCTGGGGACCAAAGTTTGAGGAAAAGTGGCTTTTCCTGGGGAGGAAATGTTGATATTGGACATGAGATAACTTGCTTTCCTGGCTGCACATCCAGACTCCCTGGCCATCCTTCTAGGGAAGAGGTGGAGTTGGACCAGATGGCTGGCAGCAGGACCTTGTGCCTCTGGCTCTTTTTACAGCTTGGAGTGGGAGAGGAGGGGTTTAGACTGTAGGTTGTGTAAGAACTTGCCTCAAATGTAGGTTCAACTGTTCTGTTTGTACACCCTAATCCCCACAAAGAAGAAAGGAAGAGCATTTCTGGAAGGGCCTTCAGTAAGGGGTGTCCCTGAGAGCTTTGGAGCTCCTGATGGAGCCTGGAAGGTTTGGGCAGTTACACCCTGGAGGTTGCAGATCATATGAGTGTGGGATCTGTGATGAGCCTGGGTGGTTTGGGATTGGTTTGTGGTGGGAAGCAGGAGGATGCTCTGTGGTTTTTGTGGTGTGCACCATGCAAGAAAGCAGAAGAGGATCTTGGTTTGCATCCTTCCTCTTCTTTGACATATATAGTCAAAAATAATAACAAAGATCCTAAAACACATTACAACAGGCTCCCAGCCTGGGAACTTCCCTCTGAGGCAAAGGTTCCTCTTGGGTGCTGGGAACCTGAAAGCCTCTGATCCACAAGGCACTGCAGAGCCCCTGGCCTGGTGCAGCCCCAGCCAGCACAGGGGCTCTCACTGCTCTTCCCCTGGCATTTCCATCCCCAGGGGATGGTGCTGCCAGCAGCCAGGCTTTCCCATGTGTCCCAGGTGGAATCAGCAAGGGAAGAACAGGGTTGTGACAGTTCCCCCCCCCACAAAAGGTGGTTGAAGGAACCCAAGGCTGGAGCATCCAGTGTGTGCTCTGAGGGGAAGCTGTGTTTGTTTGCTAAACTGGGACAGTGACTGGGACTGGCTGCAGTTTAATGGGAGGAGAGACCACCGGGGGTGTCTGGTGGGATCACAGGCAGCTCAGCCCCAGTTCCCACGTTCCCAAGGGGCTGAGCAGTGGGATGTCCCCTCCTGGTGTGCTGATGCTGTCAGGGGAGTTGGCCAAGCTGGGGGAGAGACGGTGTCGTAGCGAGAAAGTGAAGTAGTGTTGAGGTTCCCATATGCTGATGGCAGTGTGCTTTTTTAGTGGTACATGGTTCTGGAGGAAGGAAGGAAAGGGATGATAAAAATAAAGCTGAAGTTCTGTATTTAGCTATAAACCACTTCAGGATTATTATTTTTTTTTTGGTAGTATTTGAAGAGTGTGCAATAAATGAGCTTGTTCATGAATTTTTTATTTTATACCACTACAGCTTTGAGGAAGTAGCCAGGTAGCTGTGGCATTTCTGTAGCTCAGGGTCCCTATGTTTGGAGGGTTGTAAATCCTCTGTGCCAATGTCAGGAGATCTGTGTGCAGTGCAGGAGCAATTTTTTCCAAGACACTAATGTGCACTTTGTCTCAAAGTCACTGTGTAATTGATAAAGGCATCTTAACAATAAGTGAGTGCAGTATTTGTCTTAGTGAAGCTTCATCTAGCATGAATAAATGTGCCAAAATTTTAAAATTCTGAATGATTTTGTATGCAAGAGTAAGAGAAAATACATTAAAAATATAGTTGCTACTGCCAATGGGAGAAAAAACTCAGATGCAAATAGATTGCAGAGATTGTGTTTCCAGAGATACTGATATAATTGAATTTTACTACAGTTTCTAAAGGCTAGTAAAGGACAGTGGTAGATATTTGCTTTGTTTCATGAATTGGACAGAGTCTGAGGCCAAGAGAGATGGATTCATTGGGTTGGAAAAGAATCATGTGGAGTTAAAACAAAAACCCCACCCTCAAACCCCAAAAGATGATTATTTGACACCCAAGGGGATGGCTGGGCACAGCTCCCAGTGGGTGCAGGATAAGGATGGACCCTCAGTGGGAGCTGTGGAGTGTCAGACAGGGTGGGAGCTCTGTGTAAAGGTGCCCTTTCCACATGGCAGTCGGTGTGTCCATGGCCATGTCCTTCAGGAAAGGAAACAACCTGCTCCTTTAAACAGACACTTCACAATCAATGGAGATCACTGGGTGTGACAGTCTCCTTCAAACACAATTATAATCACCCACATTTGGAGTCAGGCACCTGGCTCCCCACTTTAAACTATGATTTTAATAAGAGGCTGGATAATTTTCAAATTTTACCTTTTTTTTT
>VXBA01000317.1:1112881-1149837 GCA_013399895.1 Serilophus lunatus
ACTGAAATTCTGGTTTTAGGGTGATGTCCTGCTTCACAGCAATAAGAAATCTCAGCTGGGCTAGAATTTCACTGGAGGTGGCCTAGAAACTGCTTTTGGCCTAATTTATCATAGTTAAGCTCTAAAAGGAAAGACTTAATTGTGGCTTGTGTTTTTTTTTATGTATGTGCTTAATGTTAGGTGCTCCTTTGCAATGTGGGCTGGAGATGGTCAGCTAACTTTGGTGTTTATATCAGTCGATCCAGAGGGAGTGCTTGAGCTGACAGGAGTTTGGCTTGATTTATCTTAAAGACCAAGTTTTGGATCAATGAATATCATAGAATAACCTCCCTGATGCCCAAGGCCCTGCACAGATGCATTGCTCAGAGCTCTGGGTGCACTGTGCATATGGCAGCTAAAAGGAACTGAAAAGCTCTGGGGGTAGAGAATTAAGTGGCAAATAACATCACTGAGAATCATCTGAAGCACTGAAAGTGAGCTGGGTTGTCTTCTGGGGCTGTGTTCAGCAGAAATTTTGCATGCTGATTGCTCTTCTGGAAACTGAGGAACAGCAGCTGAGCAGGACTTTGGAATCTGGTCAGCTGGGAGCTGATTTACAGAGGGTTGAGTTGCTCAAGGTGGAAGATGATCTGAGGAGCCTCAGATCCCATCCCTGCAGCAAAAAACCTACGTGTCTGCTCAGTGCCAGCTCAGCATTCAGCTGTTGGAAGCTCTTCTGCCTCTGTCCAGCTTGTACTGGAGGGAAAGCTGTGGGAAGGTGGTTGGAATGGATTGGAGAGGCTTTGTGTGACACTCTTGGAAGATCAGACAGGAGTTGGAATCTTTCATCCCAAAAGTTGGACGCGAGGGACAAAGAATCAGCTCCCATCAGACACCATGTCTTCTCTTCCAAGCTCTCCCAGATCTCCCCACTTTCCCCAAAGGGTCTGTGAAATTGGTGTTCCTGTCATGGCATGGATGAATTTCACTGATGAAGCCAGAACAGAAAGGGTCAGGACCTGGGATCCTGCCTTGTGTCTGTGCACTGGCTTTACAGCACTGAATGGATTTGTTGCCTTGTGGTCCCATGAAGGGAAGTTTCAGTTGAACCCCAATCTGCTGTAATTAGTATCTTGAGCTGTCGTGGGTAGCAGTGTTGTACCCATGGTCTGACTGATGAGTGTGGTCTGAAAAAGGAAACCAAAGAAACCCCTTAACCCTCTGAAATGACAGTTTGAGGGCTGGTTTCGTCTCCTTTCCGTGTGTCAGGCAGACTGTGTGTAAGTGGCCATACACAGCTGTCTTGGAGCCATCACTTTGGCTCTCTCAACCCCTCCATCCCTTGATATGGGTGATATATCCTCCTGGCCACGACACTTGGCAGCTGCACAGAACCACTGAGTCATCAGTGTTCGTGGTTTCTCATTTAATACTGGGGTTGGGATGATTTAAGTGCCAGCATCCAGAGAGGAGGTTTTGCTTCTGCCTCCAGCTCGGTTGTGGAGCCACCACCTCGCCTGCCTCCCATCCCTACTTTTGGTCGCGGGGGGAGGCTGGGGGTGGATCTGCCTTTGGCTGGCAGCTGCACATTCTCTTGCGAGCAGTTTTATGGGCTCTTCCATTGGCTCTTCTTGCTCTCCGTCGGTCGCCGGCTGAGAAGCCAATGCCCTGTGCCCAGCGCTGCTCCGGGGGACAGCGCTCCTCGCCCTGCCCACCCCGCCGGCCCCTCGCCTGAGCCCCTGGCACCCAATGCCCCCGGGGGGAGCGCTGTGCAGGGGGGGCACGGCCGCCTGCCCCGCAATGTAATCGCGGCCGGCGGTGCGGGGCGGGTGGTGCGGGGCGGCCCCGGAGGAGGTGCCGGAGTTGGGGGCGGGCAGGGCNGACGGAGCTGGAGTCCGAGGTGCTGCCCCTGCCGCCCCGCTACCGCTTCCGAGATCTGCTGCTGGGGGACCAGTCCTTCCAGAGCGACGACAGGTTCGGGGGACACCGCGGGGACAGCGGGGACAGCGACCTATCGGGAGGGAGGGACGAGAGGGAGGCGCGGAGCTGGGACACGCACTGCCCGGGGATGGGGACACACATCTGGGGTGGGGGACACACATCTGGGTGGGGGACACGCACCCTGCGGGGTGTCACATCCCTGGGACAGCCCGGACCCCGCCGTGGGACGCGGGCGGGCCGGGGGGGGTGCGGAGCTCTCCGCGGTGCTGACCCCGGGCCGCGCAGCCGGAGCCGCCCGGTGCGGAGCTCTCCGCGGTGCTGGCGGGGGGATGCTGCGGGGCCACGGGGGTGTTGGGAGCCTGCGGAGTCGCAGAAAACGTTGGCATGCTGGGGAGAGGGGCATTGGAATGCGTGGGTATGCAGGCCACGGGGATGGACGTGGAGATGCCTCGGAGAGCAGGCACTGGGGACGTCTGGGTGCTCCAGGGTGGTGGGACCTGCTGGGGCTGCTGGATGTTGGGAGCTGTGCATGTACTGGGCCAACAGACACAGAGCTGTTGGATGTGCTGGGCAGCTTGTTGGGTCTGGGAGTCCCATCAGGGGCTGGCAAGGAGGGAAAGGGAGCAGTGTCTGGGAGATGAACGGGATGGGATTGGTGAGGTGAGGGGCTGTGGAACTCCCTGTTACACCATATGCAGAGTTTGGGCTGAGCACATACATTTATTTAGAAGGTGGGGCTCCTCCAGGCTGTCTTTGCAGCAGGGGATGCTGATGGGAGCAGGGAAACTCTGGAGAGCTGCTGGGGTTGTGGTGCAGCTCTCCCTTTCTTGGGCTGACTAGAGGAACGTGTTCAGCACCAAGCCTGCTATTCCTGCCTGGCTGGAAGGGATTTATTACCAGGTTAGGTGAACAACAGAATGAATGTCATGAGTGGCAAGAGAATTCCATGGGCAGAGCAGTTAAATGAAGAGGAACAAGAACCTTCCCTTCAAGTCTGTGCATAGCATAAGTATCCAGGAGCTGCAGTGCTAATGGGGAGTCAGTAAGGTTGTTATCTTTTCCCACCAATTAATTGTGTGATGCAAACAGAGAGCCATGTAATGCTTGTTGAAAAAACCCTTCAGTTGCTGGGGAGTTAGCCTTTGGCTAACTGTGTGTTTGGTACACCTGCATCAGGGCTGTTGTGCAGCTGTGTTAAAAGATAATTTCAATTTTTTATGTGTACAAGTGTCGTGCAAAAAAAAAAAAAAAAGTGAATTTGGCTTTGACAATGAGAATGTGGGATTTACAAATGTCCTGTGTAAGTGTTCCAAACTTTTATAGCTGCGTAAAATTGGTCTGTCTCGAAAATGAGCCTGTGATCCTGAAGGTTTTAAAGCCCAGATTTCCTTAACAGGCACTTAAACATTAATATAGTTTTATGGCAGAAAGCAAGAAGCTAATATGAAATTCACACTGCAGAAAATGTCTGGGTTTCAGAATGGTTATGATACGGCTCATTGGGTCAAGTTTGAAGATTTAATAGTTTTCATATTTAAGTGTTTGATAATGTCTGAAATGCAGAAGATGGTAACTGCCTGTTGTGGTCTTTCTGTATTTCACTGGTTATATCCCTTAACCTTCTTTTCCATCTAGATTTGAATGTATGTGATTCAGAGTCTCTCTAATTTTCATGTGGAGCTACTCTGGATTGCCTAGTTAATTCATTAGCCTTATTTCTCAGCAATTCATTAGCCTTGTTTCTCAAGATATCTTTGTTTCCCTGGCTTTAAGTGCTGCTTTCTTCAGTTGTCTGATTCCCCTTTCATCTAGAAAATATTGATAATTTCACAGCGTGTTTGGGAATGCAAATCTGTGAGTCCACATCTGCTGTTCACTGGAGTTCTCTTGGCTTTACTGGGGTTTGAGATGAGCTGTAGGCTTTTGGAAATATTGCTGTTAGGCCTAAGTTTCAGTCCAATTGGATCAGGAGCTGATTTAGGTTAGCAGAAAGAAAAAGAAAAGCAGAAAGACCTTTTGGCTTTTCTGTGCTATAAATGATAAGCAGCTCAGAGTTGTGCTTTGAAGTGCTTTGTTACAGCCCTGGCAGGGATGTGCTGAGGAAAATTCCCCCATGTAAACACTATGGGGGACTACGAATGGTAAAATAGAGCTCATTGGACTTACAGATGTAACACTGAAGGAAAACACCCACAGCAATAAACATCTCATTTATTTATAAAAGAAATTCCTGAAACATTAGTGTCTCAAATATCTGCTGCTGGAAACTGCCCTGGAATGATAAAATGAGGAGGTTTCTGGGATCAGCAGAAGACTGAAAGGATGGGAGGCTGTGGGGGGGATCCAGATTTTGCTGCTTCTGAAGAATGAAAATGGTTTCTGTTAGAGATGAATTAGAGCATCCTCATCACAGAGGATGCTGAGGAGACAGGAGCACTGGGCTGAGCTCAGGGAATGAGGTAATGCTGGAGCTTGAGGAGATGAGAGCTTGTTGGAACAAGTAGTTAATTAGAGAGCTGTGGTATAGCAGGAGGAGAGAGCCTGTCCAGATAACCTCCAAAACTGCAAGAAGTAGTCGGTGAATGGGAGATGGAATAGGTAAAAAAGGCTGCTCTTAATCTGTGTTTAGCATGTGAAAGGTGAAGACAATCAGTCTAACTAGGCAGGGCTTCCTCTTTGGCAGGTAGGCTGGTTGACATGAACATTAAAATAACACTTGAAATGTTGTGTGGAGGATGCAATAAATTGGCCAGGAAGCAAATAGGAAACGAGCGACTGGAAGAGGAATGTGGGAGGTAAATGGATTTGTGAAGCAGAGAGAGAAAAGCCTAATGACAAGTGAATCTAGAGTTGCCAAGTGGAAGTGCTCCTTCCACTATCATCTTACTCATCTTTGGAACTCACCACCACGGGGCATGTGAAAGGCTTTGGGCTTAAATTCTGTGCTTGACATTTTCTGCAAGGCAGGTCTCTAGGTCATAGGAAGAGGATTAACTGCCATGCAGCTCTGAATTTCCAGAGGATACAAACTGCTGTCTTGGGGCATGGTTCTGACTGATAGGGACTGGGAGGTGGTTTCTCCTTGGGGGAAGGAAAGTTCCTTGCAACTGCCTCAGTTGTCTGGCATTATTTCTGTCTAGTTCAGAAGTTTCATTCCCTTTTGGAAGGTTCTGTCAATGTCAATACTGGGATAAAAAGGGATTTGTTCTGCTCTCTTATGGCAGTATTGCATTTCTTATCTCAGTGATGTTTTGTTGACATGAAAGTATTCAGAGCCACTTGAATATAACAGTAAAGGCAGCCTTTAAGATGTTGAGCCTGTAACAAAAAGAGAGCGAAGAACTGGGGGCACAAATACTGCTGGTGCCTGGCTGCCCTTTCCAGTGCCTGGCACAGGATTTCTCTGGGCATGGGAATCCTCTGTGAGGTGGAGGATGTGTCAGAGTGAGGCCAAGGAGTGCTGGAGGAAGGGAGAAGGAGCCAAGCTCAGCATCCCATCAGTGCTGTGAGTTTGGGCTCTGTGAGGAAGCTCCTGTTCTGAAGTGATACTGGAATTGCTGATTAAAGGCAGCTGAGAAAGCACATCTGCTGAATTAATAAATATTGTCTTATACCACAAGCTGTGGCATCCCTTTGATCTTTGCTGTCCTGACTACGGCAGGTTTTGATTGCCTGCATTCTCTTTTCTTGGACAGTGCTGACAGCTGGGTTGGAGCACATAGAAAAAAGCCCCATAAATAAAATTAAACTGTATCTCAGAAAAGTGTCATTAGGAGCTTATTTGTTGCCTGATTTAAATAGTCTGAACACTTTCCAGAAAGTCATTGTCAGAAGCCACATTCCTATTTACAGCAGCAAGAAGTAATGGATGTCACTGTGATTAAGTGCATTTTTCTGAGACTAATTATTAGCAAAAAATCATTTTGATGGATGAGGATGTTTGTGAAAGCTGCTTGTGCAAAAGAATTCGGCAACATCTTTATAAAATTTTAACATCTTCCATTTCAAATCAAAGATTTTTTGGGGGTGTTGCATAACCAAGAAAAGAGGCTTTTAACAGCTGGGGCTGTTTTTTAAGTTTCTGCTTCCAGGTTAGATAGAGTCTGAAAGCTTCTTTGTCTGTGAGCTGACATCTGCTCTTTGTCTCTTTAATTTGTCACTAAGTGGTGGCTCTAAATCATAGGTCAGATTATGCTTGGCATGAGCAAACTGAAGTGCTGCAATATTAGGTTTGTAGGATCTTTTCCTTGCAAATTTCATGTTAACGTGCCCCAAGTGGCTTCTTCATCAAATGCATCATTACATTAATGGAGCTGGGCAGTTCTGTGTTCCTGAGTTAGGTTCCTTCAGTATGTCTGTTGCTGAAGCCCCACTTCATTGCTATTTGATTTAATGGGCAATTTCCCTCATTTTATTTGGGAAATGCAAATGCTAATCTGAAAATTCCACTTTGCATCCAGAAGTTAGAGACATTTATTTCTGTGATGGTGAGGTCATGGCCAATATTTTAAGTTAGTGCAATGTCTGTTCAGGTTGTGCTGTCTGTGCTATTGAAGGTTTGGACCTGGAATTAGAGGGCCACAAAATTCCATAGGGAAAGGCTCTTCATCCCTCAGCAGAGTAAGCTGCTTGTAAAGCAGGATGAAGGTATTTATTTCTAGTATCTATTCCCTCAATAAGGGCATTTAGACCCATCTCCCACCAGCCCTGGGTGCAGGACCCCTCAAAGAGTTGCTCAGTTGTGATGTCTAAGCCCAGCTCCAAAGCAAGAAACAAATAACCCTGGTGGAGTTGGTGGGATCCCAAACAGAAACCTGGGAGTGCCTATGTGGCCACTGGAATTAAATCACTTCTCCTCTGCCTTTGCCACCTGGCAAAGCAAAATCAGAGCAGTTATTACTTGGATTGGGCTGTTTTCCTGAGTCAATGCTTTGTCAGGAAGGTTCTGTCTGACAGTACAAGCAAGAGTTTCCTCCTGGCAGCCCAGCCAGCCTGTGGCAGGAGCCTGCTCCTGGCTGGAATGGTCGTTGTTCCATGTGTGCTCCTGCTGCTCCAGGAGCCAGGGGAGGACAGCAAACAGGGCAGGTGACATGGGCAGGTGTAGCTCTTTCCAAAGTAGATGCCTCAGCTCTGCCGTGGAGAAGAATTCATCCCCCAGTTACCATCTAAGTCGTTGGAGAAGATGCTGGGAAGGAGTGCCAGAGCTTAGGGGAGTGTGGGGTGACAGATAAGGTCACAAAAGGAGAGAAAAGCTCTTGATGGTTCCTGGAAGCCCCTCCAGTGGTGGTGTCTTCAGCATCTCCTCACCCTTAACAGAAGCAAAATCAACATATATTGCCACTGAATTCCTCAGCCCAGATGGGATACACTGGATTGAAGAGTGTTGGAAACCTGAGGCAGCTTTATAAAACTGATTTGGGTTTTCTTGTGTTTGTAGTTGGTTTTTTTTAATGATAGATGACATTCTTAATTGAAATTTGCTTTTCTAGTTATTCTGAAAGGCTGCAGGGACGATTCCTTACACAATGCCTCAATTTCAGAGCCATTTGGAGTTTTTTAAATGGGTGTTTCCTTGTAGCTATTGGTGTGTTGCTGAGTATTCATCTTAAGGCAGGTACCCCTGGACATTTGTAGGAATATTAGGAAAGTTATGAAAGTAATAGAGCAAAGAAGAAATGCAGTTCACTTATAATTACATCTCTTATTTTATTTGTAAAAATGGTCATTACTCTTTTCAGGGATATTGTTTTACTGTCAGTAATGGCCCTCATAATAATAAAAGTGAGCAGCCTGGTGGAATGAGCAGAGGTGTCCCTGGAGTGCTGCAGAATGTACAGCTCTGCCCTGATGAAAAGGAAGAACAACATTGATTTTCAGTTATTTAGTGCAATTTAACACTATGGGCTCAGATTTCCATCCTTCCCTGGGGTGTTTTTTTTTCCCATTTATTTACTTTCCCTTTGGTTTCTTTTCAATTTATTGGGAGAATGGACCTGAAAAAGAAAACAGTGTTTCAAGTTACCAGCGAGTACCTGACTGTGGGATGGGGAGAGTGAGAGCAAGAGGGGTCATGTCCTTTCTGGGAGGGGTGAGTGCAGCCCCAGCAGAGACTTAAAGTGGTTGAGGATCTGATTTTTTGGGTTTATGATGTGTAGAAGAGCAAAGGAGAAGGGCAGGGCACAGGGAGGAGTGAAAAGCCCCCCCCAACCCAGCAGTAAGCACATCCCTAGGGAAGCACCTTGGGACTGGCATTCCTGAAGGAAGACTGAACACGTTGGCAAAACCATTGGTTTTACTTCCCTCATCCAGTTGGACAGGGACACACCAAAAGCCTTCAATGAAAGGTTTCCTGTGAAAGGAGTGTAGAGGGGCAGGAAAAATGTTGGAGTCTCAGCTCCTGCCGTGGTTAACTGGGGCAGATCTCCTTCCATGTGTTCTTGGTGTGAGGCTGAAGCTCTGTGGGGACACCACTGGTTGCTCCAGCTGTGCATGACCTGGAGCACCTTTCTGCCTGGAGCTTCTTGGAGCTCCTGTGCTGCTTAAACCTGCTGGGAAAAAGCAGGGAACAGAGGGATAAATTTGGTTCCATGTAAGGTCTTGGAAGGGATGTGAGTCCCTTTAGCACCAGGGAAATATCGTGAGTGTGGGTCTGTGTCCAGAGATGTGCTGAAGCAACGATGATGTTTGCCATCACAGCAAACCCCTGAGCTTGCAGAAATCTATGGGAATGTTGTGTTGCCTTGGGTGAGGGTGGAAGGTCAGGCTGAGACCAAAGCTGTCTCCACTGCTGGAGTGACAGCATGAGAAACAACTTGGCAGCTGGAGCTGTAATTGCAGAGAACGCATCCAATTTTTCTGCCATGTTTTCCCACCGCTTTGTCTCGTCACAGTTCCATCTTTGTTCCCAAGGGAAATAATTGATTGCTGTTCTGAAGGTGGTGCTCATTGCTTTTCCTCTGCACAACCTGTTCAGTGACTGACTGTGTGTAGGGAGTGTCAGAGCTCAGGCGTCCCCCGCTCGCAGCCTCGAGGGATTTGGGGGGCTCAGCTCCTTCTGCACCCAGCTCTGTCCTAATGCCAGCCCTGCTCTGGTGTGAGCTGCTCTCTCACACACCCCTGTGTGGTCATGGTGCAGGAGATCACAAGCAGAGCCTAAATAACTTCATAAATCCCCCTGTCCCTTCTCCCATAAGGCATCTCAGAGACTCACTTTGTGGTAGACTGTGCAGCAGAGGGGCTTAGAGAAGAATAAAAGGCTGAAACTTGAATCAAAACATCTGTGTCTCTGACAAGTTCTGCCAATAGAGGGGACTAATCCTTTGCTGTCTACTATTTTCAGCATTGCTTATCAAGACAGACGTGAGCACGTTGCCTGTGAAGCCCTGCAGCGAGCACAGATTTCTGTGCCATGCTGCATTTGCCTCTGCTCCACTGGCACTTGCCTGGATCTGCAGAAAAGATGTAGGTATTAATTTGCAACTAAAATACCTCATATTCCTCCTGAGTGACAGCTCAGAGAGTGGGTCATACAGGCACTTGGCAGCTGCCAACAGGACTGTGTTGGCTGCAGTTTCCTGCGAAGGGTTGGCAGTGCCAGGGGAAGCAGCACCAGCCTCCCATCCCTCAGATCTGGAGATTCCTTCTCTTATCGGTCCATTAACAATAAAAAAGGTTTTCTCTTCCATTCTTTCTTATCTTCCAGCAAGGTCAGAGTTTAGATTCCATTGCTGCATCACAGTCTGTATAAAACAATGGAACTGAAGTTCATCTGCTGCGTGACCTTATTTCCTCTCTTTGTGAAGCATTTTAGCAAAATGCCATTTTAGCAAATTTATGGCTGTTTTACTGCAGAGAGATGATCAAAGTCCAACCTCCTGGAGAAGTCAGGTCCCTGTGGTGACAGGCTGCTCTGTTCTGTCCCAACAACCTCATTTTGGTGTCTTAAGGTCTCTCCTGCGTAGCCAGTGGGCTGGAAGGAGGTTTTCAGGGTTTAATTGCTCTCACTAATAAATAATTGATAATGAAGAAGTTTGTGGTGATAGAGTTGAAATACAGGGCCTAAGTCTTGGTGGGACAGAGAGGTTGTGGATGTTAGGATGTTAGTAGCAGATTAAAGATTAAAGGAAAGACACGTTTTCCAAATCAGAAACCTTGTCCCTTCAAGCAGGAGGCCTGGAGTAGTGGGTGAAGCAGTTCTTGCAAGAAATTTAAAGAGTTATTTTCTGTTCTAAAACTAATCAGCCGTGTGGTGCAGGGGCAGGCATGCTCTGCAAGGGCCATCCATGGCTTTCTGGAAGGACTCCAGAAGCTTTGAGTTGGCTTTGCCTTTTTGGACTTGCACCGGGGCCACAATTGCTTGGTCTTGCTTCTGCTTTTCCTCAAGACAGACCATCTGGTTCTCTTCTGCTCATCTTCCTTCAGGAGACAGCCTGGAGCTGCTTGCTGACAGTCAGACAGGACCCAGCAGTGGTGTTTGGGGTGAGTGGAAGGTGGGAAGTGGAGTCTATGGACAGGCACAACCTGTTGGGGTCATCCCATGTCCAAAGCAATGGCTCTGTGGTCAGTTCCCACGTGCTGGGTGCAATCCCTCTGTTTCAGAGCTGAATGTTTCTGCAGTCAGGGCTATTTGCTGCCTGTGAGGGCACCTCTCACAGGTGTGTTTCCCCCATGGGTTTGACTATGGGTTTTTCCCCCATGGAATAGGATCCCTCTCGCATCTCTCCGATCCGAAGCCATCCTTGTTTTGCCTGCCTGCCTCTCTGCAGCACTCGTGTGGGTGTGCCTGAATGTGAAGCATGATGCACAAATAGCCACGGCCTCACCCTTCGAGGGCTCAGAGCTGGGCCAGGGCGTGGGCACAGCCAGAGGGGAGGGAGGGAGGGAGGAGGGATTGTGCAGAAGGCTGAGGGTAACGCTGCCAGCTGGGGAACCTGGGGAGTGAAACAGTAAGGAATGAAGTGGCTGAGATGAGTGATTGGCATCAAGGTGTTCCTTGGTGAAGCCAAGAGGTTCATTCACCTCTTCCCTTTGTGGCATTGCTGTTTTGGTGAACTCGAGTCCAGAAATACTGAGGGTTAGTTTTGTACCTGACCGTGTTCGTGCAGAAAGAACCTGGGTTTGCTCAGTGTGCAGCTGCTGCTTGTAAAGCTGGGCACTGGTGAGGTGCTGGCTGTCCCACGGTGCCCTGTCGTCTGTGAGGGATGGTATGATCCAGTGGGCTACAAATGCAGCTCCCGTGGCTCCCTGGCACTGGAGCTGCTGCCAGCTGTGGTGTGAGAAGCAAGGCTAAGCCTTTGCCTCCTCCCTCGGGACCAGGGCATCTTTGTGCCACCCAGAGAGGGGTTTGTGCCCCCAAATGAGTTTTTGGTGAACTGATGAACGTGTGTTTTCACTGTGATCAATGCACACCTCAGTGTCCATCTCAGACATGGGCAGCGTGTGGCATCACTTCCCTGGCTCGTGTGGGGCTGCCAGTGCCTGTGCCTTGCTCTGTGTCCCGCTGCCATCGGTTTGCTGAGCCGGCTTTCGTGCTGCCAGCTGTTCCCTTGCCACAGCTGATTTTTGCTGCTTTGCTATGGCACTGTGGAGGAGCCCTCTTGAGGCCAGCACACACATCACTCCTATCCAACGCTGCCCCAAAACCCAGGAAAATTGTCATTTTATTGCTCTCTCCGAGACTCTTTGCTGTCACCTGTCGTCAGGCTTTTGGTTGTAGCTTTGCACAGAGCTGGCTGCCGTGGTGTGTGAGATGCTGGATGTGCTGTCTCTGGAGTGCAGGGGAGTGAGGAGGAGATATACCCATGTCTCCCCCTGCCACAGCCCCTCTGCTGAGGCTGGAGACTGGTCCTTCCACCCGGCCTGGGGCTCATGAGGAAGGTGCTGCCATCCTTCTCTCTGCACCTCCTGAAACTTTTGGAGTTAAACATGGATCTGCAGGTTCTGTCCCCTCCCTCAAGTGCTCTTCCCGCGCTGGCTGTTCCCTGGTCCTGCTTTGCAGGGGACTGTGATGGGTCTGTCGCTCTGGGTTGGGGCTTGTCCCCCTCCTGCACCACCGGGGATGGACACGGGTACTGTGTGCTGCCAGCCTCTGCTCCGACAGCAGGAGTTTTAAAGAAGCTTCACTTTAAAGTGAGGCAAACCCATCATCTGTGATCGACTTATGCTGGGGGTCTGCAGGATTTGGTTACATTTGGGTGGGGATGTCTCTGCGTGGGGATCACCCCTGCTCCCCGCTCTGACTGTTGGCAAAGTCATTGCATTGCTGGAGCTTTGCTGCAGTGAGTTTCTGACTTCAGATTTACTTAGGAATTAGGCTTTCCCAATTCCGTGCACGCTGCTCCCAGCCCTCTGTGAGCCTCAGCTGTGGGTCAGTGCCCCTGTGAATCCAGCACCCATTGCTGGGATGCCACGGAGCACTTGGAGCTTGAAGCCCAGACGCTGTGGCTCCGTGGCAGGGATGTGCCATCTCCCCGGTGGCAGGAGCTGTCAAGAAAAAGGTCTCTTCTGTCTAGGAGAGAGGAACATTTCTGGGGAGCAGGTGGCGAAGATGTTTAGCAAATGTCAGCTTGAGACCTTGCCATCCTGTGGGTAGAAGTGACATTGCTGAGAAATGTGTTATCCTGTCAGAAAGCAGCAAAAAAAAAATAATCCACCAGTTCAATGTTTACGAGTGAGGAGGGCCTTTGCCAAAAGTGGGAGTCTTTCCACCACGGAGACTCATGGAGCGTGAGCTCCTTGGAGCAGTGGGAATCCTGCTCCAGCACGTGTAACTCTCCCCATTAGGACATGAGCATGTGGCCAAGCCACACTGCCTTATTTCTGAATGCCTCAATCATCCCCCAGGGCAATTCAATTTGGAAGGGGCCTTTTCGCTGCGTGCAAGTGCTGGATGGTAGGTGAGCAAAAAGTAGCTCAAACAGAAGGTGTTCCTGCAGGCAGGTGCTAAATACAGCTTCTCAAAGCTAAAACACTCCCTAAAACTTCTCCTTTCAGACAAACTGTGCCTGTGATTGCATTGCAGAGACTGAGAGAAACTTGTTTGCCCAGTGTCCACATGTCAGCGTGTGAAGCACATAATTGTGTCTGGGCTGATAGTTCCATATGGGAGTATTGTTTGAAAAAAATTCTAATTTAATAAAAAGGGTGGTAATTGGCTCTTAGGAGAGAGTTTAATTGAAATAATTGGCATGGACACTAGTGTGCTAATTTAGTTTGGCATTTCTAATGCGCAGTCACGGTGTTTGTTCAAGGACAGAAATGGGTATTAGGTGGTGCCCATGTTTCTCAGCAAGAAGATACAGCTGGTCTCTGGAAAGGCATTTATTTGAGGAAGCTATTTAGTCACCGTTCTTGAGCTTGGATTTTGAAGATGGATTTGCTTCATTACAGTTTGATGCAATTACACCCACACTGCTGGGAGTGAAGGCCTTCTGTGACACTTCAGTTCCCACTTCAGATGACTTGAGATTGGTCTTTCTAGTCACCTGGAGCAGCTCCAGCTCCCTGGCACAGACACAGCCCCTTCCTGAGGAGCCCTCTCACACTTACAGGCATGAATGTGCTCACTCATGTGTCAGCAAGAAAGGGGATGTTCATGTTCTCTCTCCACCCTTTCATCCCTGCTTGCCTGAAGTTCCTCGAGACTCATCTGTTCCAGGTCAGTAAATCAGCACCATGAGGTATTTCCATGTGGAGCAAGACTTTATATTCTCATTCCAGCATGGAGCTGTCTCAAGTCACCATCTCAGAGCTGTTGTACAGGGACTGCCGTGAGCTGGATCTGTGGGGTCACTGGAGGTGTGAGATGGTGACACAAAGAGCCATTACAGCTCATCAGCCTCTTACAGAGCTGACATTCTACAATTTCTCCTTTTCATCTTTCTCCAAAGTGCTTTTAAAGCTCGATTTCGTCACTGTGTTTGGGCACTTCCCCCACAGTATCTGCACTTAGAACTGTCCAGTGCTGATGGAGAGATTTATTGCCAGCAGCTATTGTGTGAAAACTGAGAGGAAAACCAATTTCTAGTCAGCCCTTGTTACGGTCTCTGGTGGGGAATATTTCTTTCTTGCTAAGAACTTGTAAATGGTTTTAGTGCTGTGTGGCTCAGAAATAGTCAGCAGCACAAATGTATCTGCTTCCAGACATGTGCAAACCATCCTGTGCATGTCCAAGGGTGGATTCCTTCCTAATGGTGCAAATTAGAAACAAAAACCACAAAAACAACAAAGCAAAACAACAAAAAACTATGTCTGAGGGCAAACCCCAGCTCTCCAACTCCAGGGGCTGGGGTGCCTCAGTGGGAGCAAGTGAGGGGAGTGTGGATCAGGATTTTTGCAGGAGGGAGAAGGCAAAGAAGGGAAATTCCTCCCTGTTGCAGGGAATTATGAGACTGCAATGAAATCCGTGGCTGGATGAGTCCCATGCCCTTTTCCAGCACTGTTTTGATGTGCTGGTGTGATTCCCTCGTTCCTTTTTGAAGGAGGATGATTCATGGAAGGCACAGCAGGTGCTGCTGATCCAGAGTGTGTTAGTGAGTGCAGGAGAGCTCTGAGATCCCCTCTGGGACCTGATGGCTGCTTTCCTTGAGAAACTTTGGAGAGCTGGAACAATTACCCCAACATTTAAAGCCTTTTTTTGCCCCTAAGCTTTTTTTCCCCTGTTTCCCACTAGCAGATTTTAGGGAGAGAAAGGAGTGAGGCTGAACCTGCTGGTGAAGATATTAACAGAACCATGATAGAATTTAATTTTAATCCCATTAGACACTCTTAGTGATCAGGGAGTTTTTCGCTTGGTTTAATGGACTCTTTTCCACATGATGAAGCTGCAAGATCTGACACTTTTTATGAATGTCTGTTTATTAAACCATCTTTTGTCCTAAAAGCTTCTGCCTGGTCAGGATGGATATAAATGAAGAGGATGATGTTTGCAGCTCAGTCTTCAAGGAGCCACTGTATAAAAAATTGCAACCTATTCCTTTTCATTTTTTTTGTGACTTTATGTGAGAGATGAGGACAGGCCAAGGCTTTTTTTTTTTTTTCCCAGTGCTTTTTACTGTAAATGTATGAGGCAGCTGAGACCTGGCATCCATGAAACAGCATCTGCTGTCACACCAACTCCTGGAGCAGATATTCCCTTCCCAACAGATGACTTGGTCATGGCAGTAGAATCAAAAGCTGACGAGAGTGGATAATAACTTTGATTTAAAACCTTTTTATGTGACTTTAGTTCAACCTTGGCTCCTGACTGGGTGTGCTCAGCACAAGGCAGAGCAGTCTCACACGGATGGCACCTTTGGGGAGAATTTCAGGGGGTTTTTTTTGTGCAGAAGAGGCTCCTGGAGCCTCAGGGACACAGAGTTTCACACAGTCATTGCCCACCTTATTTATTTCTGTGTGCACAAGCTGGGTACACACCTCACATTGTAAAAGACCTTCTCCATGGCTTAAATGCTTTGTGAAAGCTTTTAGGAACACGATGCCTCTTCCTAGTGATTTGGGTGGCACAAGCATTACAGGAGGAACATTCCTTTTCCTGACCCTGCTTTGGGCTGAGTGTGTAAAGAGGGAGATCCAGTTTGTCAGATCCCAACAGCACCTGGGCATGGCCTGAGCTGTGGCTTGGGAATTGCACATCCCCTGGGTGCAGGGACTCCTGGCTCATGGCAGAACCCTCAGCTACAGCACAATGTGGATGGGTAAGCAAATTTTTCTCATTGGAGTTAAAATAAGAAACGTACTTGGAGATCAATGGTCTGGTACAACCCCTTGTTCTAGACCTTCCCACACATCCTGATGAGGCTGTCACAGACTCTGTGGAGTTCATGCCTCATTTCTGCAGCACATTGTGAGTTTATCTTTATATGGACTTGCCATTTTCTCTGCCTTATATAATGTATTACAAAAAGCATGGTGACAGAAGGGAAAAATGTATGGGAGATGGTACCTGCCATGATCCAGCGACCTTGGGGAGGGAAGAAAATTTTATTACCTCGACACATAATTGGCAGAGCCCCAAAGCCAGACTTTCTCCTTTGAATGTTGGTCGTTTTTTCTTGGAATTTTGTTTTGGATTTTTTTTTTCTTTTTTAAAAAAGTTTTAAGAAAGTTTTTAGATGCTAAAACTCTCCATATTTTTAAGCAGAAACTCTTCGAGCCATTTAATAAGTAAACACTGCTTGGCATTCCATTACAATTTCAGTACTTTAGAAGCTGCAAAAACGTTGTGAAAAAAAAAAATAATAAAAAAGGCTCAGAGTCCTTCAAAACTGCCCAGTGGGAATCACTTTGGCATTTTGAAAGTCTCTGTGAAATTGCTTCCTGGTGAGCTCTGCCACGGAGCCCAGGGAGGCGTTTTGCAGCAGTGAGGGAGCTGTGCCTCCGGCTGATGGAATGTCTCCATCCGGAGCATCACCGGCTCCTGTCGGCACTTTGCTGCTGGGCTGGAAACCAAGTGCTGGAAGGGTTCCTGAGAGGGGTGTGGGGGGGAGGTACGAGGCACCTTTCCAGCTCTTGCTGCCTGTCACATCCCCTGGGAAAAGCTGGGGTGGGTGCCAGGGGAACAGGGTGTCCCCTGGAGCGGAGTGTGACTGGAGGATGTGCCACAGGAGCTGGGGGTGAGCAGCTGCTGCCTGTGCTGCCGTTTCCCATCGGCCAAGGGTGCCCAGAGCATCCCTGTCCTTTCTGAGGGTCTTGGCTGAGCCACCTGCAGAGGGAGGGCAGCGAGGGAAAAGTCATCACCTTGGAGGGGCTCAGCCCCTCGGAGAGACTGGAGGGACCTTAGAGAACTGCCGTGGTAATTCTGCCACAAAGCTCGGGCTTGGTGCTCCTCCTGACCCACAGTTTGGGCTTGGAGCATCTCCTGACCCACAGTTTGGGCTTGGAGCATCTCCTGACCCCCAGCTCGGGCTTGATGCTCCTCCTGACCCACAGTTTGGGCTTGATGCTCCTCCTGACCCCCAGCTCGGGCTTGATGCTCCTCCTGACCCACCGCTCGGGCTTGATGCTCCTCCTGACCCCCAGCTCGGGTGTGGGACCTCTCCTTTCCCACCCCTCCTGTGGGTATCGCCAGCGGTGTTTCCAAGGTGTTTTCAGATTCCCGGGAGGAAAGTACTTGCACGATTGCNAGCTCGGGCTTGATGCTCCTCCTGACCCCCAGCTCGGGCTTGATGCTCCTCCTGACCCCCAGCTCGGGTGTGGGACCTCTCCTTTCCCACCCCTCCTGTGGGTATCGCCAGCGGTGTTTCCAAGGTGTTTTCAGATTCCCGGGAGGAAAGTACTTGCACGATTGCTTAAAGTAAGAAACATTTGCGGTGCAAAGATCGTTTACAGCTGGGGGGCAACAACCAGCAGCTGCTGGCAGAGGGCAGCCACCCAACCTGCTGGTCCCTGGGCTTGAGCTGGGTTTGGATGCTGCCCTGGCACCTCCCTCCCGCTCCCGCATTGCTCCGCTCCCTGCGCAGAGCCGGGGCTGACTCATGCTCTGGGAAGCGCTGCCCGTCCCTGCCGGCACCGGCTGCCAGCTCAGGGGGAGGACCCGGCGCTGCTCTCATTAAATCTTGGGAAGCAGATAGTGACCCCGTTATGTACTCACCTGGAAAAGTGACTTGGCCGTGCCTGATCACTGTGCTCTGCCTGGAGACTTTTCTTGCTTCCCTTGCAGATATGTATATTTAGATTTTTACCCCAGGGCTTTTTAGTTGCCTGGCTGTCTCGAGCAGCTGTGACAGGTATGAACTTACCTTCCCTTTTTCCTCCGGCCATTTTAACCTGCCATCGGCTCTGTGAAGGGGTAGGAAGAGCTCAGGAGTCACTGCAAAGCTTCGGGGTCTCATTGCTCTGCTTGTGAGCTTGTAAAATGCACCACGGAAACAGGAACCGTGTCAGAGGCACCGTGGCTTTGGAGGGATATTTGTTCAGCAGCTGCTCCTGTCTGCTCCATTTCTCCTTCTCCCCGCTAAGCAGTCCCAAGTTAACATACTGGGTTTGCAGCTTTCGTGTTCGTTGCTGATGAGCCACACTTAGAGAGGTAAAAATGGCTTTGCAAAGGCTGCGATGACAGTTCTGGGATTCAGCGTGCGAGGCTCTTGCGTCGCAGTTACATAAGGGCTCCTGCCAACTCGGGATAGCTGGGGAGTTGTTTGTTGAAGGGGACTTGCCTTGTCCCTCCTCTGGGCCAGCCAAGAGAGGCTTTGGTTGGGAATCTCCTCCATCCCTCCGTGGCTGAGCTGCCGGTGGTGGGAGTGCTGGGGCTGCTCACGGCACTGGTTGGGAGGGAAACCAGAGGGCACTGCTGCCTGTGCGGTTTCTGGAGTCCTGAGTGCTCTCTTCTAAACACCAGCATTTGGAAATTCTTAACGTTTGAAATGTTAATGCAAAGAACTCTGAGAAAAGAAGAGAAATCAAAGGCTCTTCTAGGATGAGCTCGTCCCACTCTGGGCTCGCAGCCTGCCTGCAAGCTCTGGATATATTTTCTTATTTTAAATAATTTCTCTATCTCTCTTCATCAGCCCAGCTCTTCAAAGGCTTCCTTCTGCTTCCAGTTCTCTTGCTGCTGCTAAGTACACTCTCCTCTGTGCTTTCCAAAACGTTACTTCTTCCCCGAAACTCCAGCGCTCCAATTTACCAGGGAGGTCTCCCAAACTCTGCTCAGGAGTCACTGGGGCAGCAAGGAGCTGCTGCCTGGTGCTGTCAAGACTAAATAGGGGAAGCAAGGGAATAAAACACAGCCAGTAAATTTCTGTCTTTATCATGGAAATTCTCCAGGGGCCTTCGAGTCCCTGGTGTCTGCTGCAGCAGCAGTTCTGCAGCTGTGGGATGCTGTCGGGGAATATTGGTGTTCCCCACCTCCAGGCTCTCTCCTGGTGGGTTTCTTTGGGTTACTGTGGTGCTGAGCACCCTCCAGAAGTGCAGTGGGGATGGAGCAGTCCCTCAATCCCACTGTGGTGGGGGCTGGTCCTACAGGGCACTGAAATGGGGGGGAGATCCTTTCAGGTGTCTTCCAAAGGTGGCTCCAGAATGGAGACGAGGTATCTGGTACCATTGTGATTTTGGCAGTAATGCTCAGCCCAACTGCTGTCCCAGGCAGCTGCTGTGATGACAGAAATCCCTGCAGTTTGTGAACTTTTCCTGAAATGCTTTTAATGGCAGTTTAATAATAACGCTTAGTACTTGTTACAGAGCTTCTCACCCCTGGAACTGAAATGCTTTACTGAGAAGGGTAAGGACCATTATCCCCCGTGTTCTCAGGGGGGGGAGAGCTGGTTTTATTTGTGAAAATAATTATAACAAGTGGAATTCATCAACTTTTCATGTAAGTGGTGTTGCTTTTTAAAGACAAATGTCAGGAAGGAGTCGTGGATACAAAAGAGAACTCACAGGGGTGTGGATCCATCTGACAGCTCCTCAAGGAACTCGTCAGAGCCTGTGGTGCAAAGGCATTAACCCTGCCAAGGCAGGGAACAGAAACCAAGGAAATTCGAGGCAAGAGAGGGCACAGTGTGGATTTACTGGTGCCTTGGGTCTTGGTGAGTGGGCGCCTCCGAGAGCTGCTGCTGCTGCCCTAAATTCCTTGTGTGTTGCTCCCTCTGCCCTTCCCCTCTCTGGCTGCTCAAAGCTCCATTGCTTGGGAATATTCTCCCAGCCCCTGAATGTCCTCTGGCTCTTGTTGGACTCCATGTATTGCATGGAAAAAATTCCATGGAAAAATTACTTTAGTAACTGTTTAGTTTCTTAGCTGGGGGACTCGAAGAAGCCATAACTTTTTCCTATATGGTCGCTGAGTTTTGGGCTTTTTTCTCCCCTCTCCTCTGTCCTGCTTTGCATCCCCCTGGTGCATCCTGGCACTCTCCAGACTGCAGGGAAAAGGGCTGGTTCTCGTGCTGAGCCCAGGGAAATAGAGGCTTATTTTGGCTGGGACCTCTTGGTGTGACAGTAATGGGCATTATGAATAGTCATGCACTGGGAATGCAGGTGGGAGAGTCACTGAGATCTTCTCGTGTGTCGCTGCCCTGCTGCTCACAGCCCATTACTGATGCTGTTTGTGGAGATGCCAAGGCATGGATTCACCTCAAAGGAAGCTGAAATTCTGGGCAATCCTCCCTTTATCTCTGGCACTCTGCTGCTGAGGGGTGGGGAAGGCAGGACCCTCGACCCTCAGGCACAGAGGCTACAGGAGCTTCAGTGCAGGACACGTTTGCAAGTGCTTTGAATTGCAAAGTGCTGCTGTGGCCTCACCTGGCCCTGACCTGCCAGAGCTGTGCAGCACCAGCCCTGTGCTGGGAGAGGGACCCATCTGCCTCCCATGAGGAGCAGCCCCTGGGAAGCCCCAGCTCACCTGGATGCACCTCTTTGGGAACAACAGGTAGGAGTCACCATCCCCCCTTGGATTTCCCCAGCCCCTTCAGGAAGGATTTGGTCATGTGTGTATTTTAAACCCTGATTTTCACTGCATGACTCGTAGCTGAGAAAGACCTGCAGGCTTTTGCAGCAGTGCTGAGCTCCTGCTCCCAGGCCAGAGAGGACCTTCCTCTCCAGGCTAATGGAAAGAAAATAGAGAAAAGTTTTTTAATTGACCAGGGATCAATAGATAAAAGTATTTCCTAAGCACTTTTATTAGTAAATATAGGTATCCTTGCTGCCCAGAGAGGGTTGCCAAGCATCTCCTGTAGATTCTAAATATCTGCCATCTGAATTAATCAATGTATTGGTATCATATTTTTGACTGTGAAAGGAACTGAATTTCTTTGGGTTCAACCCTGTCATTAGCTGCAGCTCCAGCTCTTGATGGATAATTAAAAATACAGGCAGAAGGACCTGCCTTGTTAGGAAAAATTTTACTTGGGCTGCACTGGAGGGCACTTGTGCTGTTCAGGGCAGCAGGTCAGGGGCTTCTGGGGGGGTCTCAGAGGGCTCTGAGTGTGTCTGTGCTCCCACCACATTCCTGTGCCTGGCAGCAACACTGACACTCTGTGGGGATGGAAAGGCCAAGCCCTACACAAAGAAGGAGGATGGAACACCAACATTTTTTTTCTTTTTGCAAAGTTTGTTATTTCACTGAAACAAATGCTGGAGGAAAAAAATATTCTGGTGAGGAAGCAGAAGCTGTGATTTTAACTTCTCATTGGAACAGACAACAACTAGGTAACAGAAAAAAAATCGAATCTCCTGATTTCCTCAAAAATATGGACATTTCCAGGAGGCAGCTCTGGTGCAGAGGGATGTGTGTGCTGGTGTTTTATGTGGCTTGGTGCTGGGCTGGCTGCAGGAGCCTTGGTGGGGTGGGGGGAGTTTTTTTGCAGGGCTCTGCTTGAGCCTTGGCAACCTCCAAACATTGGCAGCTCTTGAAAAGCAATTTTGTAAAGTGCCTGGTGACAATGTAGGGCATTCCCTGGCGACTCGAGGGCAAAACTGATGTGTGTGCACTTTGTGAAATACACTTCAGCAAGAGGCCGGGCCAGGGGGGGTTGTAACATTTGTCAAAGTTTTGCTGTGCTCTGAAGTTTATTGAGCTGTTAATGTCGTGCCACGGCATTTGTTGGCGGCTTGAAATATTGGAAGTGTTTGTGGTGGGAATAAATTGCCTGGGATCTTGGTTTTCCTTGCTGTTATCAAATAAAGGGAGGTGAAGGGTGCCCTGCAAAGGTGGCAGAAACACACAGGGGCTGGGCATTGATTTTCCTAGAGCTGCTGGCCAGTGGTCCAAAGAATCAAGTGGTTCCTGGAGGGATAATAATGAGCCTTAATGACTTTTCACCTCAGGGTCCCTTGAGTTAACACTCTCTTAGTATGAACACAGCCCTCCTGTAGAGCAGGAGCTCTGCCATGGCTATACTGGTGTTGTTGTGAGCACAAGCATCTTCTGGAAAAAATGTGCTTTCCCACTCCAGTTCCCTTTTGTGGGTCTGGAATTGTCTTTGAAGAGCTTTCAAGGTGACTGTTGAAGATTTTTAAATACATTAAAGTGACTTGCCTTGCAGAAGGCTTTGCACTCTAACACCCTTGGGTGGTATCTCAATGGAACAGGTTTGTTTGCCAGAAGAAAATGAGAAAAACCCAACCTCTTCCTGCTTCATCAACCTGTTCTAATGGACTGGGTCATGCTTTATTAATAATAAGTTGAATACATGCATAAAGGGAGTTTTGGCAGACAGGACTGAAACCAACCTGGATGAAAGGGAGAATATTTAACAATGCAGTTGCTGGGGATTCAATTAGGAGCAATGAAGAATCTGCTTCTTTCTAAATCTTATTTTCAGAATTATTATTACCCCTTCAGCTGCTGCTCAGCTATTCCCAGCCATCCCTCCAGCCCCCAGCACAGCAGTGGTCTCTGCATAATGTAGACGCTGAAATGAGAAATCAGCACTTTGTGATGGGCTCTCAAACTAAAATTAAACATCCATTTCCTGGCTCACAGTCAGATGGTTGGCATTCACTCGGCTGGGGGAATGCTTCTGGACCAGAGGCATTCTTACTCGGGCTTTGATGCTACCGAGGACGTGCTTTGTTGATGTTTTCCCTCCTGGATTCCCTTGGAGAACGTGCTGTACAAACAAGGTGCTAGATGTGTGGTTTGCCCCTCGTACACCATGGGTGGAAATGCAGCACCCTGCAGAGCTGGCTCGGGGAGCTGTACTTCAGGTGACTCTTCTTTCTAGGAACAGGCTGTCTCCCAGCCAGAATGAGTGTTCTGGGTGTTACTGGATGGACTGGGCTGCCTTTGCTCCGAGTTCCTGCTTTATTCCTTCTCCTTCAACTGCTCGTCCTGGCTCGTAGAGCAGCCGGTGGCCCTCAAGGAGGTGAATCGGGAGGGAAGATGCTGCAGGGGCTGCGAGTCTTTAGGTGAAGTGGGAAACACATTGAACTGCTGAGAGAGGAATATTTCTCTGACAGAACTACAGCAAAGAGGCTGCTTCAGCAGCTCGAGGCAGCGCTGAGCACTCTGAGCACTCTGGGATCATCCAGCCTCGCAGATGTTCTCTCGGCGTCGGGCGACCTGTTTTCTCCCCCAGAGAGGGAATGGTTCCCCAGACCCACGGCCCTGTTTGCAGCTTCTCATCACCTGGTGTTGGATCACTCCTCTCTCTCTCTGGTTTTCCCGTCTTGGTTTGTTTTTAAGTGCTTAACTGAAGAAGTCATTTCATGGAGAGGCTGCTGCAGGCAGGAACCGAGTTCTTTAAGGGGTTCTTTGATGTACTTTCTGTCACCTTATATGCAGCAAAAGGATGACAGGAGGGTTTCTGTTTTCCATTAAAATTCCCCAGGTCTTTCCCTAATCCCTCTTCTGTTATGCTGCTGTGTGATGGCATTAGTGCTGAGATGATAACTTAAGCATAAGTCACTTTTCCTATCTAATCTCAGTCCTAAAATTAATGTTCTTCTGCAATCAGGAATACAATAGAATGTAGAATTCTCCCCAAAAGAGAGACCTGATTGCCCTGTGCCAGTGGGTCCAGGAGGATTCATCAGGCCCTGAGCTGGGCACACTCCAATCCAGAGGGCTGACAGCAGAGATTATATTTGGGGTTTGAGAACAACACTCGGAAGCAAAGAGATACGGAGCAATAAGTTGAAGATGAGGCTGAATCAACCATGAAAGAGAAAGGAATGACTCGGGTAGGAAATGAATGCACTGAGCTAATGAATCATTTTGAGGCAAAACAAGAAATTAAATGTACTCTGAAAGCTGGCACATTAGCAAACGGGCTGTGGGTTTTTATCCATTTTACATTTCAAAATGCTGAAATAAAGTATGTCATACGGTGAAATCCCATTAAGGAATAATAAGGGAAACAAGGATTTGGTTAACAGGAAACGGGGACTTTGTCCCTCTTCCCAGAGCAGCCAGGGACTGACTTTGTGTCATGGGGGAAATCATCACTGGGTACTGATCTCTGGGGGGAGAGCAGAGCTTGTCATGCCTGGCAGCTCCCTGGGAAGGAGAGGGGAAGGGCAGGACTGGCCTTTTCTTCCCAGAGTTTGGTGCAGGACAGTGTTGCCGGATGCTCCAACAGCCTGGTGGGATTAGGGGAGGGTGTGGTGGGAACAGAGCTGGTGCCAAAGGGAATTGTCAGCTTTTCATTCTTAAAGGGAATTAACTCTGCATCCCAGATTTCCCACTTCAGGGGAGCTCCTGCCCTCCCCCCGCAGCTGCTGTTCCCAGGCTCTGGGAAGAGCCTTCCAGGTGTCAATTGTAAAGAAACCCTGTGGTGAAGCCAAATGATTTGCATTGGTTCACGATGTCCTGCTGTGATCAGTCCACGGATTTACCCTTCTTCTAAATCCCACAGTGGGGCAGCGTTGGTGTGAGGCGCTGGCACGGCATGGGGTGAGGTTGGCACGACTCGTGGGGACGCTGGCGGGCCATGGGGGGACGCTGGCATGCTGGGGGGTCGATGTGGCACGAGTTGGGGCGATGCCAGGCCGCCGCTGTCCGCGGTGCTGAGCCCCGTGGCACCCCCGAGGGCCGCTGGAAGATGCTCTTTGCTGTCCACTGCCAACCGTGTGCCATCAGGGGCAGGAATGCACTGGGGACATTCACAGAAGAGGGCGGGATACAGGACCCTTCCCACCTGCCCCCTTCCCAATCCCACCTGTGCACGGAGGGGCTCGGGGGTTTTCACCCGCTCGGGTCTCCCCTGGCCACAGTGAATTCCCCTTTGTGTTGGACATCTCGAGAAACCCATGCCAAGCGTGCTCGAGGAGCGGCGGATTTTGTTGTCACCTGAAGAGGGAAATCTGGGTCTTTCTGGGACAGGTGACGTGCACCTGCCTGGCCAGGTGAGCACAGACTGAGTCCCAGCAGTGGCTTCTCCCCTCTCAGTTCACAGACGGTGTGTTTTGGAGGGGATCTTGCTCTGCTGTTTTGTGTCTGCGAGCCAAACCTGCTGAGTGTTCCCTGGCACGCAGTCCACACACACACTGCTCTGTGCACAGAGGAATAAGATAAAAAAGCTTCCTCCCCCTCATGCTGCTACTGAAAAGCAGGGATGGGGAAAAAAATAATCCTTCAGCCCCTGCCCTGCCTGTGGTGATAAGAGCTATGCAGTCCTGTCTTTAACGGAGGCAAGGCAGTTTCATTATTCAGCAAACAAAGCCCTTTCAGGGATTTCTGCATCGTGGATGTTTTCCCGGTCGTTTTGCACCAAATTCGTCGCAGCAGCAAGGCCGGAGAGTTTGCCTCGACTCCCCTCACTACCAAAATAAATGCACAGGGCAGGATTGTTCCACTGAGCAGCCGTGGCTGGGGAGAGGGAAGAAGGAAGGAGATGGTACGTGCCGACAGCTCTAAACTGATTGCAGTGAGGATTGCTATGTATGAGAGAGTTCAGGGGGGAAAGAGGAGGGAGTCACAGAGGCAACCAAGGCTCGCAGGATGGCGAGAGCCAAGCTGAAGAATTCCCCTTCTGAAAGCAATTCCCATGTCAAAACTGTCCCACCAGCGACGACAGAAGATGTCCATGGGGTGAGCCCCTTGTTACCGTCTCGGAGGATGGGATCCATGGGGAGTGATGTCGGACAAAGGTATTGCAGGACTGCAGTGGTGCATGGGGTGGGTGGAGGGGGAGGCAGCACCGTTTATCTTTTACATGAGAGGGAAAGGATTAGTGCCTCCACGGGCTGGAGGGGTGGTGGATCACATCCTGATGGAGCCACACCGGCTCCAAAGTTGTATTATGAAATAATAGGGAGCCGGGAAAGAAGCAAACCAGTTCCTTTAAATTTTTTATAAGTGCTTCTTGGTTTTTGATGTGCCTAAAGCATGTCTGAATGCAGCCTGAGAGCGTGGGGCTGCCACACACCACTGTTAACTTGCACTGCACCTTCTCTGTGCAATATAAACCTGAAGCTTATTTACGCTGCTAATGCCACGGGTCTGCACTGTACATAAGCACCATGTTTGCATGGCAGGAGAGATGCTCCATCTGAGCAATAATTTATTTGTAACTGCAATAAAAAAAAAAAAAAGCTGCCATAAGAAATGCTGCAGCCTTTCTGCAAGCTCACAGCTGAGTGTACAGCGAGGAAGGAGCTGTATTTCAGGAAGATGAAAATGCTTTGCACTGCGCTGGGATTACAGTATTTCAGAAGCAGCCAGCTCCCCTAGTTACGATGAGGAATCATATGTCACTAATTCAGTTCTTGTTCTGTTCATTCCATTTTCTTTTTTCTTTGTTTTTCCCCACCATCTATCCAACCCTTCAGCCCATCCCTGCTGCCTTCCCCCTCGGCAGGAACTGCCTCACCTGTGACTCTGTACTGTATGTCTTCTAGGATGTCATCTGGTGCAGATGAGCACGGGAGGAAAGCTTCTGCTCGTGGTGAATTTTACTTGTTTGGCTTTAGGTTGGAATGAATTAACGCCTCGGCTTCAGCCTTTTGGTGTTTCTGGGGGGGAGGATGGCACCGAGCCAGGACTGGCAGCTGTGGTGCCCGCGGGGGAAGCCGGGGAGGGAGGGTGTGTGCTGCAGGGAGCATCGGCGTGGCCGTCCCCGCTGCCGAGCCGTGCCGGGCACATGCTTCAGTCTCCAGGTCTGGGAGGCAGAGTCCTGGGGTGTCTCTGGTGTGATGTGCCAGCTCTCCAGATGGCACCGGTGCTGGTGCTCTGGTGAGCAAACACTTGGGAGCTGGTGGGTCGGACTTTGCCAGGCAAGGGCTTACACATGTGGAGAGTTGCAAGTGGGGCACGCTGTGGGTGCAGAGGGACCAAATCCCTGAAGCTGGCGCGGTGCCAGCGTGTTTTGGTGAACAGTCTGAGTGTGCTCCCAGTGACTGGTCGGGCTGCTCGTGCTCTGGTCTTGTGTCTCGCCTTCTTTGCTTCAGGAGACACCTGGACCTGTCCTGGGTTTACCTGCACCTCAAAGGCACGTCCTGAGCTCCACGGTGGGCAAAGCCTTTGGAGCAAGTGCTCCCTCTCTGTGCCATTCCAGGCTCTGGTGGTGTGCCCCTGAGGACAGGACCAGTGGCCAAATCCAGCTAGAAAAATGCAGCTAGGAGGCTGTTACAAACTCATCCTAACCCCTGCTAATTAGCTGTGATTAAACACACAAGAGAGATTTCTCTTCTTCCGTGCTGCCCTGGACCAGGGAGCTAGATCTTCGGCCCAGGGCTGTGTAAATGACCCAATTCTCCAAGTTTTGATGAGATTTTAGGTATTTTGCTGCAATCCTATGGTAAGAAGCTGATGCTGTGAGGTAGAAAAGTTGGTGGAACACTTTTATACTCATTTGGCTGAGCCCTGAGAGCTGCAGCTTGTGGTGTCTGGGTTCCTGAGTGCCAGGCTTCCCTCCTTCCCTGTGTGCTGCTTCCCACCAGTGAGTTGGCAATTAAGATTTGTGCACTTCTCTTTCACTGCCTATGCAAGCAGCAAAGGCAGGAAGATTGGTTTGGAAGTGATGAATAGTGTGTTTGAGGCACTTCATCTTCTCCAAAGACAGACATGAGCAGAGTTATCAAGTCAGCAGCGACAATTGTCGCTGGGAGTTGAGAGTGAATTACCAGGTGATGGTGGAAGGAGATGTGTGTTAGAGGATGTTCTCAGGGATGCAAATGATTTCTCCAGATGACTGAAGCCAGTAAAATAATTTTCACCTACTTTATTTACCTCCTTACTCTCTCTCTTAGTCACTGCAGCACCTCAAAGCTTTTATGGGTCCCCAGTCAAAACAGGAGGAAAGGATTTGAATACATCAGAGGAGAAACTACTCCACAGCCGTGTATTATTCCACACTTAGAGACAAAAAGAGGACTTTGAGGCTGTCCCTGGGCATCCAGGATAGGGATTTTTTCCTGTGGGTGGAGAGCTGTGGGCAGGACTGGACCAGCCCAGGCTGCCCATGTGGAAGAATCTCCCACCAAAGATGTTTGGAGCTACTTCTGTATGTCAGGAACTGCTCTAAGATGGGACTGGAATGGGGCAGCTTCCTTGGCCATGCCAGGAAGGGCAGGCTCAGCTGCAGAGCAGCTGCCTGGGCACTGAAACCCTCCTGACACCCAGTGCTAGTGGCTGGAGCAAACCATGAGAGGCTGAGTCTTTCCCCTGCAAGCTGGGTTTTATCTGAGGCGGGTTGGTCCCTTGTTTTGGGGGAGATTTGAAAGGAAAGGTGTGATGGGGGACAGAGAAAGCCCAACTCTTTGTGGGTCTCTCCGGTGAGTGTCTGTGTCTGGGGAGAAGATGCTGGCAGGAGGCTGGACATGTAAATCTCTGTTTGGATCCCATTTCATGGGCTGGTGATCTCCCAGTAATACCGGAGATATGGGTTTAAAAACAAAACCAAAATCAAACGTTTTTATAAGATAACCATGTCCTGTTTGTGCAGCCCTGCTGGAAGCTGGGGAAGCTCTGGCCGCTCTCCATCCCACCGGTATCCATACACTGGTATTCCAAAAGAATTGCAAACATTCCCTTTAGGTATCTGGTTTGGAAGCTCTGCCCCAGGTCTTGGCAGAGCTGTGTGTCCCCTCCCTGTCCCGTGGTCCCCTCCCTTGCCTCCTTGAGTTCTGTTTGTTGAGCTGCCGAGATCTGAACTGCTGAGATTTGGAGAAGAAAATTATCATTGCAGAAGAGCTGGGATGGGAGAGGACCCTGGAGGGCTCTGCTCCGACCCTGCTCAAAGCTGGACAGGCTTTAAAGTTGTCCCAGCTGGCTCAGGGTCAGTCCTGCTGAGTTCTGAACATTTTGCTGGAGATTTCTCAGCTTCTCTGGGTGCGGGGTTTGATCACTCTCAGGGTGAATCATTTTTCCCTCGCTCCCTCTTGTCCCTTCGCTGTGTGTGTCCCAGAGGAGGCTGACTGCTCCACTCTTGTTGGATGGCCAAGGGCAGCAGTTGGATCCTTCCCTCCCTCCCTCTCTCCTTCAGGCTGCGCCCTCCCACCTCCCGCAGCCTTGCCTCGTCTCTCGGTTCGGGGTATTTTTGGCAGGAATAAATGGGACTTTGCTTCAGCCCTGTTACAGTCAACAAGGTGGCTGGAGTCTCCTCAGGGGGAAACAGCAGCTCTCTGCTGGGGTGAGTTTAATGCAGGGTTTCTGGCAGGTAAAGCACTCCAGAAAGTGAGGAATTCACCCAAATGTGGCTGAAAATGGGATTTCTGACCGGTCGATGTTTGTTCCTGCCAGGGCCAGCCAGGCATTAACAAACAGGTCTCACTGAATGTGTTTTCATGGCCTGGCACTTGCACACAACCAGAGCACAGGCAGGTCCAGTCTGGCCAGTGAAACCATTCTCTGTCCTTGCAGGAAGCTCTCTGGGTGATGTTCTCCACTGCAGGTCGGAGCAGCCTGAGTACGATTCCCTTCTGAACCACCCTCTGTTTTCTGCCGCTGAATCCCCTCCCAGGGGGACAATAAGTCAACAGCTAATTTATTTATTTTTAATATTTCTTTAACCAAAGCTCTCCTGGCTGTGCATGGGGGTTTCTATCAGACTTTTGAGCAATGCTGAGGGCCGGGGTGTTGGGATGGTTTGGTAAAGGGAGGATTTCTGTGGCTGGGCCAGACCTGGCTCCTGCACTGCTCCTCTCTGAGCCAGGATTGCTGGTGCCACTTTGTGAGGGAAGGCAGGAACTGCCTTCACTGTGGGAACCTTTATGGTTCTACAAGGTTCAGGTTTATGGAGAAAACCTGAAAGAGAGCCTGGGGGTCCAACAGATTTTGCTTACAAAGTGTTTTGGCCTCGATCTGCTTTTCCAGCCTTGGGTATATTTGCCTTGGCATTTTCAGGTCTGGGGGGTGGCACTGCTCACACACCATTTAACCTGGGCATTTATGGGCACTGCTGAGGCTGTGTTCAGTGTTGAGCTGGTGCAGAAATATAGGGCAGGGTGCTCAGCTGCTGAACTGCACTCTTAGGGCAATATGCAAATGCACTTCTTGGTTCTGTTGAACAGGAAACCATCCCAGATCCTGCTGCCAGCACCGTGAGCTGACAGTTGGCATCCTTTGCACTAGGGAGAGCTGTTCATAAACACAGCAGTGATTCCATCCCAGGCTTGAGCCTGGCTGCTTCTTGTCCTTGTCCCAGAGCTGCTGGAACTGTCCCCAAACTGCTGGAATGGCCCCCAGGCTCTGCTCCTCCTCCCCATTTGGTTCCCACTCCTCTATGCAGGGACAGGACTTAGATCAATGTGTTCCATCCGGAGCTCAGCCCTCAGCTCCCTCCTGGAGGTTTCAGACGTGTTTTGTGGCTCATCCTGTGTTTGTGCTCCCCATCCCTCCAACTCCTGTCCCCAGCATGCTCTGGCAGGGAGTGTTTGCCCTCTGGGCATGGGGTGGTGCCACCACCCCCGAGCTGGGTGCTGGAGGGGAACAGGCTGGGCTTGGGAAGTGCTGAGCTCTCCTCCCACGGCTGCTGGGGAGCTGCCAGCACCACTGAGAATGTCGGTGCCCTACATAGCACTGCCAGGCAGACACCAGCCTCACCTAAGGGTGCCACACTCGGCACCGCGCTTGGGCTTTTGCTCAGTTTATTTTAGAACCCTCATTCCCACCAGGTCCCACCAGGGCACAGGGATTAGCATCTTCTTCCTCCAGGGAAGGCTCTCCTGCTTGCTGGAAGAGTGGGATACCAGCCTTGACCATCCCTCTGAGTGGGCACATGGGGCCATGCAGGACCGTGGCACAGAGAGGTCTCTTAGCCCAGCTCCAAACTTGTGCCCAGTCCTTCTTCCACAAGGATCAGTCACTTGTTGGGACTGCAGGGACTTGTTCAGCTCTTTAGCAAAGGCAGGAAGCTGTGTGCCACAGCAGCCTCAGCATCTGTAGGGCCTTTTTGCTCAATGGGCAGAAAGTCTTGGCAGTGAAAGGAGATGGAAGCCAGGTGGGATCAGTCTCTTCTCCCAAGTAACAATCACTAGGACAAGAAGAAATGACCTCAAGTTGTGCCAAGGAAGATTTAGATTATATTTTGGGCAAAATTTCTTCACCAAAAGGGTTTGTCCAGGCCTGGCACAGGCTGCCCAGGGCAGTAGTGGAATTTCCATCCCTTGAGGAATTTAAATGCTGTGTGGTTGTGGCGTTTGGGGACAGGGCTTAGCGGTGGGCCGGGCAGTGCTGGGTTAAAAGTTGGATTTGATGATCTTAGAGGTCCTTTCCAACCTATGATTTTATGATTCTGGGGGAGGCACAGCTTTCTGGAAGGTACCTGCAGGCAGTGCTGGACGCTGGGCTGGGAGCAGCTCGTCCAGCTGCAGCGAGCGACGCTGCGGCTTTGGCCCCACGCCTGTTTGCCTCCAAACTTTATGTACTTTATGTGTTTTGCAGAGGAATGCCAAGGAAAAGTACCTCTGTGATTAAAGAAGCACCTTGAGGAGGCAGCTGAGCCCACGCTGCCTGTCTGGCTGTGCTGATGCTTTGCTGCCTGTGGCAGGAGGGTTTGTCCACGTGGTGCTTCCCCAGCTGTCAGCACGTGCTGGGGCAGTCGGCGGCTTTTCCAGCTGCCTGCCAGAACATCTTCCTGAGCTTCCTCCAAACCAGGGGTACTGAAGGCTCAAGTCCCTTCCCTGGGGTCATCCCACAGCCAGGAAGCAGAGCTGCCCTTCCCCTCCCCTCTCGCATGTGTTTGTGAGCAGGACGTGTTCATCTTCCTCTCCCTTTCCCCTTCCTCGTTCCTTCTCCCCCTCTCTACTTTCTTTTTTCATCTCCTTCCATCTGTCCTTCTCACATCAGGCTATTTTGGGATGAGTTTCTCACTGTCAATATGGTAGGAACCGTGGTGCAGCTCATGTCTTCAGAGGATGAGCAGCACTTTGGAAAGCCTTCCGCAGCACTTACCTTGCTTGGCTCATCTTAACCCCCCTGTCTTGACCCCATCTTGAAGGCATTTTGAGATCAGGGTGGAAAGGCATTTAAATCCTCCTCAGAGCCAGAGGAAAAAGCCATCAGATTTAATACCTTTTCACCCTGGTCTCAGAATGCTCCTGAGCCTTGCAAGTGGTTATTAAGCAGCCTGAAGCCAAGTGTGGTGTTGGCGGGTCATTACTTGTGTCTCTGTAACTCTCAGAGGCTTTAAGTCAAGACATGATTTTATTTTTTTTGTTGTTTGGAAATGATGGCTGCAAATTGAATAGGAAATGCACCACCAGAGGTGAATTTTTAATACTCTTCATTAACTAAAAAATCGTGAGGCAGTGGTGAAGGTGCTGAGCTGGCAGGGAGTTTGTTGGGAGGGAGCAGGTCTCCATGTGAGCTCAGCTGAGCTGCTGCTGTGCTTTGTGCTTTACTCTCCATCACAGCATCCTCAAGCACTTGAAAAGCAGGGACAGTTTTTAGCCTTCCAATTATCTGCATGAGGCAGATGAGCTAAATGCCACCCAGGTCCTGCAGTGCCCTGGCAGAGTTGGAAGGAGAGCTGGGGCTTGGGGCTGGCTGCCTTCCTTCCCTGGAGGGAAAGGGACTTACCCTGCTACCCAAATTCTTGGGATACCAGGGTCTGGGGGTGCTGTCCACATCCCTGCCCAGCTCAAGGAAGCAAAACTGCTTTTGCTGGGGTGTGCTGGAGCTAAAGCTGAGGAGGCAGGATGAGGTGGAAGGTGGCTGCTCAGCCAAGGAGCTGCCTCCAGCATGGGTGGGCAGGTGATTGCTCTCTCTTTTACATAAGCAAGGTTTATTATGGCTTTTGTTCTAATAATAAATGTGCCTTTGTCTCTTCACCTTCTAATAAAACCTCTCTATTTTATAAGGGGTGCAGCTTGAAAGGTGGGGGCAGATCTGTCTCTGGAGCAGGGAAGTTTCTTCTCCCTCTGCTCTCCTTCCTCCCATCCTTCCCTGCTCTGCCCTTCTCCCTGGGAGATGCTGCTTGTGCCAGCCAGGAGCTTGGCATCGGGGTTTAATGCTTAGCAACACCAGGACAAGGGGCCTCAGCTCTGTCTGGATATGGCTCTTGTCTCCCAGACCCCGGAATCCCGAGGGGAGCGAAGGTCGTTCCACTGCCTGTGCCACAGTTATTTTCCACAGTGGGAATGAGATGAGGTTTGTCTGCACAAGGATGGGGTACCCGGGGAGGCAGATGTGAAGGAAATGAAAAGGTGAATTTAAAGCAGATTATCTAAAAAGTGAGCCTTTTGGACTCACTTAAACGGCTTTAGCTCAGTGTGTTGTAGATCAGTGTTAGTAAGTTTTTGGGATCTGGAAAACAGCTGTTTTTCAGATGAGATTTGGAATGATTTTTAGTTTTCTTATAAAAATTTCCGTATTTTTTCAGCAATTGGACTGTTTATGACAATTTGGGTGCCTGGTGATGTGGGATACCTCAAGTTGTTTTTCCCTCTGTGAACAGCACAAAGCAGTTCATTCATTTGGAAGCCAAAAGCACCTTTTTGTAACAAAAGAAGGTTGTTTTATTGCATTTGCTTTAACCACGGCACAGAGCGGCCAAAGGGACTCTTGGGGAGGTTTGTCTGTCAATCCTTTTTGTTCATGGGGCCTTTTTGTGAGAGATGCTTATTCTCCTCATGAGCCCCTGGTTTCCCTGTCTGGGGAAGATGTCCTGGGAATCCTGCTGGCTCATCCTGGTGCTCTGGAACCCACCAGTGGTGCCAGACCTGCGGGGTCTTCAGGACCCCCCAAGCTGTGTGATTAAATGTGCCTTTGCTGTTTGGTTTTTCAGGAGTGTTCTGCATGGGGGAGCTGCAGCTGGAATAAACCCCTGTTCCTACAGCCCTCCCGGCTGCCAGCTGGCACTAGATTAGGAGAAAACCAAATAATTCACTGATTCTTTCCCCGTAAACATCTCTGCAAGGCATAAAAGGCTACTGTTCAAAACCAAATGCAAGTGGAGGGGCTCGAACAGCCCCTGCTGCTAACGGGGCATAATCCAATTTGGCAGAGGGAGGCTGAGCTGGCGACTCCTTCCCGGGGCTGTGCCTGCCTCTGGTTTACAGCTGGAGAAAATCTGGGATGTTTGTCATTAATAAATGCCAGGACTGCTCTGAGGGGCAGCACAGCTGATAGACGCAGCCCAGGGTTTGTTCTTGCTCTTTGTTCTTGATGGTACAAGGGACCACTTGGTGTGATCTAACTTATTGCTCCCTGGGGTCACATGAGAAAGCTGGAAATGAGCAGAGGAGAGGGGGAAGAGGCAGGTGAGAGGGGATCAGGAGCTAGGGGTGTTCAAAAAAATGAACAGAAGGTTTTGTGAAGATCTTATAGCACCTCTAAAGGGGCTTCAAGAGAACTGGAGAGGGATATGGGACACGGGTCTGGTGGGACAGGACAAGGGGGAATGGCTTCCAACTGACAGAGGGCAAAGTTAGATGGGATATCAGGGAGAAGCTCTTCCCTGTGAGGGAAGGGGAGGCCCTGGCACAGATCAGAGCTGAAGGATAGCAGCAAAGTAAATCACATTGCAGGGAGGCTGCTCTGTGTGCCCAGGAGCTCAGGGGTAGATTGGCTTCCTTTGGACTCTCATTTTCTTTGAAATGGGAATTTATTGCTTTTATTTAGTTTGTACTTTGCTGGAGTGTTGTGGCCTCATAAAGCACAAGCGAAATACAAGAGAAATCTTTATTAACTGCAAGTGCCCCCTTGGCTTGGGTGATATTTCTTGGTTGCCCTGGCTCATGGTAAATAAGGGGAGGAGACAGGGCACTGCTGGAGCAGGGAAGGGCTCAAGCTCAGCTAATGGTGGTGCCGATTGGGACCCAGGACCATCCTGGGGATGCTTGAAGAGAACATTGTTTTTGCAAAGGGAATTTTTTCCTTTGCAGCTGTAATTGTAATAGTTTCAAAGCCCTGTGCTGTCTGTCTGTCTGTCTGTCTGTCTGTGGGATGTACAGTACACGAGCACAGGCCCTTTGCCTCCCACCTGCTCTTGTACCTTTTTTTTGTTCTTCTTTCTTCCCCTGTCCTGACCACCCCATTAACTTCATTTTTCCTTTCCGTTATTTGATTTATTTTTTTTATTCCATTTTATTTTCCCTTCTCCGCTCATCACTTGAGTCTGTAAAACCAGCCCAGGAGAAACGCAACGCCGAGTCCCCCAAAACACCCCAACCTTCCAAAGCCTAACTCCTCGGCAGAGAGCGCCGCGCTGACCTGAGGCAGAGCAGCGAGGTTGTCTGTGGGGCTCCTTTTAGGAAAAAAAAACAAAAAACAGGCATCAAAATAATTGTTATCACGGAGCTGAGCCCTCAAAAGGGGATGTACGACTGCAAAGCCACCGGAGCATCACGCGCGCGCCCACCCTGGGACGTCCGTGGGGACACGTTCCAGGCGTGGTGTGACCCCGGGTGACCACCGGGTGTTGGCTCTCGTGCCAGTTTGGCGCTGGTGGCTGTACATTCCCTCACCTCCTGTGCTGCTCTCGCTCCGTAGGCCTCACGCCGAGGATTTCAGCGTGGATTCCTCCTTCTCACAGTAAGTTCTCCGCGCGTTTCCCCCCGCGCCGCGAGGAGGGGCGAGGGTTGTGGTGGCACCTCCGGCACTGGGGGGGGTCAGCTCTCTTTTCCAGCAGGGAAAAGCTGGCTGTGTTCTCCAGAGAGCAAAATCCCCTTGGAATTTGGGGTGTTCGTGGTGTGTGTGTGATGAGCCAAGTTGTTTTGGGAGGTGGGTACCTGCCGCCAAGAACAGACTAGACTTGGGTTTAAATTAGGGGTAGGCTAGGGTGGATTAGAGTAGGAACTGGGACAAGGGTATGGAGTTACAGGACAAGGAGGAATGGCTTCAAACTGGTAGAGGGCAGGTTGGGATTAGATATTGGGAAGAAATTCCTCCCTGTGAGGGTGGGCAGACCCTGGCACAGGGTGCCCAGAGAAGCTGTGGCTGCCCCATCCCTGGGAGTGTCCAAGGCCACGTTGGACAGGGCTTGAAACAACCTGGGAGAGTGAAAGTGTCCCTGCCCATGGAACCAGATGGCCTTGAAAGGTCCCTTCCCACCCAACCCTGTCTATGATTCTGTGATTGTTCTGCTTTTAAGGGAGCTGATAAGCACAAAATGTGTCCTTTGCTGCTCTTGGCACCAAGGAGTTTTGTACAGGACCACAACCCTTCTGAAATGACTCCCACCACAGGAAGGATTATCTGCACCCAGGGACAGTCAAGTTTCTTGGGGAAGAGTGATATCCTTGGCAGCAAATGGGCTATTATCTGTTAACGATGAGCTCCATGCACAGATCCTAATTAAACAATGCAGATTCATCAGCATAAGCAATTAGAGGAGCGGACTCATGAGTGTCAGTCTCCAGTGTTGCAAAACAAATAAGCCAAACAAAACACAGCATGTTATTCCATTGCTTCTTACCTTTTTGGCTTTTAATCTTTAGTACTGTTATAATTATTTTATTAAGAGCAAGGAGGGGCTACTGCCCAGCCATGAGCAGCATCCAGACCCTGGATGGGAGACACAGGGGGATGGTGACTTGAGGGATGAGCGTGTCCTTGCCCAGGACCCACAGGGAGACATCTGAGTGAGGCTCCCCCAGAACACATCCTTGTACCTAAAGGAGCTCCAGAAGAGCTGCAGAGGAACTTTGACAAGGGCATGGAAGAGCAGGACAAGGGGGAATGGCTCTGGAAGGTGACACTGCCCATGGCAGAGGATGGAACTGGATGAGCTGTAAGGTTTCTTTCAACCCAAACCATTCTGTGATCTTCAATTTAAACCACAGCTTGGTTTGGTGCCTGGAAATGAGCTCTGCAGCTGCTGAATACAGTTGGAGAGGGATTGCAGCTGCCTTCTGGGAGTGAGGAATCGATAAAAATCCCATTTCCATTGCAATGTCCTTCTTCATAAAAAATAATATATATATATATATATATATATATATTAAAAAAAAAGAGGACAAAAACTCCAGCAGGAGATTTCTTTTATGCCATAACAGATTCATGAAGCCTTTCCTGCAGCTTGTCAGGGCTGGCCAGAACAAATGTCCCAGCTCAGTGCCCTCAGCCTGGTGCTCCTGCCCAGCCCTCGTCCCACTGGCACATGAGTGCTTGTGTAGATGAGTTCAGGGAATTGCTCTTCTCATGGTGCAAGATGAGTTGCCCCAAGGACTGGACTGGAAGCCAGCCTTGGTCTTAGCAGGGTTTTTCCAGAAGTGGCTGCTTG